>JAJTUV010001402.1:0-335616 GCA_021653895.1 Mastomys natalensis | reverse complement strand
AAGGGATTGTGATACACTATTGAGAGGGGCCTAACATCATTCTCTCAAGCTGCACACACCCTCCATCAATGAGAAGGTGATAGCCGGCTGCACCCAGCTTATTGGAGGCTAATGAGGATGAGTGGGCTCTGCAGTTCCTCACCATCACTCTTACACACGGTCAGAGACACAGTTGTTGGTCGCTAGTCATCATGGCACAGACCTAGTGAGACTCTATTGTCTATTTCTCTCCCAGTAGCTGTTGGCCTGGAGGCCTGGGTTCAGCTATACACCCAGGAGGGCTTTGGGCAAGCTCACAGTTCAAAGGATGCCTCACCAATCAGAAAGACTATACCAGACAAAAAGGGGCAAAGAACTCTACATTTGCTCTCACTGAAGTTCCTCATGTGAACACCCACAGTGAAAGCCATCCATGGACAAGAGCAAGACAAGAAACCATTCAGCTACTTGGCTGCAATTGATGCTGAGTAAGAAGAAGGTTTTCCTACTCAGGGTCTGAGCTGCATCTAAGGGGATAGCCTTAGATGCAACTATTGCATCTTTTCAATATTTAATACCTCTGCTGTATTCTAATTCTTTTAACACAGACTTTTAAGAATTAGCTGAGTAGAAACTGGTCAAGGAGTAGATGCAGCAACTGCCCCAAACTGCTATTCAGTATCCCAGGGTTTTCTTTAAGACTTCATGTTTGTGGGATCCTGAGCCCAAGTACAGAAACTTCCCCCAAAGGAAAACCAGAGGCAGATTGAATAGGCTCATTAGTGAGACACTGGTAACACACTGGCAATTCTAGTACTTGGGGGCAGAGGCAGGAGGATGCTGAAAATCTGAGACCAGCATGACCTGTGTGGCTGAGGCTGTGTGGTGAGACTCCATCTCTAGAAGATAGGTTGTTCAAAAGCCACAACAGGAAGAATGGTGGGGAAAAGGAGAAAGAATTGCCAGACGAGGATCCAAAGCAAAGGGAGCTGGTTTCTGGGTATCTCAGTAGGGGAGCGCTTGCCTAACATAAGCGAGACCTACAATACACATGCACAGACTGCACATTTACACATGTGCCCTAAGAGGCCATCAATTCAGACAACACAACCAAACAGCAATGCTTGGCAGTAGGTAATTCCAACCAAGGATCCAGGTTTTTCCACAGTGGGGCAAGTGGCAGGGATGGGGTGCCAGGATTCCTCACAGAGGCAGGTGACAGGATACTGACCACACTGCTCTCAGCCTCACATGTGGGTTGAAGGCTGAGCTGAGGGGGTTAGCCCCTGCCTAGGAGGTGGATGGTGAAAAACAGGGTCGTGCTGTCCCGGAGATGGATCCTGAGGTCTTTCCTAGGTCTCTCCTAATTTAGGTAAGATCCAGCCATGAAGAGAAAAACTTAGAGGGGCTGCATTTCCTTGCTCACAGGTGCAGGCTTTGATGGGCACACAGCAAACCTGGAGTGGGGCGGGACTCTTACCTAGTAACCAGTGCATGGTGTGTAGTTGATAATCTTGTGTGGGCCTTGGTGTGCATATCCTTAAGGTAGACCTCTGTGCTACCTCCTTGACAGACAGCTGTGGTGAACAAAGCATGGAGGCTGCTTATTAAGCACACAGAACAAAACAGTGCAGTCAGCTCCGCACTCCTGCGGTGTCCACCTGCATCCAACTAACCACAGACTGGGAAGACCCAGGAAGAAAACACACATATCCTAAGCATCCAGACTTCTTTCCTTCTCATTAACTCCCAAATGCTGCAGTATCACATCTACACAGCAACCACCTACATAGTAGGTACACAAGTACACATTGCCATGTATTATAACTGATATACAGATAACTTAAAATGTCCAGGCCCATTGTGTAGGTTATACGCACATATTGTACCATTTTATGTATGGGACTTGAGCATCCATGCACTGCAGAATACGCAGGGATTCCCAGGCTCAGTTACCCAGACATATTGAGGGATGGGTGTATTATCTTCAGAAGGAAGGTACAAATTCAGGGAGTGGCAGAGCAATAGGTTCCTTTCCCTCGGATCTACTGCTAGAAAATAGACTGTATACATCAAATTAACACCAGATGGGGATGAGGCAATGGCTCAGTGAATAAGAGTGTTTACTGTGCACTCATAAGGACCTGAGTTCAAATCCTGGCCTGTGTCAAAAAGTCAGCCATGACTGTGTGCTCCTGTAACTCAGGGATGCGGAAGTGGGAGTAGCAGATCTGGAGAACTCCAGAGCTCACTGGCCAGCCAGCCGAGCCTGAGTCAACTTCTGGCCTCTGTGTGGTTGTGCATACCCCTCCCACCACCACCACACAAAAATACTATAAAGCAAAATTAAGCATACACAAAGAGATGCGATCAAGATGATTTTCCTCCTACCGCCTGTTAACTATCTATGATATACTTACGTTTTTTATAGAGGTGAGTAATCCATGTGAGTTTTGATCTCAGCACCTAAACGAGGTATTTCTTATACTTTACCCCTTCTTCTCTGTCTTGGTCAGGCAACGGGATGGGTGTGCTCACCCTATCTGATCACAGTACCTTTGCCACCGTCCAGATGACAGTGGAGAGATGGGAGACCTGAAGAGCGTACACTTCGCAGTGTATCCCTCTCAGCACACACAGCATCTGCTGAATTAGAGAAACAGCAACCCTCCACAGCTGCCCATGCTACGATGCTCTGACAAATACGTGGTGGAAGACTTTGATGAAGCAGCCATTTTTAAAACCTCACTGCAAGGGATTAAGGGTGCAATTTCCCAGACATTATTTAAGAGCTCCCTTCTCTTTAAATATTGTAACGTGAGATAATATTGCTTGCCTGTCATGGGGTATTGCACTTCACAAATATGAGGCTTTTCCCCTCTTATTTATCAAAGATGTCTCCTTAGCTTTATAGTTGACTGACAATAACATTAAAGTAAATTAAAATCAGGTTCTACACAAGATGATAGTTTATATATTTCCCTGACAAAATTTCTAAAAGTGATATGAAATTTGGTCTTTTTTCATTCTCAATCTCTCTGTGCCTCACTTCTGTCTCTCTCTGTATCTGTCTTTCCTCTGTCTCTCTGAGTCTGCCTCTCTTTCCTCTGTCTCTCTCTGAGCCTGCCTGTCTGCCTGTCTGCATGCCTGTCTGTCTGTGTCTCTTTCTCTGAGACAAGGTCTCTCAGTAAACCCAGAGCTTCGTTGTTCAGCTAGACCAGCAGCCACAAAGCTCCAGTGATTCTCCACTCTCTCCCCTCCACCACGGCACCTAGGTTACAGGCACGCGTGGCCATACCCAGCTTTTTACAGGTGCGTGGATCTGAATTCAGGTCCCCATGCTTTTGCAGCCAGCACTCTTTCCAGTCCAAAATGACTTTTCCTAGAGGCAAATCCCTACAATTTTATGAGACTGAAGGGTTCAAGGAGAATGGTAAAGGACCAGGAGGCACCTGTTGGTCGGAGTAAGGCTTGTAGGTTTCTAATAACTCCAAGGCTAGAAACACAGTGGAGAACTGAGACAGCTCTACTCTACAGTTAGGCCTTTTAAACATTCTCACAACGGCATGCTCCAGCAATGAATTATGAATTGCAGAACTGCACCTAAGGAGACCTCAGAGACCAGAAGAAGCACAGTTCAGCTGTGTGCTACAAAACCTGTTGGATTGAATTCCTTTGTGTAAAAAATATAGTGTCATCCTTCATGAAGTGTCCTCAGAGTACAGGGCTTAGTCCACCTGGAGAGAGTCCAGATGGGTGTGCTATTTGGAGGGTAGAGGCTGAGATGCACTCAGGCTTCCTGAGGGACAGACAGTCTGTGTTGACAAGAGCAGTTCAGTGCCAGCGCCCTTGCTATGACTTCTCCACAAGTTGTACAGACTTGCCATTTGGTGTAAGGCTCTTACCTCCTTTCCATGTGCTTTCCCCAAGGCAGCTCGGCCAAAGGATTACCATTGTCCTTATAACTACCATGCTCCCTAGATCTGCACTGGGATATCTGGTCCTGATACTCCAGCAACTTGCCCAAAGCCAACTGCCTGGCTGTGGCCTTGACCTGCTCCTCTCTTCCAGGATGATACAAAGCTGGAGAACCCTTGAGGACTTGGGAAGGATCGGGCCAGTTACCTCACTAAGGACTCAGCTTTTCAGAGCACCATTAGGTAAGTTTGTGTGGCGCCAGACAGCAAGTAATGAGCAGCCATGCCATCAGAGGGGAGATTTACATTATTAAAAGCCAGCCTGGCGAAGGTGACAAGTGGAGGCACAATAAAGCTAAGTGTGAGGAAGCATGTGAGAGACCAGAAAATGGAGCCTGCTAATGAGATGTACTCAATAAAGAAGTGCTTCAGGGAGTGGAGGGGGCCTAGAAGATTCCATAAAGCTCTTCATCAGCAAGCATCTGTCACCAGGCAAGCCTAGCCAGGAACTGCAAAACACAGTGGGGAGAAAAAGCCCTTCCGTGTGAAACACTGCTAATGGCTGGCAGCTTTGGGAGCAGAGTCCCTCACACCAATTAGTAGACTTGTAAGAGAGCAGGCCAAACAGCTGAGGATGAGACAGACATATCTCAGGGGCCAGTCTGTCAGAAAGGACTGGAACTCTGACAGTAGCCTATTTAGAAGTCACCCCAACCCTTAGCTCGTTCTGTTCAGGAAACTTATTTTAAATGGATGAGCCGGTGTCAAGACACTCTAAGACAGACACCCTAAGACAGGCATCTTTGGCCTGACAGAGGTGGGTTGTGGGATGCTGAGCTTTCCCTGGAAGAATCACTCCAGTGTCAAGGACGTTCACTGTCAGTTTCCTTCCTGCGATTTATGTGATGTAGAGCTGGGTGCCTAGGCACAGGCTGTGGAGAAGGGCTCCCGGGGTTGAGATCTAGATCATTTGCTGATGTGTGTCTGTGGACAAGAGATTTAAGTTCTTTGGTTCTGGTGTATAAACTGGTAACAAGAACCATAGGGTTCTGAGGAATGGAGCCAGGGGCTACAGAATACACACTTGGTATTAGCTATTACTTCCTTACAGCAATTACTGTGGTAACTGGGCCTACTGAAGAGACCATGAACTTTGAAGTCAGACAGATTCTGGCTCTTGGTAGCCTTCCTGTTTCTAAATAGAGAGAGACAATATTCTCTTTTGAAATGAGTTAATGGTTGAACATATTCAAGCATAATGCGCCAAACAACCAATTTCTTAGGTTGTTTTCTATGCAAAGTCTTCCAGAATCCATGCAAGGATGCATTAAAACTGGATTTTCAAGAATGACACATGCCAAAGAAGCCAGGCCCTTGCCTTTTGACAAAAAAGCTCAAAATGTGATGTGACTAACAAACTTGAAACACACAGTGAGAGGAGGCAGGGGAGCAAAGGCCCAACAACTGCTTCTCACCATCCAATCAGCAAGCATCGCCTCCCTCTCTGGTCTGTACAAATTCTGTTACCAATGGACAGGGAGGCAGATTTGAGCTGGCAGCAGTCCTTGAATCCCTTGTGTGGTGAACACACACCAAAATCTTCTCTCTGTCTTTGCAAGACCCGGTCCTACAGCATTTGCTTCTACATACTTTGGGCTGAGAGCCCTTGCTCCATATCACTGTAATAAGGATTTACATGATTAGTAATCAAATAATCTTGCAAACCCCTGGGTATAAGACCCAACAAGTAGGTACTGCTGTGTGGGCTACGTCCACCATGGGGTGGACGAGCCTTAGGGACCCCACGGGCGGGATCTCACTGACTCTTCTTTCATTTAGCTTATGAAGTTCAGGAGGCCCATGGTCCTATATTCTAAATTGTTCACCCAAATCCACCCCCCACTTTTTTTTGGCATACAGAGTTTTAGTAGAGACTTATGGCCCCCATGGCATGGTGTATGGTTCAATATTCCACTTAAGTGCGTTGTTTTTCTCAAAGGTGGTTCATCTTTTTCTTCACAGTGCTGTCAATTTTAATGTTTTAAAAAACATTTATTCTTATTACTTTTGAGACTCTCATGTGTGGATACTGTACTTATATCATTCCTGTCCCATTTTCTGCCTCCCCTGACTCTCCCTCTTGCCCCCTTAACTTCATGACAGCTTCTTTAATATTATTGTTTTATACACACACAGCACACACATGTCCATGTAATTCAGCCTGCTGTTCTCATGTAGAGTTGCTCATATGTATATGAGTTTAGGGCTGACCATTTGGGATAACCTATCAGGGGTCTCATCCTTGGATTCGACTGGATCTCCCTGCCTATAGCTCCTTATGCAGAGCCTTGTGAGAGTTCCCTGTGCACACTGTCATTATCATTGTGAAGTTCTTGTTTAAGACACATTATCATTAGAATTCCATGAGCTCTCCAGATTTTTATAGGAACTAGGCCTTCCAGTTCCACCCACTCTGTCTCTTATCTGATTTTTGACAAATACTGATATGATTGGAGATTTTCTGAACAATAAGTAAAACGAGACCATCACCAGAACTAAGACACACATAGTGGTGTAAGTTTGTAATCTTAGCTACTTGGAAGGTGGAGGCAGGAGGATTGCAAATTCAAGGTCTAATTGGACTACCGAGTGAGGCCAAGGCCATCTTCCACATCTTAGTAAGAAGGTGTATCAAATGGAAAAGGAAAAGTGGAGCTTGAGATGCGGCTCAGATGTACAATGCTCACCTAGATGTGAAAAACCCTGGGTTTAAGCCCTAGCAATGCAACACAACACAACACACACACACACACACCACACACACAGCTAACCGCACCTTACTACATGCACTCAAAATATCACTGAAGAAGTTTTTTGAGAGAGACAACAATGATCACTTCTTAAAGTCAGAATTCTTTCAGATGCACGCAGTTTGGGTTTAGGGCATTTACTATCAATAAAGGGCCTGTTTCCCACCAACGCCGTTGCTACCACCAGAGATCTAAGCTACAGATCTGTTGTTGCACAAGCAAGACTTAAGAAGTGCTGTGTCTGGTGTTGCAGCCATGACTTTCACCAGAGAGCTGCTGTTTGGCTTGGAAAACAACAAGCAGGACAACAAGGAGGCTATGTTTTCTCTGGAACCCTCTATAACAAATGGAAAACTTCAGCTTGCTACAAACACTTGCTTTACTGTATCTAGCACCTCATTACTGGGTTCTTCCTGACCCTAAGAATGTCAGTATCTCGTTGCTTCTGGCCTTTGACCTAGACACAGAAATTCTATTATAAATAACTTATTTATCTGAAATAAAAATCTCAGCACCAACCATCATAATAATTATTAGGTATGGATGGTCCTTGCAGGTGTATGTTTAGTCCATTTGCTTTATAAGTCATCTTAGGAGAACAGTATCTAGATTTGGCTTTATCACATGGGCAGCTCCCAGGAGATAATCTCATCCCTGCTAGTAACATGGATGAACGGTAGCTGCACAGGACCTTGTGCTAGTCTGGCTTCTTGAGGCTGCCCAGGGACGAAGAGTAACTTAGCATAAAACCCACTCAGTTCATCATGTAGGCCTCTCTAGCTTGGTGGCAGAGACTAGGTATCTATCTCAGAGTCTGCTGGGAAGCTAAGATCCAGTAGGAGTGGGGAGACTTTCCTAGAAAGGCCTGAAGCTCTCAGCCATAGTCTGGGGAAGGAAGAAAGGAACCAGAGGACCATTTGGGAGAAAGGACATCAGAGGGAGCCCTGAGGCCAAAAGAGCAGAACCTGGAATCATCTCATCCACAGCCTTGGACTCTGGATAACTTTAATTTCCACCGAAGCCTGACATCCACTCAATAGATCACGGAACAAACTGCGTTCTCATGCCCATCCCACAACAGAAAGAGGAGGTAAAGAGTATGGGGCAGGAACAAAGATACTACACCATGTCTTGGCCCTAGATCCTTATTCCTTTACAGGTCTTGGAGTTTCAACAATAAGGAAGAATAAGAAAGTCCAGTAAGTAGCCATGGCTACCCCAGTTCTTTCTCCACCAGTGTCTCGAAGCAGAGCCTCACATCCAGAAGTGCATACGTTCCGTCTACTAAAGCATGACTGAGGTTGCAAGGGGGAGGTGCATGGTAAAAGAGAAAGGCAACTACCATTTCTGTTTAAGGGTTTCTCTGCTTTCTAGGTTTCATCTTAGAACTAAAACAACTCCAGTCCTTAGCTTAGCTCAGGCAAGCCCCATGCTTCCTGCTGCCATCTTGTTGGAAGGCATAATGTAAGGTGGAGGGAAAAGACATGACCCTCTGTCACCTCCCTGAAGGGCCAGCTTCTGGTCCCTACAATTTCCTCACCACCCTCTGCCTTGGCAGACAGGCTCTTGCTGGTAACAGGAGACAAGTTTGAAGCTCAGGGCAGGTTCTAATACGGAAAAGATTAGAAAGCTATGTTTTCTGTCTTTTCTTTAAGTGTGTGTGTGTGTGGTGTGTGTGTGTGTGTGTGTGTGTGTGTGTGATCAGCTAGAGGCTAGGGAGGAAAGTACCTAGTAAACATACAATTTGCTTAATCATGGCCTACTCCCTTGTGTTTGCTAAGAACCGAAGCTAATAGCAACAGCACAGAATTAAATTACAACCCACTTCAAACAGTGACAATCTTCCTCACCTAAAAGGCTGAAAGGATGGAGCTTTCCCTCTGCAGCTGACAAGGGATGGAAACCTTAATGAAAGGAAGCTGAGCAGTAAGGCTGTCTCCTAAGTGTGAGCATTCCAGAGTCTTCCTAACACATAGGGTCTGAAGGAACGTCAGAGGCAACTGTCCCCTGAGAAGATGGATGATCTCGAGCCATGCTGGCCATTACTGTGAGTGCTACATCACTTCCTTGGCAGGTCCTTTTGCACACCACAGAATCACCTTCCTCAAAGACCAGGATGCTGATGAAGGAAGATGGAGGCTTTATTCTGGCTCTGAAGTTATAGTCACTGTTGGCAGAGAGACAGTAGAGCAGGGTGACCTGGAAGAGAGGGAGGGTTCTTTCCTCAGTGTGACAGCAGACACCTCCAGGTGTCATGGTTTTCTCCCTCTGTAAAGCAATGATATCAAGGCCACAGGCCTCCTTCCAGTTTGGCAGGTCTGCAGGTAAGGGTGAAGGTGTGCTGGCTGTACTTCAAAGCACGGGATTTGAGTGTGAGGACTGACTGAGTACATGCAAGGCTGGGGAGCTGACAAACGGGTGAAGACTTGTGTCCTATGGAAGTGTATGTCTGGGTGCTAGTAGAAGTCATGTGACATGGTATGGGGGATGAGAAAGCAGTCAACAAACAGAAAGATTTGTCAATGCTGATTAGTAACCCACTCTTCTTTACCTAGGGGAACTGAGCATGACAAAAATGTTTAGAAAAGAAAGCTTGTCACAGAGGACAAATATTGATGTTCTAGCCACAGAAACAGAATATATTGATGATAGCTAGCAAGCAGACCAATAGAAACATCTTTTTATCCAGTAGATCCATTGGATTTGCATCACAAAAGGGTAGTAGACACATTCTTTACTCTGTCAACTTTTGGAAGGCACCGCCCCAGGGCCTGAGCTCCTGGAGAGGTATTTTTTGCTTAAGTAAGCACAGCTTTCAGGGAGCTGGTCTCATAGACACACACAAGGAGAGTCAAGTCTTCTTACTCAAGAATAACTCTTTAACCTTTAGTTAAAGAATAACTCTTTTCTGAGTTGAAAGACAGGTTCCTGGTCCCCTCTCACAGTTTTTGATTCAGGTGGTCTTGGGTGGGATCTCACAATGGTATTTCTAGTCTGTTTCCACCCACATGTAGATTGTGTGGCCAAGAGGCATGTTTGGGGAACCACTGCCCACATGGCAGGCCAGCCTCGTACTGAAGGACTCTGTCTCAAAAGAGACAGCCCCACTGTCATCAAAACCACAAGGACAGTCAGTGTTATCTCTTAGGAGATGACAACCTTGCCAAAGTTTAAGATCCAGGTACCTGGGGAAGGAACCTGTCGATGCAGGGATCTGGGTGGTTTAGTGGTGAGTAGCTTGCCTAGCATACAGATGGCCTTGAGCTCCCCAGTACTGGAGAGCAACAAAGTTGTAGTGACTTTCCTCACTCCCACTTTCTGAGGGCAACTGTGTAACTGGATTAAGTATTAGCATTTGAAAGGTTGAACAGGCTCTGGGGGTTTTCAGTTTAAAGTGGTACAAGTCCTCCATCACACTTAACCTTTCACCTTTGTTATTGTTCTTGTTATTAAGTATAAACTTCCCACAACAGAATCAAAACCAATTCTTCTACAGTCTTGACTTTTTTCTTAAATAATCACTTATTTTAATTCTTACTAAAGTAATGTACATGGGAAATCAATATTAAAAAAAATTAACAACTATTTGAGACCACTCTTCCTCTTGGCATTGAAATGGTGTGTGTGACCAAGTGTGTGTGTTTGTGTGTGTGTGTGTGTAAGTGTATGCACGTGAGGACACAAATTTGACTGTGTGCATGTTTATATGTGCATGAAAGTGTGAGGGCATATGTGTGTGTTTACAGTGTGCACATAATAGAATGTACACAGCTGGCAGTGAATGAATGTGTGTGTAAGAGTATGATTTGGATAATGTTTGATGATTTTATTTGACAATTTTTAAAATGAATATGCATACATGGTTGAGTAGGACAGTGTGATGACTAATCTTGGTTGTCAGCTTGACTGCATCTAAAACTAACTAAACCACAAACCATGGACCACTGCTGTGACGTAGTTTCTTAATCGATCCTTTGAGACAAGGAGACCCACCCTAAATGTGAGCAATAGCCTGGATCACAGGACATGGGAGAAGGAAGCGTTCGGTTTTGCCTGCTTGTTCTCACTTTTGCTCACAAAGTCTGCTATCCTGTTGCTGTGGCATTCCTTCACCAATATTAGAGCCTTCTTCTTCCGGCTTCCAACACTAGACTGAAGACTAGCAGCTTACAAGGGCTCTGGGCCTCCAGTGCCAAATTGGGATTGCACAGAGGAAAGTACTCGGTGCTTAGCTTCTCCCTTGTGAGACAGTCATAGTTAGAATACATGGACTGAATCCTAATAAATCCCTCTTTAATATTCTGTCTGTCTGTCTGTGTCTCTGACTGTCTTATCTATCTATCTATCTATCTATCTCCATCCATCCATCCATCCATCCATCCATCTATAGATAGAGATGCAGATGTAAGTATAGATACTGTCATATAGATTCTGTCAGATCATTTCCTTTAGAGAACCCTGACTAATATGGATGTTCAATATTTATTTCATGTGGAAAATAGATTTTAAAAGCAAGGGGACTTAGGATAATTTTACTCAGTCATAATTCCTCCAGATTGACATTTGAATTTGATGGAACCTGTCACTGAAAACATATGCCTGCCTGGATGGGGCAGAGCAGACACAACATTATTCATTCTTGGGTACATAAACCCTGGCAACCTGCCAGTGTGTCAACACTGAAAATAAAGAGGATGTAACCCAGATTCATCTTGAGGCTCAATCAGGTACCAAGAATCTTATTATGATACTACCCATCTATTACATAATCCAGACAACAAAGAGCCCTCGGGCAGCCCTGAAAGGGCTGCTAGTGACCTCCACTCAGAATGAACTGATTTAACAAGCTCTCATTCATGATAAGAAACACTCAGCTATCAACATGGAGTCACATAGGCTATAATGACTTTCCCTGAGAAAGTCGAATTTAGAATGGAGGTGTGAGGCTGGGACCAGACAGTGGCAGGTGTCTTGCACTGGAAAGGCTCTCCGTGGGATGAGCCTGTGGCTGGCATTCATATTTGAAGATTACATGGCAGTCAGGCTGTAAGTAAAACACACATTTCCAAATTAATAAGATTGGTTTAGGAGTGTGCCTGAGCCTGCTGTTTATACGTCTTTAGAGCCTAATGTCACCAATGGTACCTTTCACACAGTTATCACTCGGTTCTATAGGTCCAGAATGCTTTTAAGTTGGGATTAGAAAGCATGGTGCAAGTAGTGAGAAATGGATCTTTACTGTGAAGATTCTGGAGATAAAAGGAGATTTGAAGTGCAAATGTTCTATGAAGAATGGCACCTTAGGTCCAAGTGCTGTGAAGGCAGCATGCTCAGATGCTACTCTTGTCTTTGTGTATCTCTAAGGGTTGGTGGCATGGGAAGAGGGGGTAGTCTTGCTGGGTGAACACGGGGTGGTGGGGAGCCTGAAATTACAGAAGAGATGAAGGTGAGCCTGTCCCAAGTCCTGAGTCCGTCGGGGCGCTTTGAAGCTACCGGGGACTCTCATACTTAGTCTCAGCTTGTGCATATGGTTTAGAGTCAACACATAACCACCAGTGGCTAATCTCTGCTTTGCTCACAGATGCCCTTTCATGAAAGAGAGGTTAAAAAGAGAGCAGATCCCTAAAAAATTTAAGGACTATGATTCAAGAAATAGGATTGAAGCCTAGCTGCGGCTCTATGATCTGTGAACTTGCCAGTCTGCCATCCTGCTACTTGCAAAGAGGAAGCAATGCAGCAGCATAAATCCTCTCGATCAAGCCAGCCAATTGCATATAAATTGTACACAAAACAGACCTCACCACGAATGTATTTACGCTGCCTTGGCAAGTTTTATGCAACTCTCTAGAGTCAATTTTTTTTTTTTACCCTCATATTCTTGTAGCTCAGCTTGCTAAAACATACTTTAACGCTTGAAAAAATAAAAGCCTAGGCTGCAATTAAGTATAAAGGACTTTTAATTTTAGATTAATGGTCTTATAGAGAGAGAAAAAAACAACTCAAAATTGTGTAAATTAGTATTTGGGGGATTTTCCTAAAATTGTAAATTATCTGACTTGGTGGGTTGTAACAAGTCCTCTGAAGCTGTTCTGCTGTCTTACTCAATCTTTACAGTGTAGTTTATTGACAGGTTGACAGATACACTGACCCTCTTGGTGGGCATACCATAAATTCAGAACCTGTGTAGCTATCTGCAAACAGACCTGCGAATCACTCAGCAAACTGAAGCAGGTTGGCGCCAGGTGACATCAAATTTACCATCCTTCTTCCTTGTGTGTCTGATAGACTTGACTTCCAAAGGCCATGATGATTCTGTTTGAGTCTTGGTAGTACCTACATATAACTGTGCCCGTTAGCACCCAGTGCTAAGGAGCCAGCTAAGTCACTCCACCAACTGAGCTGGCACTGCATGCTGTTTTCAGACAACAGCACTGAGGTCCAAAGAAGCAAAGTGACATCTTCAACCCAACAGTCAGACATGCTGAGGATACCATTGGTGTATGTTATCCACTCTAGAGGTCCACAAGACTGGGGCTCTCTAATAGGAAGTGAAGGCTCTGAAGACTGAGACCCTGTTAGCCATCTTGCAAACAGGAACACCCCCCAGCCCCCAGTGCTGACAGCATGACACCTTCAAACAGAATGGCCAACAGCATTCTTTCAAATAATTTTTATTATGTATTGTCAATCTGTCTACTTCTACCAGGAAATTCCTCTTCCTCCTCCTCTTTCTTTCCTTCCCCTCCTCTTCTTCCTCCTCCCTTCCCCCCTTTTCCTCCTCTTTATCTTTCTTTTCCTCCTTCAGACAGGGTCTAGCTATGTACCCAAGATGGCTTCAAATTCACAATCCTCCTGCCTTAGTCTACTGGGTGCTGATATAGCAGTGTAACAGGAATCCTTAAAAACAGCACTTTATTTTTATGTACATTGGTGTTCTGCCTGCATGTATGTCTATGTGAGGGTGTCAGATCCACTGGACTTGGAGTAACAGATAGTTGTGAGCTGCCATGTGGATGCTGGGAATTGAACCAGGGTCCTTTCGAAGAACAGCCAGTCTTAACCTCTGAGCCATGTCTCCAGTGCCCAAAGCAGCACTTTAAAGAATTACAATGTCTTAGAAATCCCATGGTGGTGTGAGCCCTGAAACCAGAGGAGCAGCCATCTTCTAGGAAGTGACTTTTCATTTCACGGGTCTGGTAACTCACCTCATAGTAAATCTGCACATGCCTCCTCCCCGCTTCTGTTTCATCTTTTCTAATAATTGTCACTGGAGGGAAGGCAGAGAGAGGCTGGCCATACCCTCTCAGTTCCTGCCCAAGTTCCAAGCAAGCAGCCTGTTCTTTGCTGATTCCCAACTTCCAGTTTTCTTTTGGAAGGCAGCAAGCAACAAACAAGAGATTCTGGTAATTGAGAGCACAGATTCTTCTATCTCCCTTTATCATTATGATGATTTTAATGAATCTTCAACAAAAACCTAGTGCTATACTGATCAAAGGCAAAGCCACAAACAGGTCCTGGTTTGAACTTCAGTGAGGCCAGGATGGGTAGAGAACCTAGTGAGTATTCTAGGTTCTGGCAGATTAGACTCTTGTAGGTCTCCTTGGCATCCATGATGTATCCGAAGAAACACGTTCTGAATGTCACTCAAGAGACCTATGCCTTTAATACTATCACTGCTGAGAGTTCAAGGCCAGCCTGGTCTGCATAGTAAGTTCCATGGTAGTGAGATCCAAACCCAAAAGCTTAACACTCAGGAGTGTATAGCTCAGTTTCTCTCTCATGTGGAATCAGTATTTAATAACCCAGCAGGCAAGTGGACCAAAGAAATTACTGTGTTACTGTGTCCCACGCAGCCAGAACTGTCAGATGCTGGGCTTACGAGAAAGATGGTTGTATACTGAAGAAAATGGATGAAAGAAAATGAACCTAGGATTTTCCTCCTCCAGGGCCTGTGTCACTTTAATGGCAGAACAAACCTCACATTGTCAATGGCAAAAGAGATTATTTGAAGTAGCCTTGAGCGACTCTGCCCATTATTACAGCACGGCAGAATGAAGAAGGAGGTGGGTGTGGAAAATCCTCACCCAGGCTTCTCTCCAAAGACAGAATGTGGCAGGGCTCTGACAAGGAGATCTGTGAGTCCCAGGGAGTGAAGAGGGCCATGCTGAGAGACTGGTCTGTGGTGGCTAATGTCTTCTATGCCTTCCAGATTCACTGTCTACTCTTCTCCATCCTCCTTAATACACTGGGGGAGGGAGGCCTCAGAGTTTTGCTACTGCTAGCCCTGGGCTCCCAGCCTAGCCCTTTTATGTGTCTACCCTATCCATAATTTTGTAAATAGTCCCTTTACAAAATTTGGTGTGACATCCCTTTCCTGTATGGCCCTGGCTGTTTGGCTTTCCATTTCCATGGGTTCGTGGGTAGTCATCTTCATTGTTTCTCTGAGACTTGGTTTGCAGGCAGTGGCTGCCCTTGGAGCAGAGGAAGGAAATGGAAGACTCTCTGGTTTAGCCCACCAGCAAGCGGCAGGATGTGGCCTGTGGCATAGGCATAGGGGTGGTAAATGTGAACCGCTGTTCAGCCTGTCAGTCAGAGTCCTTTCCCACTGTTAGCAGCTATGCTCAGACCATGGCCGTGGAGTGGGTGGTTTAAGGCTGACACCATTATTATTCCTGGACCCTCCTCCAGCTAGAAAAACATGGCGGAGGGAAATGAGGGGCCATGGATGAAGCTTTGGTTATTATGGGGGCTGACAGTATGGAAACCCTGCTGTTTCATCAAATGTTCCAGTTTCTTCCTTCAGTCATGGCTATTCCTGACAGGAACAGCACAAAGCAGGAATCACCTCCGATTGTCAGTCTACATCAAGATTCCTCTTTGCTCCCACTTGAGGCTTTCTCCCTGTCCCCTCTAACTTTCCAACTGTAAGGTAAATACAAAATTATCTATTCAATTAATTAGTCATTCACTATTTATTTTGTGCAAAGATTCTAGAATGTTCTTCTCCAACTATGATCCATGGGCCAATGGCAGTGGAACGAATCTAATTTGTTTTTCCCTGGATTATGACCAGGTGGCTAGGAAAGAAAGAAGTCAGAAACACAGACAATACTGTTCATTCAAAGAACTTTTAACAAGCAAACAGGGCGGGAAAGCTTTAGAGGAGGAGCTCTCTCTAAAGCGGTGACTTATTAGAGGAAAACCAGTTGCTAAGAACACAACCAGGAACTCTATTTCATTCACTGCAGTTTCTCCACTCAGACCTTCCTTTCCTACCCAAAGTTATTTGGTATAAAAGTTATTTGCTTCAGTAGGTCTGATGCCACTGGGTCTAAAGACTCAGAGAATAAGATATGACCAAATCAGTGGCGCAGCAGGATAGACAGTTCTGCAAACAAACATTAGGGTAGCCTCCACCCAGAGCCCCGATAGCAGGATTTCAGAAGTCCCTGCTAATTGTTTGTGTCCTAGTCCTTCAGAAGGTACAGTGAGCCAGGCACTGCCAAGCTCCTCACACTCATTGGTTTTATTTAACCTCTAAACTGGTGAGTGAGCGAGGAGAGGCAGAAGGGCTTTTGCATTAACTGGGTATTTATCATACTTCAGCTCTGAGTCAAGACTTCCTACAATGAGGTTGGAATTCCGGAAGTTGATATCCATGAGGTGGGTGGAGCTTTTGAACTGGGCTGATACCGAGATGGTCAGCTTCCTTTGACTCTTGCATTCTCTTCCCTAAATCTGTTCACTCTGGACACATGAGTCGCAAGGTTCCAAAGCACATCATGCTATAAAGCACTCACAGAAGCTGAGGTCATGTGACTTTGCTGTGGTTGTCCTGTGATCTTTACCTCTGCTCCAGCAGTCCTTCATGTGGCAATGTCAGAAGATGCTTTCTTTGATCGCAACTTGGAGGATCCTACTGTCATCTGTATAGCAAACACTAAATATGCTGCTGAGTATTCCCAAGACACCAGGCACCCCTCCACCCCCAAGTCACAATTGCTTGGCTCAAATATTAACAGTACCATCACTGAAGGGCCCTGCTCTAGATCGCTGCTTTCTCACGTGCTAAAATGAAAGCTGGAAATTATGTCATTAAAAATCATTTTCAGAGACTAGATTCTGAAATGTAGATGAAATATTTGGGAAAGTATATAATTTTACATTAAGCTTGGATGTGAGTCACATAGCATATGTGATTCTGAGAAGCAAAAATTAATTTTCCTAAGTATATAAACAGGATCACAGGCACTCATGTGACAGTAAGAGAATGTCCTGATGGGCTCAGGCAGTCCCTCTTGTAATAAAGACATGAAGAACTGCACTCTGTTAACAAGGTGTCCAGCAAGACATATTTAAAGAGCAGAAAAACAACCCTAGTTTCCAAATCCCAGCTTCCACTTAGGAGAGTCTGGTGGGAAGTGATACATACAAAATCCTCTTTATCTAAACCATGTGCCAAACAGAAAACTGGCCAGGGGTGACTCGTGAGGAAATGCATTACTGGAAGAGCTGGATACAGGAGCCCCTCCCCAGCCCTACAGAAGATTCAGCTGTCCAGAACATGGGAGACCTGGGAAGCCCCAGGGAACCTCTTGGCTGATCAAACAGCAAATTCCAGGCTTCCAGCGGCCAGTAAGTGACCAGTTCTCAACAGGATACATGACAACCAGGGACTGCTGTATATGCAGAGGTGCCCACCGAGCCGTCCACTGACAAGGGCTAATAACAAGAAGTTCCTGGAGGGCTCCAGCATTGGTGTCCACCCTGGAAAAGCCACAAACCTTATGATAATAACTGATGGCAAAGATGTTATAGTGAAACCCAGGACTAAGGAAAAGGAAATTACAATTTTTTTTTATAATTTTACAAAATTATAATTACAAAGAAGGAGGCAGCAGCAGCAATGCTCACGGGTTCAGGTTGATTGTGAAATGCAAAGCCACAGCCCTGGGGTCCAGGCTCACAGAAACCCTCGGTGACTTACAGCTGCTGGCCCAACCTCACAGCCAACTGTCTGGACCTAGGCTGGCTATGGAGGGACACACCTGTAATCCCAGCACTGGGACAAGAGGTAGAGGCAGGAATATCAACAGTGAGAGTGCAGGGCCAATTGTAACAACACAAAGAGCTCAGGCCAGCCTGGGCTACATGGGACTTAGTCTCCAAAACAAAACAAAGCAAAGCAAGTAAACAAAACAAAGCAAGTAAACAAAAACACAAAACCAAAACCGAAGTTCGAGAATCTCCAGAGTTTCATTTTCATATTTCCCCCGATACACACAGTTTTCACATTGGGGGAAAATGGAGCACATGGGGATGATCTGGCTTTCAAATGTCAGGGTCTGGAGGGTCTCAGGATCTGGAGGGTCTCAGGGTCTGGAGGGTCTCAGGGTCTGGAGGGTCTCAGGGTCTGGAGGGGTCTCAGGGTCTGGAGGGTCTCAGGGTCTGGAGGGTCTCAGGGTCTGGAGGGTCTCAGGGTCTGGAGGGTCTCAGGGTCTGGAGGGTCTCAGGGTCTGGAGGGTCTCAGGGTCTGGAGGGTCTCAGGATCTGGAGGGTCTCAGGGTCTGGGGGTCTCAGGGTCTGGAGGGTCTCAGGGTCTGGAGGGTCTCAGGGTCTGGAGGGTCTCAGGGTCTGGAGGGTCTCAGGGTCTGGAGGGTCTCAGGACCTGGAGGGTCTCAGGGTCTGGAAGTGTCTCAGGGTCTGGAGGGTCTCAGGGTCTGGAGGGTCTCAGGTCTGGAGGGTCTCAGGGTCTGGAGGGTCTCAGGGTCTGGAGGTCTCAGGGTCTGGAGGGTCTCAGGGCTGGGGGTCTCAGGGTCTGGAGGGTCTCAGGGTCTGGAGGGTCTCAGGGTCGGAGGGTCTCAGGGTCTGGAGGGTCTCAGGATCTGGAGGGTCTCAGGGTCTGGAGGGTCTCAGGACTGGAGGGTCTCAGGGTCTGGAGGGTCTCAGGGTCTGGAGGGTCTCAGGATCTGGAGGGTCTCAGGGTCTGGAGGGTCTCAGGATCTGGAAGGGTCTCAGGGTCTGGAGGGTCTCAGGACCTGGAGGGTCTCAGGGTCTGGAGGGTCTCAGGGTCTGGAGGGTCTCAGGTCTGGAGGTCTCAGGGTCTGGAGGGTCTCAGGATCTGGAGGGTCTCAGGTCTGGAGGGTCTCAGGTCTGGAGGGTCTCAGGGACCTGGAGGGTCTCAGGGTCTGGAGGGTCTCAGGGTCTGGAGGGTCTCAGGGTCTGGAGGGTCTCAGGGTCTGGAGGGTCTCAGGGTCTGGGGGGTCTCAGGGTCTGGAGGGTCTCAGGGTCTGGAGGGTCTCAGGGACTGGAGGGTCTCAGGGTGGGTTCGGATCTGGGTCTCAGGGTCTGGAGGGTCTCAGGATCTGGAGGGTCTCAGGGTCTGGAGGGTCTCAGGGATCTGGAGGGTCTCAGGGTCTGGAGGGTCTCAGGTCCTGGAGGGTCTCAGGGTCTGGAGGGTCTCAGGTCTGGAGGGTCTCAGGTCTGGAAGGTCTCAGGGTCTGGGGGTCTCAGGTCTGGAAGGTCTCAGGGTCTGGAGGTCTCAGGATGGGTCTCAGGGTCTGGAGGGTCTCAGGGTCTGGAGGGTCTCAGATCTGGAGGTCTCAGGCGAGGGTCTCAGGATCTGGAGGTCTCAGGGTCTGGAGGGTCTCAGGGTCTGGAGGTCTCAGGTCTGGAGGGTCTCAGGGTCTGGGGGTCTCAGGGTCTGGGGTCTCAGGGTCTGGAGGGTCTCAGGGTCTGGAGGGTCTCAGGGTCTGGAGGGTCTCAGGGTCTGGAGGGTCTCAGGGTCTGGAGGGTCTCAGGGTCTGGAGGGTCTCAGGTCTGGAGGTCTCAGGGTCTGAGGTGGTCTGGAGGGTCAGGTTGGAGGGTCTCAGGGTCTGGAGGGTCTCAGGGTCTGGAGGGTCTCAGGTCTGGAGGGTCTCAGGGTCTGGGGGTCTCAGGGTCTGGAGGGTCTCAGGGTCTGGAGGGTCTCAGGTCTGGAGGGTCTCAGGGTCTGGAGGGTCTCAGGGTCTGGAGGGTCTCAGGGTCTGGAGGGTCTCAGGCTGGAGGGTCTCAGGGTCTGGAGGTCTCAGGGTCTGGAGGGTCTCAGGGTCTGGAGGGTCTCAGGGTCTGGAGGGTCTCAGGGTCTGGAGGTCTCAGGGTCTGGAGGGTCTCAGGGTCTGGAGGGTCTCAGGGTCTGGAGGGTCTCAGGGTCTGGAGGGTCTCAGGGTCTGGAGGGTCTCAGGGTTGAGGTCTCAGGGTCTGGAGGGTCTCAGGGTCTGGAGGTCTCAGGGTTAGGGTCTCAGGGTCTGGAGGGTCTCAGGGTCTGGAGGGTCTCAGGGTCTGGAGGGTCTCAGGGTCTGGAGGGTCTCAGGGTCTGGAGGGTCTCAGGGTCTGGAGGGTCTCAGGATCTGGAGGGTCTCAGGGTCTGGAGGGTCTCAGGGTCTGGAGGGTCTCAGGTCTGGAGGGTCTCAGGGTCTGGAGGGTCTCAGGGTCTGGAGGGTAGGTCAGATCAGGGTCTGAGTAGGGTTGGGGTCTCAGGTTTGGTCTGGGTCTGGAGGGTCTCAGGAGGTCTCAGGTTGGGGTCTCGTCGGAGGTCCAGGTCGGGTTCAGGTTGGGGGTTCCAGGTCTGGAGGTCTCAGGGTTGGTCTGGTTGAGGGTCTCAGGGTCTGGAGGGTCTCAGGGTCATGGAGGTCTCGGGTTTCTCAGTCGGTTCAGGGTCTGGAGGGTCTCAGGGTTTATGGAGTCTCAGGGTCTGGAGGGTCTCAGGGTCTGGTAGGGTCTTAGGGTCTGGAGGGTCTCAGGTATGAGTCTGAGTTCGTCTGAGGTCTAGGGTCTGGAGGGTAGACTAGTCTGGTCGAGGTCAGGGTCTGGAGGGTCTCAGGATCTGGAGGGTCTCAGGGTCTGGAGGGTCTCAGGGTTTGCAGAGTCTTTCAGGGTGTGGAAGTCTTGGCTCCTTAGACAACAGTGGCGATCTTGATACTGACTGCAAGTCATGGAGGAGGCAGACAGTACAGATACTCCTCAGGGCCTCACCAACAGTTTTGTCCCCAAGTGAGATGGGGTGGTGCTTAAGGACACAGACTCAGCATCAGTGTCTCCAGGCAAGCACTGACAATGCAAGGCACAGGAGAGAGTTTAGCCTGCCCGTTCTCCATGGTCAACGTGGTTTGTGAACAGCAAAGTTCACTCGGAGAGAATGCCATACAGAAACAAACAAACAAACAGAAAGACAGACAAAAGAAGACAGAAACAAACAAAGTAAAAGAAAAAGAGAAGAAAAGATGGCCTCTATTCATGCCTAGCTTCTCCCTATGAACATTTATTAAATTTTTGTTAACAGGGTGGCAATATTATGAATTTCAAGTCTTCTTGTTACATCATTGCTCACGTGACCAAGTCCCATGACTTAAAAAGCCCACTTTCTAAGGAGAGTTAGAGGATTCAGATGATAGTCCAGTCAACAGCCCAGCAACCTGAAACATCTGGGAGTTGTAATGTAAACAGGGAAGCCAGTATCAGTGAGAAAAATCTAATCTCCATCTAACCATGCACAGGAAATTGTAAGTATGTCATTTTCCTTGAGAAGCTAGAAGAATAATATTCCTCAAAATCAAAAGTCTTAGTCTTATCACTCTGTGAAGAAAAAGAAAGTGGGAGTGGCAACATGTAAGGATGTGGGAGAAGCCAACTTGGTTCCCTGTCATCCTGTGCTGGCCACAGAAGGTGGTACCTCTTTGGCCTTTGCAAACAAAAAAATGAAGAAGAGACAGTACCAATGTCCCCATTGCAAACAAGAGGGACAAGTGACTCCACGCTCCATTGAAATCCAGAACCTCGCAGAGGAGACACTTGCCTTAGTAGTAATGGAGGTAAGAGCTTGTGAGCAGCTGAGTCTCCTGTATGGGCTCCTCCTGGGGGCAACTCAGTATTTGCAAGCCCTGGTTTTGTTTGGCTCTCTGTTGGAATTGAGGTCTGATTTAAAACTGGACAAGGTAACATGTGTTGGCCTTCATTTCCCTAAAGGACACATAGAAGAGCTGTGTTTCTATCTCACTCAATGGCCAATAAGCAAAAACACAAGGAAGAAGGGTGTGGGACCAAACTCTACAGAGTGAAACTGAGCAGTGGGGTGACCAGAGGGAACTGACTTCCAGTGGAGACTAATCTTCATCCATGTATTTAGAAAGCACAGTGGCTTAGGTAAACCTTTAGGTTTTAATGCATAGAAGTCAGTATTTTAATTTAGGTTAAATTTGCAGCTAAGCATCCTGCACACACCACCAGGGGCCATGGTGAGGTGGCTTCCTCCATTTCTGGTGAGGTAACTTCCTCTATTTCTCCTTCAGTCCTTGTGATTTCTTCCTTGCTTGTTTCTTATTCTGTGTGTGTTCCATTTCAGTTAGAAAGGTTTTGTTCCTCTTCGGGTCTGGGCAGAAATGTCAAGAACTCTGTTGATGTGTATATTTATAAAAAAGAAAAATTCACACCACAGAATCAAAGTGTTCTGAGCAGGTGGTAGGGAACACCGGACTCCACTTTCTGGTTCTTATCTAGCCGGTGCTTCCTGACAGAGACCTGGGCATTTGAGCTGCTTGGGGGCCTGGTGACTCAGCTAGCTCTTACCCAGGTCCAGATGGGAGATTCATAGGTCATAGTTAATAGAAAGAAACGATGTGCTATATGGCAAGCCTTATATCTTGAGTTGAACTTGGGCATTAGCATGGGATAGACCAGAGGAGCACTAAAATCCCACTGGGGGTGACTCCCCCCAGGAAACAGGACTAAATATTTAGGTTTTCTATTTTAATTTACTTTTTAATTTTTTTGAGACAAACCTTACATATTACAAAATTTCCCACTTTAAGCAAATTGTGTGTGTGTGTGTGTGCACCGCAAAAGAAATTTCATGCCTCCAAGAGTGACTCTTTACTGCCCTCTCCCAAAGCCTTGGGAAGCCAGTCTCCCTTCTGTCTCTATGACTATGGCTGGGCATGAACATTTAAGGGGCTTCTAGACAGATGCCATGGCAACATGTTCTGGAACCAGCAGCAAGAGGGCATAGAGGCAGAGTCCGGTGGCTCAGTGGTAGGTGAAGGCTGCTGTGCCAGCAGCACAGGCATGTGTGCCTAAGAACAGCCCAGGAATAATGTGAATCTTACTCAGGCTCTGCCGGCAGGAATACCCCCACCAACCCTGCTATGGTGGCATATCTATCCCCATGGAGAGTGAAGAGCGAAACAATGGATCACTCAGGGTCTGAAACATAAAAACATCATCTATTTCCTCCATTTCCTGAGCTTATCACTGCTGCCAACAGACTAATCGAAAAGAGTGCCCAGGGCCACCCCCCTCAGGGCAACAGAGGCGTGCCCCTGCCTCCCAGAGCAGATACGCTAGTCCCAGGTCTTGTAGCACTTGCAAAGCAGGACCATGCAATTCCAGCTTTGTGTACACTGGCCTCACTTGTCATCCTTAGCAGATAAAGCTATTCCCTGCGGATGTTGTTCTAACAGAGTTCTCCATTGCCGGCTCATCTCATCTCAAGCAAGGTGGTGTAAAGACAGAAGGCAGCCATGCGTGTCTGTCATTTGGATGATTGGCCCTCCTGACAGTGGTGTTCTTTGGAAGTCTGGTTCTTACAGGTGCCTAATTTCTCACCAGGAAGCCATTTTTTTGTTTCTCTTGAGGGTGGAGAAGGGCAAATGTCCTCATAGCATGTGAACTGCAGGCTCACAGGAGAATCTGTGACAATGCACTGCAGACGTGGTGGAGTGACCTCTGCACAGCACAAACTGTATCTGTAAATGACGGAGATCGAGGAATAGACATCCCTGCACCCAGGAGCTGGTGTGGTAACTCCTCTTCTGAGAGACACCATGGATCTCTAAACTCTAGAGAAGGGCCTGTCACTGACTAAAATGAAGCAGCCACCAAGCTTAAGGAGATCAAGGCCAAAGCCAATGACACACCTCTCCAGAAGAACCAGCCTAGATGGACTTGTGAGGCAGTTCATACTGGAACAGGAGCCTGGGTCTGTCTGAAAATCTGGCCCCTCTGCTCTGACATCTAGGAACCAAACAACTTTCTTCAATGGGCACATCTCTTGTCAATCTACAACAGAAGCAGTGTGTGGCGTGGCAGTCACAGGTTAGGGTGAGGAGATAGATTACTGGGTACTCTAGGTCCTGAGCTAGGAGCCCCAAGACCACGTGAAAAGCTGAGGTTGTACACATCTGGAATCCCAGGGGTGGGGAGGCAGAGACAGGCAGATCCCCAGAGGTTTTGGCCACCTAGTCTAGCCAAATTGTTTCAGTAAGAGACTGTGACTCCAAAAAGGGGGCTAAGGGTTTAGGGACTAAGGAAGATACATGACATAGAGTGACACACAGTGATCCAGTAGCTGGTACTGCTGTGTTCCTACTGTGTGAAAGGGGAAGAGAAGCTTGTCCAGAACCATGTTGTAGCACTACTGTGCTCTGGAGAAGGGCTTAGCGCAGAAGGAGAAGGTCAGAACACAGACAGGTCCTAGCACAGATAGAAACAGAGCACTACGACAGTCTGTCCAGAGAGGACTGGAAATGGTGGCCACAGACAAACAGGTCTATTGAGAAACTGTGTTATACAGAAGGTGACTGGCCAACACACACAACTATCATGTATAAAAATCAGAAGAGAGCGTTGGGACCCAAGGTCCCAGCCCAGGGTAGAAAGGAACCAACACAGCAGAGTCATCCATAAGATCTTTGCTAAATCCTCCTGAGACTCCCATGGAGACTGCTTCTTCTGTACTGGGGTTTTGCTTTTTGAAGAGTCTGCCTTCCACAGTAAATACAAGCAAATGACACTGCCACTGTTGTGCTTAGATACCGATTCCTGTCCTTCCTCCTCATCTTAGTTTCTTCCCGTCCCTAGCACATTGTGGACTGTGTAAGAAGCTCCTGGGCTTTGTTGTTAGAGTTGGGCACTTGGTACACAGGAGAAATGTTTTAAGCCTGACCATAGCCAATTCTAAGAGGCAGTATGAGCCCAGGGAATGACTGTAGTCTTGTACCATCCAGGCAAAAACCAGTGCTGTGCAGTTGCCTAGGGAGAAAGACGCAGTTCTACAGAGCATCTGACATAGTAGGGTGAGTCGCAGAGGGCTGAGGAGTCCTGGGGGACAAGCCTGCTGCCTAGGCAGGGACTCGTGGGCGTCAGGCTGGCTGATGAAATGACTAGTTAACCAGATTCCTGTCCTTCCTCCTTGTCATACCTTCATACTGTGACTGTCATGATGCGCATGGGTGTACAGTGGACCTGAGGCAAATCAATAGAGGCAAGATGACAGAAAAGAGGCTTAGGCCTCTCAACTCTAAGAGAAATGATTCCAATGCGTTACGGTATGCAAATGTATATATAAAATGATCCGATGTATATAAATGTACATGTATGCAAATGAGCTGGTGAGTAAAAGTATTATGTATGTAAATGAGCTGGCATATGTAACTGCACTCTATGTAGAAGTAAATGATTGTATAGGAATGTCTTATGCATACAAATGAGCAAGTTGCATAGCTGTGTTGTGTATGTAAATGACTGGTGTGTAAAAATATGCATATATAAGTAATTCGATGCACACAGATACATTTTATATGTAAATTCACTGATGTATGTAAATGTACTATATAGAATGAGTTAGTGTATACAAATGGGGTGCTGGTATAGCTGTATTATATATGCAAATGATTGATTGGAAATAAAACATATATAAGTTAGTCATGTAAATGTGCTGTGTGTGTAAATTCACTAATGTATAGAAATATCTGATGAGTTAGTGTGTAAAAGTATGTATGTAAGTCAGCAGATACATGTAACTGTATTGTGTGTGTAAATGAGCTGATGTATGCAAATGTGTCATTATGTAAACAAGTTGGCATATGACATTGTATATGTAAATGAACTAACATATACATGTGCCATATATGTGAATGATGTATATATTATAAATGTATCATGTATGTAATTGGATAGCTGAATATAAAACACTTTGAGGTGCTCGGCTCCAGGACTAGAACAACATTAGCTATTGTGTCTACTGCACAAGACACAGGAGGTTGTACCTTTGCTACGGGGATTTCAAATCCCAATGGTAAGTCAGAGTTAAAGTAATATTCTGACATTCTTTTCACTGAGCAAACCATCCTGGTCCCTCAGGGAGAGCATTCACACCCCAGCTTCTGTGTGTTGACACCTTGGCCCTTCAGGCTGACTCTTTACTGGGGACAGGAATACATACACCAAATGGCTTCCCTCTATATCTGCAACTGCCCAGGCTGTTCCCCAAATGTCCTCTTCCCCTCTTCCACACACACACACTTACTACCAATGTCTGCCCACATCACCGTGTTCTCACCAGGAACAAGCCAAGATCAAGTTGGAAACAGCTTTGAATTGCTGGGTTTCAGTGTGGCCTCCTGTCTGCCTAATGCCCTTCTTGACAGCCACCTCTAAACTGTGAAGGCTGACACTCCTCAGGGCACCCAGTGAAACACCATCCAGGCAGTGCTCACCCTGGCTCTAAGGCATACATTGCTTCTCGAAGAGGGGCAGAGGCCACCCACTTACAGAGTCCACACTGGCTGCAGACAACTAGGCGTCCCATGGGGCTAGTATATATAGCATCCACACGACTGCCCTTAGGAGCTAAGGTCTGGAAGGTGAGCACCAGAGTCCAAACCTCTTTTCTCCAGGTGCATGGGAGTCTCCAGGGCACTAGCAACCAGCTGCTGTGCGCTGGTCACCAGCACCTAAGAGAAGCATTGTAGGGTAGGACTGAGGGATGATGACAGCCACGGCTGGAGAGAAGGCTATGCTCAGAAAAGTGGATGCCGCTGATAGCAGGCATGATAAGCTCACAGCTTCACACCAGATTGCCTCAGAGGATGGCAGGCTCGTATGTACACTTCAGAAACTTGCAGGGTTCCTGAGAACCCCCAAACAGAACACCAGAATTAAAATGGAGCTATATCACAGCTCAAGTTTGATCCACAGGAGAAGTGGTTGGGGCAATATCAAAGAGGGTCTCTTCTCTCCTAACAGGCAGGAGCCATATATCTCCAAGGGCAAATGGGTCTCCTTCCAAGGAGACATCCCCTGTAAACAGTAGGTGCTCAATGCACTGAATTGAGCGCACATCTATACTTCCCAATGAGTATGTTAAAGAAGTGGTGAACAGTTAGGGCCCCTTTCACGGATGACTTATGAGCTGTGGGTCATGTGCACAGCACTCAAGTGGGACAAAGAGGAGTGGCAGGTGCCATGGGAACTGGTCCCTGGAACATAAGCTGCCTTTTGTAGACCAACAAAGGCTGTGGAGACAGAGGAGGATCATTGTGAGTGAAAAGCACAAAGGGACCTACCTGCCTGTATGTAGCATCTGATAGGCATTAAAACTTCCAATCTGAACTACAATATTGAAAAATACCAAAGGAGAAATGACCAACCCAAGAACAAATCAAAACCTTTGAAAATCATTAGAGTCAAACCAGAATTGGGTAGGAAGGACAGAATTCCTTCCGGTCTATGTCCAGCCCAATGAGCAGGCACATACACGGAGCACATGGAGATTTCCCATGAGTACCGCTCTAGGGAAGAGTGGTTTCTTATCCATCGGCATGGGAACTCCGACTCCTGGAGGGGATTTGTGAGTTTCTGCTCTCAAATGTTAAAAGGCCCAGAAAGATAGCACACACTAACCTTCATCCCTTATCAGCCCTTTCCAAGCCTGGGCTGAGGTGGCAGGTGAGTGACACATGGTACAGAGTCTACCCTGACTATGTCTAAGTCTTTCTCAAGCATCATATGGCTCATCAAGTAACAGGGACAAAGAAGTGACTGCAAGGGAATGTTCAGAGAAGAAAGGCAGGACGGGGATCACATAGAGCCTCTGTGTACTGCCACCACATGGGCCGAGTCTCAATGAGTAAGGTTTGCTCAGCACCTTCTGTGTGTTGGGAGAGATTCGGTGGGGACCACAGCACAGCACAGTGGCAACCCCAGTCTTTAGAGAGCTCTCAGCTTCAAAAGGAAGAGGACAAGTTCAGGGCAGTAAAAGAAATGCTGTACAAGTTTTAGCACGGGGCACAATGGGAAAAAAGAGACCAGAGGAACTTGTAGGAAACTTCTTTAGGATGGTGACACCCACGCTGAAACCTGGAGAGGAACTGTGATGTATTCAGAGGCGAGGAAGAGCCAGGC
Organism: Mastomys natalensis; assembly: GCA_021653895.1. Taxonomy (NCBI): domain Eukaryota; kingdom Metazoa; phylum Chordata; class Mammalia; order Rodentia; family Muridae; genus Mastomys; species Mastomys natalensis. The sequence goes on along the minus strand of JAJTUV010001402.1, from coordinate 307,694 downwards.
ATGACGGCTCACACCTATAATCTCAGAACTTGGGAGACCAAGGCAGGAGAACTGCCATGAGTTTGAGGCTAGCCTGGGCTATACATAGTGAGACTCTGTCTCATACAAACAAACAAACCTCCAAAATTACAACAACAAAAACAAAACTCAAGACAGCATAAACCAAAGTGAACCATGATGGAGACTAATAGGCCCAGGTGGGCCAGGCGACCGTGTCAGGGAAATAGTGTCCTCCTTGTAGCAATGGAAGCTATCTATTTCTTGGAGCCTCATCAACATCAATGAATTGAAATCCAGGCCATCTTAATGCTGGAGCTGCCTCAGGGCTGTATCTCAGCCTCTTGAGACCTGCCATGAACATGCTGGGAGTATCTGGGATTTTCCACAGTCTACTCCCCAAGCAAATCTCCACAACATCATCTGCGTTTATCCATTAGCAATGGCTCAGCGATTGCTATAGGATTTCAGACATACTCAGTAGGGGCCAGGAGGGCGACTTAGTAGGTAAAGTGCCTGCAATGAGAGCACAAGGACCCAAGTTCAATTCCCAGAGAGAGGAAAAAGCTAAACATGGAGGCATAAGCTTGCCACCTTAGTGCTAGAGAGGCAGAGACCAGACCCTGGGGCTCACTGGCTAGCCAGGCTAGTGGAATGGGTGAGCTCCAGGCCCAGTAAGAGCCTTCGTCTCAAGTATCAGAGTGGATACTTTCTGAGGAAGCACAAGGTTGACCTCTGACCTCCACACACACATGCACATGGGCACACCCCTTCCATATGCAGAAATGCATATAGTAGATACTTAGTTAACGGTGGCTGAGTAAATGACCTTCACCTTGGCACAGGGTTTCACCTGAGCTCGAGGCACAATTCCCTCGCACCTCTATTTCTGGACTTTCATTTCTGATGTTCTACCTACCAGGACTGACCCGTGCACAATTGCCCAACTTTCTCCAGGATGGGACCCTCTGCCTGACACGCCATCCCTCTGCCCTTCCGTCCACTCTGAGCTGAGCCCGTCTTGGGACTTCACTTCTAAGGTTTGTACCAGAAAGGACAGCAACCTGCTGGTGGGCTGTAGGGGAGGCTCTCTCAGAACTTCTAGCAGTTGTTGGGGAATTGTGGTCAGGATAAAGATTGATGTTATAATGTATAAAGAATCACAGACAGGACTCCGTGGCCAGGAGACAGGACACAGCAGCCCTCCAGTGTTTCACAAGACCAGTCAGGTTTTCTGTTACTTAAAACTAAGAAGAGTTCTAACGGGTACAGTCCCTCAAGCCATCCCCAGTCTCATCTTGGCCACCTCACAGGACACACACTCTTCAAGACAACTATAAGGTCTTGCCTATCTCTTGGAGTCATCCCCTATTAAGAAGCAAAACTCAAGAAAAGCTAGACAACACTGAAATCTCAAAACGCATGATGTTTCCCTATCGATAGTCTAAAAAGAAAAGACTGTGCAGGAGGTCCCTCAGAGATGAATGGCCATGACCAAGAATAGGAGAGGGCTATGATCTGACCTCAAGCAAAGCTCCTCACAGTGACCCCTCGGGAAAGTATCACTTCCTATTGCTATTTCAGGGGACATGTGTCTTAAGCAAGTGATGTTTGTGTGCCCTTGAACAATCATGAATGAAGAAGAACGTTTACACGTCACTGGGACTCTGCCACACAAACTAGCTGTAGGACACTGCATGCAAGCAGCATATTAAAGCATTAAAGACAGTGAAGTCAAGTCTTTCCTGATGCCTGCATGGCCAGCTGTCACCACAATGTGATGAGCAGCTGCAGGGGTACTATGCTGTCCTCAGTAAAAAGGATCAGGGCAGAAAATGAGCCAGGAAGCCAATTACCCTGCATAAATTCTGCCATGACAAGGCAGAGTGGTGATAACAAAATAGGTATTTTTAGTTTGAGTTGTCTACCTAACACATGATTTTTTTTTAACTCTTTGGAATAGCAGTTTCTGGGATCCATAGGAAGGAGAAAAAATTAATTTATTTGAGTGTTCTCAAAAGTAACTTGACACTTAGAAAATATGGAATATAAAACTGTGGGTGAGTGAGTGAATGAATGAATGATGGGTGGATGGATGGATGGGTGACAGAGCATGGGTGTAGGATGGATGGAAGATGGGTTTATAAAGGGAATTATCACATATGACTGTTATGCTCCATATTTAATGTATTTTAATTTTGGAAGTACTATATGCCCATTTTAGTTTGTTTTCTCTTGCTGCAAAAATATCTGAGGCTGGGCACGTCACAAAGAAAATGATCTTTATTTCATTCGAGGCTTGGAGGTTCAAAATAGTGGCACCAATATTGCTGTTCATATCCATCTACCGCCCTCCTCTGTATGGGAACTGATATCTCTGTGACCCTTAGGTAAATCCTTTGGAATGTATAAGCAGAATCCTAGTTCCCACTGGCTGAAAGGTAAGGATGCCATCAAATAGTGTCTGGGGCCTATAGCTGAGATCCCCCTGCTTTTCTGTGACCTACCCTGCCTACTCATCAACGCATTGAAAAGGGTCTTGATTCATGACTCTCTTAATTCTGTTACTACCTGGTATCTAGGGAACCTGAAATTATATTTTCTGACCAGGGTCACTCCAGAATAAGCCATCTCTTTTGTTCCAATGAAGTGAGAACTGTTTATGTCATTATAGCCTAAAAACTCACTAAAAATAACCACATCCATGAAGCATAAACAAACAAACATGGTGGTAGTTCATGAGCAAAACAGAAAAGAGGGGGCCAGTCAGGAATACATGAGATGGTGCAGAAAATAGATCATGTCTGGGGAAGCAGATAGGTTGAGACCCAGAAGGCCCTGTGATTCATGATGAGAGAAATGTGAGCTGAAGGTAGACTAAGGACAGGAATGACAGCCTTAGAGATGCCTCTCTCCCAGAAGTGTTTCCACAGACTGTGTTTTAGTTTGACTCAGAAGCATCCTCAATAGGCTTGTATATTTGGATACTTGGTCCCTGGTTAGTTATTTGTAGATTATTTGGGAAATCTACAGAACCTTTAGGAAATGGAGCCTTGCTAGAGGAAGTATGTCACCAGGGGCAAGCTTTAAGGGTTTGTAATCTGACTCTACTTCCTGTCTGCACATCCCCCTTTCTCTCTCTGCTTCCCAGCTGCTAAGTCAGCCTCGTCCCCTGCCTTCTGTGTCATGAGGACCTGCAGTCCTAGTTGTGTTTTGCCAGGCTACCCTACAGTAGCAACCAGAAGATAACTAAACATGGCTCGTCTGACTTGCAGTATGCCTCTTTAAACAGAAGTTGAGATTCTAAGTTGCCTGTGCCATCGATTCGATTCAGTATTCTCAACTCAGAACTCTCCATGGGGCCAAACAATCCTTCTCCAGTGTGAGTTCCTGGTGGCACTTCCTCCATTGCTATCCGCTGTGCTATCAGGATCAACTGCTCTGTCTGCTGAGCTCAACTCACTGCTTGGTCTCAGTCGTCTGCCCTCTCACCTACAGCTAGCCTCAGCTACAATGCTGTGACAATTTTATCTGTGGATTTGTAAAGTATGATAAGGATCCAAATGTAGCTCAGGTGACACTGCCCCGGGGTGGGGGCGGTGAACTTTCATTGTGAGGCCTAGTGATGGGCCAGGCAGCCTAGGAGCCTGCCACATGTAGGGCACAGGAGCTCTCCTTGTACAGCACGATGCTCTCAACCTCACACTCTGGACCAAGTGAGCTGAAGCCACAAGCAGCTTTCAGTTAAGAAATGGACATTGATTTTACCAGTGGTTTCAGCAACAAAACAAAGTAGGAAGCAAAAACACCCTTCTGAGTAGCTGCAGTTGGCCCAGTGTTTCCAGTCCAGCTAATATTCATTGTTAAGGAAAGAATATTCCCCTGAGCTCCACATGGCAACATTGCTATCTGAATTCTTGGTTGTGGCATGGGACACAGGTAACCAAGGGAACGGGAAAGTGGCTTCGAGGGAATCTGTGTTTAATGCTTCCAAAATGCTCCCAAACATCACTGCTTTTGGAAGCTTTATAAGGAAGGCCAAATGCAATCAGTGCTTGTGTTTAGAAGTCATCGCTACAGATTGGAGAACAGAGCTCTGGCTCAAAGCCACAGGGAAGGACACAATGGGTTAACGTGGCTCTGAGCAGAGATGGGACTTTGATTTCAGCAACTATTTAAGAATCTGATGAACACATATCTTGATTTTAAAAAATGCATGCCAAGTGATTTCACATCCCTAATGATACATTTCAGTTCACTGAAGCATCAGGAAGGTCTGAAAATATTTTCCATTTGATGCAAATCAGCAACAGGCAAGCAGTGTCCACTAGCAGGTTAGGCACCAAGACAAACTTGCCAACACATGCTGTGTTATACTTCCTATTTCCTTTATATAACCTTGGTAGAAATCCCATTTAAATGTGACAATTATAGTAAATTATGATTAATTTTCAGCTACTACTGAGGGAGACACATAGGATTTAAGACATTAGAAATGTGAGCGTAAAACAGAGCTGCCATTCCTTTGACATTCACGATTGTCTAATTGTGCTCAGATTGATAAAAGGTGGGTTTTGGACTAAGACTGATAAAAAGTCCTGTCCTGGCCTTATAATGCATCTTATAGTGCTCTTTGGTTAATTGAAACAGTGACATTTATTCCAGAGAGAATTCCTCATGTTACTTCAAGTTTTCATTCTAAAAGTCACAGCGCTAATTGGGAATTACAGGGATCCTAAGATGCTCCAAGACCATCTCCAACCACAAGAAAGGTTGCTAGCTTTTCAAAAGTCCATTTATAAAAATGCTCTTTACATAGATACATGGATGTGCATGGACATGTGCACACACACACGCACACACACACACACACACACACACACACACACACACACACACATACCATTTTCATTCACCTAAAAATACAAAGCCAGTAGGTTTGAGGTGAAAAATAACAGATTTAGGAAGCAGATGAAGACTCCCTTAATGTGAATTCCAACTCTGATTTACAGTTTTCATTCCAAAGTTTCAACCTGTGTCTTCTCCCCACGGAGGGCTACTCAAATTGCTCCCCGTTCCTGTGCCTTACACATACAATGGACAGGGTCCAACAAGTGGCTTTTATGAAGGTTCTGAATGTGAACAGTATGTGTTGTTTGATGGGGGCCAGCCTTGGGCACTGTCACCTTTCTGACATAACATGGACATTGTCCTCCAGGACAATTTGTGCCTAAAGAAGAAGTGGCCATGGCCAGGCACATGGAGTCTTCTCATTTCCAAGTTCTTGGCCTTTCTGCATCATCCCCTCCGCTCCCTTTCAGGATGGACCAATGTAGCGTTCAACGTCCACCCAAGACTCCGAGGCACTAAAGGGAATTATGTAGAGCCTTTCAAAATAGTTTTTTTCCTCCCAAGAAGCTTATAACCTACTGGGAGAAGTGGGAAAAAAAGCTTTCACTGGAAACACAGGATCTGAAGTAGGGCTTGCCCACGTGCATTTCTTGGGAAGGCCCTACGCCTGGAGATCTTTATATCCTTGAGACTTTTCAGACGACTCAGTTCCTCACCTGAAGAGCTGTACAAAAAGTTAAGTGAATCTGAAAATGCACCCTCTCCATGAAGATACTGGCTGTAAAATTCCCTTTCCCTTCATGCATCAGGAGAGCTACAGAAGGACACCTGGCTATTCCTCCTCCAGCCTTGAGGTTTTCTCATCCAGTCTGCAGCATTATGAAAACATCTGAGATCAGAAATTAAGGTCTTCATATGTAGTATGTCTGTCATATTAGAATTCATAAAAATGTACTACCTACCCTTTCTAGCTCACTTGAATAAGAAGACAACAGAAAATGACACCCACACAACCCCACCCACGGATTGAAGGAAGCACATTATTCAGGAGGAACAAAAATCACCCCACATTTAATTCACAGGAGACTTTTTATGCCTTTCCTCATTAGTGGCCTTTAATGGAGCTCATTTTCCTAAGAGATCTCCTTCCATTTCCAAGAATCATGAATTCTGGGATGTCAGAGTAGCATGGTTCCTCTAGAGAAGAGTTTCTGTGACTTAGGTCTATTGTGTTCCCTGCAAGAGAGTGCCTGGGCACTAGTCTCTGACCAGGGCTCAGTGTCATCAAGCCTGTGCAGCCCAGAGGCTGGCACATCCTACAGCTGGGTGGAAGCCCAAATCCATGTGAGAAAAAAGAGTTTCACAAAAGTTAGAGAGCTAGAACAACTTCACATCTCATTCCTCTGGTGACAGGCTGCAGAAAGTTCAAACTCATAGAGTTAGAGAGAATAAGAAAAAAAATAAAAATAAAACAACAAACACCCCCAAACCACCTGTGATGGTTTGTATATGCTTGGTCCAGGGAGTGGCACTATTAGGAGGTATGGCCTGCTGGAGTAGATGTGTCACTGTGGGTGTGGGCTTTAATACCTTGTCCAAGCTGATTGGAAGTCAGTCTCCTCTTTGCCTTCAGATGAAGATGTAGAACTCTCAGCTCCTCCTGCATCATGCCTGCCTGGATGCTGCCATGTTCCTGCCTTGATGATAATAGACTGAACCTCCAAACCTGAAAGTCAGCCCCAATGAAATGTTGTTCTTATAAAAAGTTGCCTTGGTCATGGTGTCTATTCATAGCAGTAAAACCCTAAGACACCACCCAACCAATCACAATTCTGTGAGTTCAGCTGAAGCAACCAAAATCAACTTAGCATAGAAAGGCATACTTGTAATTAGGGAGTGGAAGGTCACACAGGTTTATTTCCCAGAAGAGCTAACAATTTAATTTATAGAGCTATCAGGTGAGCCATAGTGATGAATGTGTATTATTTATGCAGCCAGGCCCACTTCTTCTTTTTTCTCAACTGTACACCAAAAATAGAAGCGATGTCATGGTTCACTTTTCCTGTCATTTGTACTGAAGATGGAGTAGTGACGGTGAGTGACTGCCGGGATCCAGAATTTTCCATCCCATCCGAATGTTTTATTTCATATATACTTGAAATGAATTTTAAAGACGGGCTCAAATCTTTGCTCTTCTCCCTGATAAAAGCTTCAGGATGGGGGCAGGGCAAACATGGTATCGAGGAACAGGATAATTTGCATGTGTTTAAATGACCTGGACCTTCGTGGGCTGGAAGGCAGAAGATTTTTCTCCTTGATACGGACCTGATATCAGTTCCTGAAGCTGTGCTTGCCATCTCCTTGTTAAATAAATGAGCAATAACTACGTTAGCACCTTTGGGAAAGTCACCTTAATGTAAATCTTATTACTATCTTCTCATTGTAAAAAGGACACCAACAGGGCAGTAATTGTGTCTTCTATAGTGTTACAAGGACCTAGTAATTGAAGGACTTCAAACCCTGAAGATGCCAGTAAATGCACAAAAGACCAGAGCCCTAACAAACACACTCATGACAGTTTTTTTTTTTTCTGTTATTAGTTTACACACAAAACTTCAGGGTTGAAACTAAAGAGAGACAACACAGAACCTGGTGACATGAGCTCTCTCTCTCTCTCTCTCTCTCTCTCTCTCTCTCTCTCTCTCTCTCTCTCTGTGTGTGTGTGTGTGTGCGTGTGCGTGTGTGTGTGTGTATCTGTGTGAGTTTGTGTGTGTCTGTGTGTCTGTGTGTGTTTCTGTGTGTTTTTGTGTGCCTGTGTGTGTGCCTATGTGTGTGTTTGTATATGTGTATCTGTCTGTGTGTGTGTGTCTGTGTCTGTGGATGTGTCTATGTATCTGTGTGTGTGTGTTCTGTGTATTGCTGTGTGTATGTCTATGTGTGTGCCTATGTGTGTGTGTCTGTGTCTCTGTGTGTGTGCCTATGTGTGTGTGCCTATGTGTGTGTTGGTATGTGTATCTGTGTGTGTGCTTGTATATGTATCTGTATGTGTGTGTATGTGCCTATGTGTGTGTTTGTATCTGCGTATCTCTCTCTCTCTCTCTCTCTCTCTCTCTCTCTCTCTCTCTCTCTCTCTCTCTCACTGTATGTGTGTGTGTGTGTGTGTGTGTGTGTGTCCAGAGATTATCAGAGGTCACAGTAAGCCATCACTGAGTTTGGACAGTAAAGAACAGATTAATCACTCTGACCTTTGTTGCCCTAGGAAGTCCACATCACCAACATGTTTGGATGGCTGATCAGAGAGGAAGACTCTTGGTGAGGCCCAGCAGGGTCACAGCCAATTGGCCATGAGCAGTGGTAGGCCTGTACTCTTAATGAACCAATGAACTCCAGGCAGCCTGCCTCCTACCAAACTAGGGTAGGTGGGCACAGGATGTCACAGTAGCCCACTCCCTGCCTTTTTTATTTTATTTTAACTGAGTTGATACTTGCATGGAGGCTGGGACTGAGCACTAACCCTCCTTGTTGTAAGTACCTACATTGAGATGGGCATTCGCCTTTCCCATGTCCTGCCTCCATCAGTGGCCCTACTGTGGAACCAGAAGACTGGAAGTCTCTCTGGCTACTTGCCTAGCGACTCAAGCATCGGAAGTCGCTCAACCTGTCCCCAGCTGTTTCCCATAATTGCCTCTCATGCTTGCTTCACCTGGTTTCTTTATGATGCTTTCAAAACCCTGTGTGATTTCTTCCCTTGCCTCTGGAATCTACTACAGGAAGTTTCCAATTATTACAAAACACATTGAGGGATAAGAAGAACCAGGTATTACCCACAGACTGTCGCTGTTTTGAGACTTTCCTGGGGGCTGTGAGAGAAAAGAAGCCTCACCTCCCCTTCATGCCTCACACACCTCCCTTCAGTTATTCACCAGGGAAGGGAGAAGCAACTAAACTCCAAGGGGACTGTCACCAATCAAGTTGTGACAGTGGTCATTCCTGTCCCTGCCTTTAAATGCAGCCACAGAGCCAGAAGACACAAGTGTTACACAGACAACAGACTTTTCTCTAGAAACTTTCGACCCCAGATGAAGAGGTCTGTCATTACATCGTGACACACTAAGAAATGAACCTTGAATACGCCTGTTAATTAATTGTGCAAACAGATTTCACAGAGAGTGCTTACTGACTTAGGAGAGAGGGAACCATTTTCAAACAGATTACAAGTATCATTTACATATAAGCCAAATCAATGAAATATAAATGGGGGCTAAGCTGCTTTGATCCACTTTGATTCCATCACTTGAATCTATCTATTAAGAAGGTCTTTACAAAGCCAGTTAACAGTAGTTAGTTCTTTGTACATCTTACAGCCATGGTAAGTCAGTAATTATGCCTTTCCCTTAAGTCAGGGGCCCTCATATTGGTCTGTGTCTTAGTCAGGGTTTCTATTCCTGCATAAAACATCGTGACCAAGAAGCAAGTTGGGGAGGAAAGAGTTTATTCAGTTTACACTTACACATTGCTGTTCATCACCAAAGGAAGTCAGGACTGGAACTCAAGCAGGTCAGGAAGCAGGAGCTGATGCAGAGGCCACGGAGGGATGTTACTTACTGGCTTGCTTCCCCTGCCTTGCTCAGCTTGCTTTCTTATAGAACCCAGGACCACCAGTCCAGGGATGGCACCACCCACAATGGGCCCCTGCCCTGATCACTAATTGAGAAAATGCCTTACAGCTGGATTTCATGGAAACATTTCCTCAACTAAGGCTCCTTTCTCTGTGATAACTCCAGCTTGTGTCAAGTTGACACACAAAACCAGCCAGCACAGTCTGAATCAACACCATTTCTTTGATTGCCTGGAAAAGACACTAGTTTAAGTGCCATGATGACAGCACTCACCTCTGCCCATTGCTGCAGCACCTGATACACAGTAGGTGCTCAGGAAACACCATGTGCCAGGAGCCATTCTGAGAGCTGAAGAGCCTAAGATGGAATTCCAGAGGCCCAAGGTCAGGCTTGGAAGACAAAGTGGTTTTAAGCAATTCAATCAAGTTCATCTACTTCAAACGTATATAAATACCATCAATTATTTAGGCTATATATTAAGCTTAACCAGATTTATTTGAGATTTTAAAATGTAAATCATTTTAATAGAGGGATGAAGCTTTCCCCACAGGAGTAGAGAAGCTGCAGTTCCCAAATGCAATGCAGCATCTAGGGAGAAGGACGGAGCCTGTGGAGGGTGGGTATGTGGGAAGATGGTCTCGCTGTGGTTTTAAGATAGCAAGTAGACTCCTACCACCACCTCTCAGATGACATAGTCCATTCACACGTCACTTCCTTCCCATCACTGCCCCTCAAGGGTCAGCACAAGCAGAGGAAGGGCTTAGCTGCCATGTGGCCACGATCAGATAGAGACACAGCATCTCTCCTGTCTCACAGTGGATGCCCATGATATCTCCATAGCAAACTTGGCCATTTGGTTGCATTTCTGAATTGCAAATGGGTGAGATAGATAATACCTTTAACATCACATGTTAGATTTATGATCTGCTAGCTATAGTACTGGGAATGGATATATAATTAGAAGGCTCTTTACACATACATGCTACATGCAGCGAAATCCAGATTATCCATGTGCTCTTGCAAATCCAGAATGTTCTTCAGCAAGTGCTCAGTCACTGCTGGCTACCAAAACTCTCCCCACTGTTCTGCTCCCTGGCCTTAGCACCCTGTCACCTGGCCTTAGTGCACTGTCACCTGTGTACTTTAGGGATGTGGATAAAGGGCACAGGAGGCATTACACCAAAGGCTTAGGTTTAGGTCCACTTCAAGAAACATCCACACAGATGGTGTTGGGCCAGGGTGAGAAATGAAGACAGCATTTCTTGTAAATGGGGCCACAGTGGAATGTATGAGTACCCAGTGATGGCCAATCACCTGGCACCTTTTCTAAGAGACACCACGGCAATGTTTAGGGTAGGATGTTGGTGAGAAGCAAGAGCAAGAGAGGGATGGCAGCTTTCACCTCATCACATACTTTTGACATTCAAGTTCCAACACATTAATAAATTTAACAAAATAAACTTCCTTGCACACTTAGCTCTGCCTGTGACAGGACACCTTACACTGTGTGCACTTACCCCGACTAAAGAAGGATGCCTGCAGTCACTTAGACCCACAGCTTCCAAAGCTCATCTTATAGCTACCATGTCTCCAGTGTAGACATCATGGCCCTTTCTCAATGGTTTTGCCTCAGACTCGCTTTCTGGGAAGGATATCCTGGGCTATTCTGCTTTCTCCACTATCTTCCACATAGTGTGAAGATGGAGCAGCCCTGACAGACTGCTGCCTAAGGTCTGTCTTTACCACTGGACTTGGAAGTTTTCTCAGCTGACACTCATCGCTGGGAAACACCATGGAAAATTCTAAAACTGGAGGCGTTCTATTACACTAACCACTGCTCTATCTAACCTCATTTTCAAACCAGTTTACTTTGGGGGAGAGCATTATGAAGTAATGAGAGGGTATTCTAGGGGGCCGAATGGAAAGAGGAGAAACAGTAAGAAGAGAAGGAAGGAGATCAGGCACAGGATGCAGATTCTTTCTGGAGGGACCATGGTCATCTGGAGAATATAAACTAGGGTACAATCAAATTTTGATGTCAAAGGGACAAGACCTAGTAAAAATCATAGTCTATACACTTGGCTCTGCTTTCTTCAACATGATCATCCTGGTTCTGAAACAAGACCCAAGGCCAACGTCAAGTCCCATGTTCTGTGTATATTTATTCTGACAAAAATAATGAATAGAATCACTATATCTCTCCAGCTACAGTTTTTATTAGTCCCCGCTTATTTCCCCCACTGAAGATTAAGTTGTAAATTACTTCACGCAGTCCTTTATCTTGGGAGACAAAGAGTTAAGAGTTGACATTTAGAAATAAAGCTATCATAAATGTGGTCCAGTAATATCCTGTAAGAGACTCCCCTTGCGTCTTTTCCCGTGTGACAACCCCAAATTGCATTTCTTGGCTGGAAAGCTACTGAACCATTCCACAGAACTCACATCAGTGATCTGGTGCAGATGCAGATGCAGAAGTCACCACTTCTTTGAAGGAGAGAAAGACTCAGAAGTATCACAGGAAAGAATAACTTCATCTTGTTTCCCTGTGGTGTTTCCCCTGGGCCTCCGGCCTCTGCTTCTGGCTTTTGTGTCTCTATTTTTGAAGTGGTTATGGTCCTGCTCAACAATGCAAAGACTTTTCCCTCCCCACCCAAATCAAATCACATCCCCAAGTTAATGTACTATTCAATTTGTGTGACCAAGAAGACTTTACAGTCTCTGGTTGCCAAGATAGCCTATGGACAGTAGAAATGGATAGACCTTACAGATCTGTGTCATCTCCCACATAAAGTTCCAATAAAACATCAGGCACAGAGAAGAACATGAATAGGATCTAACTACAGCAATGTGCTGCAGTAAAAGTTATTCTGAGCATCTTTGTGGTTTATTTCTAGGCTTTTCCATGGTTGTTTTCAGTCAGAGCTTGACCCTGGGTTTTGATGTCAAAAGGACAAGACCTAGTAAAACTCAGTCTATTGGCATTTAGCTCTACTTTCTTCAGCATGACCAGCTGGGTTCTGAAACAACTGGGCATGTTGCTATCTCAAAACTAACTTCTTTGTGTCTCTTTTGTCCCTGGTACCTCCTCATCTTAGCAAATGAGAACTTAAGGCTGTTCTCTTCCTTTCGAACCTTCCCAGAGCCCCGCCCACTGAACGAAGGGCAGAAGCAGCAGCTGGCACCTACCTTGCCCATGCCAGGAGTGTCCTTCACCTTGTTGACAGCCCTCAGGAGACAGGGTGGGGCCGGGGGAGGTGAGGCCTGCAGAATCCCACTGAAGCTAGTTGCAAAGAGGGGAGCCTCTGCAACAGACGGAGTCGAAGGCCGGTGTTTCTTCTTCTTAGATGACAGATTTAACTTCTGGGCAGCTCTGCACAGGGACAATAAGGAGGTATAATTAGATGCATTGGGTTGGCCACTTTCCCTCTTTTTCTTAAAAAGCCCCTTTAATTACTCCTGCCTTCAATCTTAGTACCCTGTAGCCCTTTGCTACAACACAAGGAACTTAATTAATAAGCTATGTAATCACTGGGACAGGAGGAAGGAGTTATAACATCACACAGCTCTAAGATCGCAAGTTACAAAGACTTGTTTGTTCTCCACAACACTCAGCCTGGGCATGAATGAAGCCAGTCAGCTTTGGGGATCCGCAGTATACCTCACACACTAATCACCCCCTCCCCATGCTGCCATTCCTCTGGCATAAGCCCAATTGTGAAGAACCATATGAGCTCATTTAAAATTTTTTACACCTTGTAAAAACCAAGCCGGTCTGATGAAGAGCCCAATGGTGACCCACTGGGGAGGGGCTTGGCTGTAAACACAGAATACAAGCCCCACAGTGCACTGGAGAAATATAAAGTACCCTGGTGTGAGGAACAGACAGCAAGTCAGAGTATCCACTCCAGCAAGGTGCAGGGCACGAGACTACCCTCTCCTCAGGTGAATAACCGGCTCTTGTGTAGCGCAGTCTTCAAGTACAAAATGCTGTCTCTGGGCAAGTGCACGGAAGGAGAGGGTCAAGGTAACCAAATGGCACAGAAGGTACAGACGGAGACAAGTGGGATGGAGTGACTGCAGCACCATGAATGACACCGGCTGTCCACACCACACCGTTCAAGTGCACTGCCATAGGAAAGTCATCAAGATGCAGACAGTCGTGTGGGACAAAGGCTTTTCACATAGCCCATTTGACTCGCTTTTTAAATTAATTCTTGGTGTATCATATCTCATCTTTCTATATAAATGTAAAGGTATATATGTTTCTTTGATGGGAGCAGGAGGGGAGAGACAGTCTTACTACATAGTCCTGACTGGCCTTTAATTCTCTCTCTCTCTCTCTCTCTCTCTCTCTCTCTCTCTCTCTCTCTCTCTCTCTTTCTCTCTCTCTCTGTGTGTGTGTGTGTGTGTGTGTATGTGTGTCTGTGTGTGTCTGTGTGTATGTCTATGCGTGTCTCTCCTTAAAACACTGGTTTCCAACCTGTGGGTGAAGACTTCTCAAACCTCTATCTCCAAAAATATTTACATTATGATTCAAAAACAGTAGCAAATTACAGTTATGAAGTAGCAATAAAAATGTTATAGTTGGGGTCACTACGACATGAGGAACTCTATCAAAGGGCCTCTGCCTCGAGAAGGCCGAGGACCACTGCCCAAAACAAGAGCTAAGTGCTTTACTCCATAGGTCAATGCATCACAGTGCAGCCAACGTTCTCAGCAGTAACATCATGAATCTTCGAGGGGTGGCAGAAGGACAAGAGGACATAGCATTGTTTCCATGCTCCCTTGTCCCAGCCTTGTTTCGTGATCTGGAACGTTGGTCTTAACTCTGTGCCACTAAGGATTGTTTTTGACAGATCTCTGGAACTACAGAACTACATCTGCACAAACGTAGCCAGATGACTTTATCAGTTCAAAGCTTACCTCTCCTCTGCTATTGAAGCTTAATTCTAAGGACAGTGACATGTTGAGGGAAAGGGTACCCCAGGGTGGGGGAGGGGAGGCAGTGACAGGAGCCACTGAGCAGTACCCTTATCTCATCTGCCCTTGCTGCTCCAAACCAGGCTGCCTCCTTCTCAGGGAGTTAGGGTGTGGGTTAGAGAAACAGGCTTCCTCGTAACTAAAGCACACATGAGGATGACACTCAGAGGTGTTCTGCCTGTCCCACGTCCACTGTCGTCTAGATCCATCCACACAGCACACAGGCACTTTGCTCTTTCTCTCTCCTAGGAAAGCCAAGCACACGTGACACTTCCCCAGCTAGCTGCAGCGCTAGCTGTCCGCACTCATTTGATCCAAACTCCCAGCCAACGCCACCTGTCAACCTCCCACCCAAGCCCTCCCCTTCCATTCTCTGGAAGCTCATTTCAGTTAGGCATCTGTCTCCAACCCTCTGAAACTGCTCAGATAGGTTACCAATAGCTGCATGATGGCTGTCACAGTCTCAGCCCCAACCTGGACCTGTCAGAGCTAAGAGCGCAACCTTCCTCCTTGCCCACTAAGCTTCCAGGACATCCCATTCTCTTCCACTGTCCTTGCAGGGGATGCAGGGCTCGGCCTTTGCTTCTGTCACAGTCGCTGGTGCTGGCTGTAGGGATCACATCCTCAGCCTGTGACTCCTCAAGTGTTCTCCCCAGCTTATCCCGGAGCTCCCGGTTTATTTATCTAAATGCCTCTCCAGCAATCCCACTCGAGTATTCAATAAACATCTCTGGCACATCATCCTGAAGACTAAAGGCTTATCTCCTTCTGCAGGCTTCTCATGTACCCACCCGCCCTGGTCTCAGAATAAAACAGCCCCACCATTCAGGCGCCCAGACTTCATCTCACATAACACACCTAATCCACCTCAGATTTTACCCGTTATAACATAAACTAGACCCAGTATCCTTTTACTACCTCAGACTCTCCCATTTCCTATCTTGCCCACTGCACACTCTCCCTGTGATCACAAGGCAATTAAAATCAGGCCAGCTGTACTAGTCTCCCGACGGTCCCAGGACATGTCCACCACACCCTCGCCCCGCCTCAGGGAGACCAGCCTGTGACTCATTCCTTTGCCTCCTTAAAATTTGGCTTTAAATGTTGCTTTATCCACACTTTTACCCTGCCCACCATAGGAGATGGGATTTTGTAAAGATGGCTCTATGAGTGTGTTCTTACACCCTAGCACTGACACGTCACTGTTGAGATGTGGGATCTGTATTCCTCCTCCTGAACTCGGAGAAGAATGGAAGTTGCTGTGGCCCACAGAGCATGACGGAAGAGCTGTTGTGTGACTTTCAAGGTTGAGTTACCAAATGCTTTGTGGATTTTTGTAAAGACTATGAAGAAGCCCAGGTCACGTGGACAGAGTCACGTGGTCTTCAGAAGACTCAGGAGTAAATTGTCCTTTAAATGATTCCTGCCACATTTTTCTTCTGGAATCTCAGATACCATGCAGTGAACAGAAGCCTCACCTGTGGCATCACATCTGGATTTCTGACCCCAGACACCATGAAAGCTAATAAATGCCCACTGTCCCTTTGAACCACTGAGTCAGGGGTGAGCAGAACAGTCACAGGAAGGAACTTGCTCAGTCTCTGTTGCATGGCTCTTTCCTCAAGACTGAAGCCTTCCTCTCGCAGGAAGAGACAGACTCAAAAAGTTCAGGGAACTCGCAGACTCATGGCATGAGACCCATCCAGGGCTTTCTAGGCAGGACACAGCAGAGGGAGAGAGTTACGACACTGTGGGTAAGTTATACGGGGATCCCAGGGATGCAGCTTCTGGAATCATCACTGATACTGGGGGGGGCTGTGCAGTGATACATCTCTCCAGTCAGCCACACTGCTGACACCTCACCAATGCTCCTGTGAGCACCCCCCCCACATTCCTGTGAGTGACCCTTACCATGCTCCGTGAGCACCTCCTCCCCCACACTCCTGCAAGTGACACCTCACCAGTGCTCCTGTGAGCACCTTGCCCACCCACTCCTGCGAGTGACACCTCACCAGTGCTCCTGTGAGCACTCCCTCCCCACACTCCTGCGAATGACACCTCACCAGTGCTCCCGTGAGCACTCCCTCCCCCACATTCCGTGAGTGACCCTTACCATGCTCCTGTGAGCACCCCACCCCCACACTCCTGGAGTGACACCTCACCAGTGCTCCCGTGAGCACTCCCTCCCCCACATTCCTGTGAGTGACCCTTACCATGCTCCGTGAGCACCCCTCCCCATACTCCTGTGAGTGACCCTTACCATGCTCCCGTGAGCACCCCCTCCCCACACTCCTGCGAGTGACACCTCACCAGTGCTCCGTGAGCACCCCTCCCCCACACTCCTGTGGATACTCCTGCCCTCATGATCCTGTGAGTGACCCTAATAAACTCCCTGGTTCCTCAAGATGGATTTGGGTGGAATGGTTTCTTTAACTTGTTATTTACTCCTCTATGGAGGTAAGTAAAAGTAGATACTCCAGAAAAAGCACCACAAACCTCCAAAGTCCCAATTCCTGTTACTCTGATCATTTCCAGATAAGACTCTGACTGTGTAATGTAGCATGTGGCTTACTTAGCTTTTTTTTTTATTATTATTTATCTATTAACCTCATAGAATAAAAACCCCAATAGGGCAAAAATCAAGAAGCACAAAATGTTTGTTGGGCAACTAAATGACAGACATTGGGGTTACCTTATAGAAGAAAGAACTGAAGAAAGGGGAAGGAAGGGCCCTCCAAAATTAATTAATCAATTAATTAATTAGTTTACTTTGCTTCCTGCAAAAAGAACAGTGGGCATGGTAGAAAGAGATGGGCCACCTCTAAAAATGCTAGAGAAAAATAAATGACAAACGGAAGTGTCTATTGAGCAAGGATGCCAAGCGTGTTCATTGGCTACTCTGAATCTCAGAGGAAGAGATAACGAAGAAGGCATTACCCCTCTTAACACGAAATGAAGTCACTCTAGAGGACTTTGGTACCTAACCTGAATTTGAACAGCCAGCTTCTTCAGACACCGTGCTAGTTCATATTAGTTACCCTGACCAGAATTAGAGATCTATAGTTGCCTAGGTGTCCTCTCTGGGATGCCTGTGAGGCATTATCTAGTTTAGGGAGTTGAAGTGGGAAGGCTCATCTTCACCATGGCCTCATCCCAGTGGCTGGATCCTGGGGTACAGCATGCAAATCACTAGCATTCATCTGTTTTCTGCCTGCAGATGCTATGTGACAGCTCACACTCCTGGCTCCATGACACCCTGCCATGACGCACAGGCCACACCCTGCCATGATGGACAGGCCATACCCTGCCGTGATGGACAGGCCATACCTTCTGTAAAGTACTTTGTCATGGTATTTTGTTATGCCAATGAGAAAGGTGACTAATACAGATACTAAGTAGGTAACAGTGGACAAATTGCCTACATTCTGACTATGTGTTCACGTAGTGCCTGGCACATCATCATTATAATTTTTATCTGTTTCCAAGACTTGGTTTTCCACAGTAAGATTCAGAAAACAGTACTATCTGCTTTTTTTACTTTTTTTCTTTAGGAAACTAAATAAAAGTGTTATAAAGAGTTTAGTGGACCAATGAGTGTTACTTCAGTGACACATATAGTAAATGCTGGAGCTAAGACTGACTCTAGAGACCTCACATTACCTTTCAATAGGGGTTAGGTTTATGTAGCAAAATCTACCAGAGCAAAACACTAGCTGAAACAAAAGCACGCTGGCTTTATAATTAGAAGGGAATTCTAAAAATTAGAGAGCACATTCTTGATAAATCACCTTCATGAAACATGGAATATTTTGTCCTTGAAAGTGTCTGATTGGGGCACAGAAATGACTTAAAAGGAGTATCAGTGGGAGAACCATGCAGTGGAGATGCAGGTGAGTTCCTGTCTTGCAGCATGGAGACCGAAAGACTCCTACAATCTCCCAGACACTTAGGAAAGCCTCATTGGCAACCACTCAGAAAAACTGGATTCAATTAGAGGTAATTATTTTGAGAATAAAATTTAAATTGTTTTCTTCTTAAAATGGGTACGTAGCTCATATTAGGCCAGTTTCAGAAATCTGAAATGAGCAGGCTGTCCCTTAGGGTGGCTGTAACTTTGCAAAGGCACTCTCCTCCTGACATCATAGGCAGCTCTCTGATGTGTCTTACACGTTCCAATTCTGTGGCGGCCAGCTGCTTTAGCTCCTTCTATAACAGTCCCTCAATGACACACAGATAGGAGAAGGTCAAAGTTTAGAAATCGCTCACGTATAACGGTATTGTTCAGGGACATAAAAGGAGAGATGGTCACAAAGAATTGAAAATGTTGGCATTTCTGGCTAGAGGCATGTTTTGCAAGATTCATGCCCCACAAGACCTCCCCTCCCCTCCCCACCCCATCTCAGGGAAAACAGGTGAGTTCTTTTTTTTTTTTTTTTTATATAAATTTTCAAGTAGCAAATTAACCCAAAAGGCCATATTTACCCATCTTGTTCCTATGAGGACAGCATGACATATTTCCGAAGCCATTCATCCAGCAGACCTCTTTAACTATCCATTAAGTTCCTGTACTTCCAGTGCTTACTTCAAGGAAAAAGATTGTCTCCCTAGCAGGATGAAATTAATATTTACTGAACCCGTATCGAGAAAGCAGCACCGCGCTAAGCACCATCACCTGCGAGGAGAGAATGCAGGCACGCTGCGCATGATTCGCGCTGCACATGATTCGCACTGCACATGACTCTACCCTCCGGGCTCTCCATCCTTCCTTGCCACCTCTTTACTCTCCGACCACATCGATGTGGGAATGGAAATCAGCTTCGAATGATATGACCTTCATGCGATGGCTTTCTATTCTTATTGGCCAGGTCTTCTCAGAGCTACAAGCTGAATAATGGTATCATTACTCATGGGCAGGTTTAACCGGCTTAAATGGGGAGGTCATTTTAGGCCCCATCTGTCAATCAAAGTGGAAAATTAGGAAAGTTTTTTTTCATCATTTATACATAATAATGTTTTATTTATGTCATTATACATAATTTTATATTATATTAATTATATTATTATATATTATATATTACATTACACACAAATTATATATATTTATACACACATTTATATATATGTATATATTTATGTATATGTAATACACAAATATATTGGATATATAAATATGTATCTATACACATATAATTCTTAAATAACATACACATATATTATACATGAATATATGCATAATTATATATACAAAATATATACATATTACATAAATATATATACATAATAATGTATGATAGACTTTATTAGATAGCAATGCTGGACTTTCAGAAATGTGGTGCAATTAAATAGAAATCTTTGGCGTATCTCAAGATAATTAAATTGGAGCCTATCTATCTTGATGTCCAATAATTACTACACTACAGACTTTATCATTTTTGAAGAATTACTAGCTTCATAAGAGTAGAACTTTCCTTAAAGATTGATCAGAAAAATCAGGCAATACAGTTTGTTTGTTTTTTTTTTTAATTTACAAACTTTCCTTTGCTATTTCATAAATTAATTTTTATTTTTCAGTTTATCATATAAGATACTATATACCACTATGGCATTTTTTCTGAAACAGTGTTGTTGAGAAGTTCCCCCACCCTGCCATCTCTCTCCCACACCCTCCCCCACAGTCTCCTTTTACAGTCGGTTTAAGGACTTTATCCTTTGTATGATCTGCCAAGAGCAAACTGCTGAGCATACCTTGAGGATTGTCTGAGGGGTGTTCATGGGTGGTAAGCTCAGAAAAGGTGGGACAACGCATGGTCGTGGTCGGAATCAACTGAAAAATGACAAGGCCATCGCAGAGCAGCACCTGCTGCCCTGACAGGGTCCTGACCTAGGAGTGGGACCATAGCAGCCAAATCGCCTCCAATCAGCATGTGAAGGACAACCCAAGCTGCAATTTAATGTGAAAATGTCTGGGGCTGTCCGGCTTTCTGTCATGGAAATATTTCAATGCTCAGAGGATTAAGACTCTCTAGTAATGAGTGATGACGTGACAGATCACAGGAGTTCCCAGAAAATCCACAGGGTCAATGACACAGGGAACAGAGATAATAGAACAGATTATAAATAGGCAGGGGAGGTGGCAAGAGCTGGTGGTTCAAGGAAGACCCTCTGGAGAGAGTTAAGATACCCACCCACCTGTAACAAACACCAGCCATGTCTCATCTTGAAATAGCATCTGTTTCAAAGCATTCTGGCTGGGCTGTGAAATATATCATAGGTGTTTTGGAATTTCTGCTATCAGGAAAAGTGCCCTCCCTCATCCCCATCGCTTTCCTATTTCCTAACTGGCAGTCACGAAGGGCATTTCTATTTCTCCAGAGACTGGGGGAAAAAAAAAAACATATGGGCCTTGGAGTTGTTCTGATTTTTATGCAAATGATCCATTTCATTAGTGCAGAAAGATAATTCGTGACATGACTTCAGATAAAACATTCACTGCGAGGAGGCAAAGCATGGCTGACCACTACCCTAACAATGTCACATCAAACATTACAAGAAATATGTAACTTGAAAACGGACTGAGTTTTGTGTGTGAATTCTCGACATTAGCCCTGGGTGAGAATGGCTGGGCATTTATTCTTCTTTTAAAAATCATCCCCACCCACCTCTTCAGCCTTCTCCGTCCTTATTTCTAGTGACAGCACAAAGCAATGGGTCTTTAAAAGAATGATCATGGTTTCAAGCATGGCCTTCTGCTTCTGTGTCCCCTGCACTGTAGACTCAGTGAGGGTTGTTCTTCTGTGGCACCAGACCTGCCTGATAGCTTTGCATCTTGTTGACAGGATAGCATAGAAACACACTTGACTTCTTTATATTCTCCCCCATCCCATGTGTGTCTATGAGGGGGCACACTCACACATGCCTGTGCTCATGTGTGAGTAGGGATGCCTACAGGGTGAAGGAGATAGAGTTGGAACCTCTGAAGCTGAAGTTACAGGTGATAATGACCCATCCAACATCGGTGCTGAAAAATGAACTCCAGTTCTCAGGAAGAGCAGTGAATGTTCCTAACCACTGAGCCACCTCTCCAGCCCCCCACTGTTCTTAATCCATCCAACCTTGGGAGTTACAGCAACACACAAAAGTCTCACGGTTAAGTAGTCTGGAGTTCTCAGTAGTTCTTAGCCTGAGAGGTTTTATGGTTTTTAAAACATCATCCTTATGCCATCACATCCACCCTGACCTGACGCCAAGAAGAGATGGTATTTATATTGAAATTTACGAGTTATAAAAATCTGAAGTGTTAGCAGTTAACCTGATTCAATCCCTGGTCCCAAAAGTAATGGTCATCACACCTGGGACTGGTACTTAAATAACTATCGTCAGAATATTTTATCATGGCAACAGGCACTGAAACTATTACAAACTCTTTCTTCCCAGAAGCCCCTGTCTAAAGACCTTTCTATCTGCCTAGACCCAAACATGCATAGTACCAAGAAAACCGAATATCCTCTTACCATTCCTGTGTCATACCTGTGCAAACCTGGCTCAGTTGTGGCTCACCAGGCAAGTGAGAACCATAAACAACAGACCTAAGTAACTGGAAATGTGAGTTACACATCCCACCCAATGCCAGATAGAAATGGTTTTCAGTAATAAACATGATAGCTGTCTTCTCTAAGAATGAATAATGTAAAATTGGCTGGTCATATTGAATGGAGTTAATGAAAGCATGTGTGATGTTTTGAATAGGAATGCCCTCCCCATAGGCTCATATATTTGAATGCTAGGTCATTAGAGAGTAGCACTACTTGAGAGGGATTAGGAGGTGTGGCCTTGTTGAAATGGGTGTGGCCTTCTCGGAGGAAGTGTGTCACTGTCGGGTGGGCCTTGGTGTTTCAAAAGCTCAAGCCGGGCCCTGTGTCTTTCTCTTGCTGCTTCCTGAGGATCCAGATGTAGAAGTCTCAGCTACCACTCCTGTCTATGTGCTGCCATGCTCCCCAGCCATGAGGATAACGGACTAAATCTCTGAAGCTGTAAGCAAGCCTCAGTTAAAAGCTTTCTTTTATAAGAGTTGCCATGGTCATGGTGTCTCTTCACAGCAATAGAAGAACACTGACTAAGACACCATGTCTCTATAAGACTGTTATTTAGAGTGTCTATAGATTACCGGCAGAAAAAGATAGTTATAGGTGAGTTACAGCTGCCCCTTAGAGAATGCAGTGCCCGATTTTTCTGCTGAGAAGCGGTTGTCCATTAGAGATGTATGTGTATTTATCACAGCATGAGGACTGCCCAACTAAAATTAAAATTCCTTCAAGGAATAAGCATATTCCAGGCAATCTGATTTCAAGGCTCTAATGAATTTAATTTTCTTTTCATTACATTGGGCCAAATAGCTTATCCATATGCTAATGTAAAGTTAAAAGGAAGATGTCCCATGGTCTACCAGAGACAGGCCATCCATCTAAAAGCCAAGGGCAGCCATTCCTTCCTCCAAGTTTTCCTTAAGATTTATCTTCCTTCTTTGTTTGACACATGACTATCTTGGGAAGTCATGTTGCTCACTTCTAAAGTCTTCATTATAAAAGTAATAGGGCCTTGTGTTCATTCCTCTGTACTTTACTTATGTGAAATTTAAAACTGACATGGAGTTGCACACTTCAGATAGAACGTGTTGCCTATAGCTGCAAACTGCTGTCAAGGGGTGAGGACTAGACACGGGCAGTGTTGGCAGAGAAAACCACGCCTAATCTATAGCGCTTGCTCAATGCCTGCAGGTGTTTTTTTCAGAGCAAAACTAATTAATTGTCAATGCTAGGCGACATGCTATCTGCTTTGAGGGTTTGTTTCTTGGTTAATTAAATTTGAATATAAGTTTCATTTGCTAGAAGAAGTTATTTTCCTTCCTGCTATATTTTTATTTTCAAAATTATTTACCACAGTTGAAATCTGAAGAAATCATTAACTAAGGCATTCCAAATGAAAACAATCTGAAATGGGGTCTCTGCACAGCAACTGTATGGAACTGAGCAAGAAGTGGGTCACTCTCTGTCTGGTCTCTGCTGCAAGGCGGGACTGCCCTAGATTCCTGGCTGTGGTTATGAATTGATGGTACTTCAGCAACCCTGCTGGAGTCTAAGAGGTTGAAATTACATCACCCTTGTTATGGTTGGGTTATAAAATATGCCTCCAAAAGACTCAAGTGTCAAGGGCTTGGCCTTCAGCTGGTGGTGTTATCTTGGTAGGTTCTAAAAACACTAGGAGATGAGACCTAGGTAGAGGAAGTAGGTTTCTGGTGGTAAGTCCTTAAGGGTAACTTGGCTCTGATTCCCCTCTTCTGTACGTTCTCTCTCTCTCTGTGTGTGTGTGTGTGGTCTGTGTGTGTGTGCAGAAGCACAGAGTCAGTGACCATAGGCTCAACCCTCTGAAACCATGAGTCTAAATGAATCATTTATCCTTTAAAGTGTTCTCTTGTGTATTCTCTTCACAGCAGTGGGAAAGCTGCCAGACTGCCTCCCTCAGTCTAGCTGCTGTAAAAAGAGGTTGGGATGGAGTTTACACAGAGGCTAAAAACTATGGCAGGTACATTGTGCAATAAGGGTCATGTGCCAGATACATTCAATGCTCCGGAGCAGCAGCAAGGAAGCAGCTCTCTCTGGTTTTACTAAAGGGCACAAGCAGTCTCCATGGAGTGGGTGGTACAGGTGAGATTACTATAGAACAAAACAGGTTGTGAAGGAGAAGACTCTGACATCATCACAGGCCATCCAAACTACCGGGGAAAATGTTTTCTGCAAGCTTTCATCAAAACTGCTACAAAGACCCATACTTTGCTTTTTGTGATGCATACTTGCTTATTTGATGATCTCTATGAGGGCTGGGCAGTGAGGTGATGAAGTAGCCTGAGGTGACAGGGTGGAGGTCTGGGCACCCGTCTCCATTGATGGGAAGTAGACTGAGCACTAAACACTAAGCACCTCTTTCACGTAATCTCTCTGTTGCTGCAGCTCATATTGTTGGGGCCGTGCGCCATGCGCAGTGGGGGTATGGACAATGATTGGGAGGGCAGGGCAAGAGAGGAAGAATTTAAAAATAAGGCAAAACAGTGGAGTCCTCTCATTTATTTATTTCATTGGTCTCAATTACTTTTACATGAATTATTACTGTGTGTGCATATAAAATGATTACTTGTAGTATTTTGGAAGGTATCAATGATTAATGACGCTGTAGGAAGGACCATTTGGAAACAGTGAGAATGAGAATCAATCAGCAAAGTTTATTTAAAATACCTAGTTGGAGTTCATAATGCCCGATCACAGGAAACAGATACTGAATAGTTTTTTTCAGTAGACATATCATGTGTGTGACTAGGTGAAATGTATACAGAATGATTTCAGGGAACTGTATGTTTCGTTTTAAGTCTAATTATAGATCCTTGTTTGCAGTTTGGCATATGCTGTGTTTGCTGTCATTGCTGTGTGTGGATGCATGTTATGTGTGTGCAGGTGCATATGTCTGTGTGTGCAGGTGTCATATGTTGTTGTGCAGGTTGCATATGCCTGTGTGTGCAGGTGCATGTATGACTGTGTGTGCAGGTGTACATATGCCTGTGTGTGCGGGTGCATGTATGTCTGTGTGTGCAGGTGCATGTATGTCTGTGTGTGCAGGGTGCATGTATGTCTGTGTGTGCAGGTGTGCATATGCCTGTGTGTGCAGGTGCATGTATGACTGTGTGTGCAGGTGCATGTATGTCTGTGTGTGCAGGTGTGCATGTATGCTGTGTGTGCAGGTGTGCATATGCCTGTGTGTGCAGGTGCATGTGTGACTGTGTGTGCAGGTGCATGTATGCTGTGTGTGCAGGTGCATATCTGTGTGTGCAGGTGCATGTATGTCTGTGTGTGCAGGTGTGCATATGCCTGTGTGTGCAGGTGCATGTATGACTGTGTGTGCAGGTGCATGTATGTCTGTGTGTGCAGGTGTGCATATGCCTTGTGTGTGCAGGTGTGCATATGCCTGTGTGTGCAGTGCATGTTGCTGTGTGTGCATGGTGCATGTCCTGTGTGTGCAGGTGTGCATATGCCTGTGTGTGCAGGTGCATGTATGACTGTGTGTGCAGGTGCATGTATGTCTGTGTGTGCAGGTGCTGTATGTCCTGTGTGTGCAGGTGCATGTATGTCTGTGTGTGCAGGGTGCATGTATGTCTGTGTGTGCAGGTGCATATGCTGTGTGTGCAGGTGCATGTATGTCTGTGTGTGTCAGGTGTGTGCAGTTGATGCCTGTGTGTGCAGGTGTGTAGCTGTGTGTGCAGGTGATGTATGCTGTGTGTGCAGGTGCATGTATGTCTGTGTGTGCAGGTGTGCATATGCCTGTGTGTGCAGGTGCATGTATGACTGTGTGTGCAGGGTGCATGTATGTCTGTGTGTGCAGGTGTGCATATGCCTTTGTGTGCAGGGGGGCATATGCTGTGTGTGCAGGTGTGCATATGCCTGTGTGTGCAGGTGCATTATGTTGTGTGTGCAGTGTGCATATGCTTCAGGTTGTGTGTGTCAGGTGCATGTATGTCTGTGTGTGCGGTGCATATGCTGTGTGTGCAGTGTGCATATGCCTGTGTGTGCAGGGTGCATATGCTGTGTGTGCAGGTGCATGTTATGACTGTGTGTGCAGGTGCAGTATGCTGTGTGTGCAGGTGGCATGTATTGTCAGTGTGTATGCGTGTGCAGTGCATGTATGCTGTGTGTGCAGGTGTGCATATGTCTGGTGTGTATGCAGGTGTGCAGTATGTCTGTGTGTGCAGGTGTCATTGCCTGTGTGTGCAGGTGTGCATATGCCTGTGTGTGCAGGTGCATGTATGCTGTGTGTGCAGGTGTGCATATGCCTGTGTGTGCAGGTGCATGTTGCTGTGTGTGCAGGTGCATGTATGTCTGTGTGTGTGCAGGTGTGCATATGCCTGTGTGTGCAGGTGCATGTATGCTGTGTGTGCAGGTGTGCATATGCCTGTGTGTGCAGGTGCATGTATGTCTGTTGTGCAGGTGTGCATATGCCTGTGTGTGCAGGTGCAATGCTGTGTGTGCAGGTGCATGTATGCTGTGTGTGCAGGTGTGCATATGCCTGTGTGCAGTGAGGTGTGTGCATATGCTTGTGTGTGCGGTGCATGTATCTGTGTGGTGTGCAGGTGTGCAGTATGCTGTGTGTGCAGGTGCATGTATGCTGTGTGTGCAGGTGTGCATATGCCTGTGTGTGCAGGTGCATGTATGACGTGTGTGCAGGTGCATATGTCTGTGTGTGCAGGTGCATATGCTGTGTGTGCGGTGCAGTATGTCTGTGTGTGCAGGTGCATTGTCTGTGTGTGCAGGTGCATATGTCTGTGTGTGCAGGTGTGCATATGCCTGTGTGTGGCGACGGTGCATGTATGCGTGTGGTGTCGGTGTGCATGGTATGCCTGTGTGTGCAGGTGTGCATATGCTGTGTGTGCAGGTGCATGTATGACTGTGTGTGCAGGTGTGCATATGCCTGTGTGTGCAGGTGCATGTATGTCTGTGTGTGCAGGTGCATGTATGCCTGTGTGTGCAGGTGTGCATATGCCTGTGTATGCAGGTGCATGTATGTCTGTGTGTGCAGGTGTGCATATGTCTGTGTGTGCAGGTGTGCATATGCCTGTGTGTGCAGGTGCATGTATGACTGTGTATAGAAGTTCCTGTGAAGTCTCGAGGTCAACACTGGGTATCCTTTCTAGACTTCTCTCCACCTTTGTCTCTTGAAACAGGATCATCTGGCTACACTGGCCAGCCAGAGAGCTTCAGGGATCCATCTGTCTCTACCTCCGTCCACCACAGCAGGCTACAGAGAATGTCACAACCCCTGCCTGGATTTTGTGTGAGTTCTGGGGGTCAAATTCATTTCCTTATGCTTACATGGCAGGCACTTTACCAACCGATCCATCCCCCAGCCATAATTATGCTCTTTTAAGTGGCCATATAGATTTTAAAGTAGTATTTCAACTTTACCACCATGTTAATTATTCCTATAATTTTCTGACATTGAGTGCATGGTTAAGAATAAATCATCAGGTCTGATATTACTGTGAGGAAAATTATATTGATTTCCTGATAAAGCATCTAGGAACAGACTGTAAAAAAAAAAAAAATAGAACATGTAAAACATTCCTGTATTCCTGTTCTGATGTAAAGATGGCAGATGTTAACACTGTGTATAATCTCTGGACATGTCCTGGCACTTAGAAACACCCAGCAGACATTTGTCATTGCTATTGTTCTAATAAAATGTCAGTGTGAAAGCTATATCTTACATGTGTCTTAGAAGATTCTCCCACAGAAGCATCTAAATACAGGAGTTGTAATCAGAGAGCTGGGACAGGTGCCTTGGATTTAATCCTTGTCTTAGTTAGGAGTTCCATTGCTGTGGTGAGACACCATGACCAAAGCAAGTCGGGAGGAAAGGGTTTATTTGATTTACACATCATAGTTTATTACACAAGGAAGTCAGGAAAGGAACTCAAGCAGGGTTGGAGTCAGGCACGGATGCAGAGGGAATGGAGAGGTGCTGCTTGCTGGCTTGCTCCCTATGGCTTGCTCAGCTTGATTTCTTGTAGAACGCAGGGCCACCAGCCCAGAGATGGCTACAGTGGGCTGGAGCTTCCACATCAATCACTGACTAAGAAAATGTTCTACAGGCTTGCCTGCAGCCCAATCCTATTAGGGCATTTCCTTGATTGGGGTTCCCTTCTCTTAGATGACTCTAGCTTGTGTCAAGCTGACATAAAATTAGCTAGCACAATCCCTTTGTCTTTATGTCAGTCCTTAGTTTGTGTTTACCAGCAATCAAATGGATTATGGCAATGATGTATGTCAATCTGGATTCTTGACCTTGAATTTGAGTATTGGCTGCTCCAATGGCTGGAATGGTCAAAACAGAGAGTTTTTGGTAAACTGCAGCCATCTCCAGCTTGAACTAAATGCCAGGAAGATTTCTGCTCACATTCTTATTTCACTCTGAAAATTGGATCAAGAAATCGGCGGTGTGTTGTCCCTACCCTTAGATCACCGGTGGCAATCACTTACTCTGGTTTCTTCTCTGATAACATATCCTCAGACACAACTGTCCAGGGAAAAGAAAACTAATTGTCAACTACAACCTCATGTAAGCTGTGTCTTGGGGGCACTTAGAATTATGCAAAATCAATGCACACACAAGACCAAAGCCTTGTGTTAACAAAACTGACACAGCTAGCCCCCACTGATTTTGAGCCAGCATCAGTTTCCATGGTCCACTGGAGATAAGTTGTCCACACTGGTCATGAGGCTGGTAAAGTCTGCCTACCATGCCTCTCATATTATAGTCACAGTGAGAAAGAGGACATAAGAAGGATATCACATACCACATACACATACCACTTCTTACAATTGGCTGCAGGTACTTATATCATCTCACAGGACTGAAAGTTCTTTAAGGTCACAAGCCAGCTCTCAATTTCTAAAGGTGTATTCCCCAACACAATGCAAACCAGACATATGTGAATGGATGAATGGATACATGCATGAGTGTATGGTTGAGTGCATGAACAGTTGGGAGGATAGACAGAGTTAGTTTATCCATTGGTATTACAGAAAATATAAATCTGGCTGCACTTCTTGATAGGATCAGCCTTAGAGTCCTCATATTCTCCTCCATAATGAGTTTAGAATCACTGGTCTAGCTGGAGTGATTTTTAATCTAAGGATTTCTCCAGTGCAGAGGCCCTGCAGGGATGCTTTAGGATACATTGGGATGCGCTTGTACGTAATTCAAAACAAGCTTGTCAGGATACATTAGCAGGAACTTCACTGCACATAAGGAATATGATTATCTGTATTGAGCAGGAGATACGATTCTGTTGTTTTGTTTTTAGTGTGGTCCTTTAAATCTGGGGCTTCTCTGATTGTCCAGGATCTTTGTTTTTCTGTCTTGCTATCCACATGTTCCCTGATGTTGCGGTGCTCCAAAGGAAGAAGCAGGTAGTCAGCAATGACATTGAGTGTGATCTGATCCAATGGGGACCAATGGGAACTGATGGGTAAGGACTTCATGGTGCCTACAAGCATGGACCCACTACAGTTATTCTGCTAAGTGGACATAGCATCAAACTTCCCTCTAAATTCATTTCTCTCTACCCATAGATTAGTACAATTCTCAGACCTCATCAGAGAAGTGTATTTGTGAGCTGATGATGGTCATCAGAGAACTCAACTCATCAAAGGGTAGGGAGAAGAGTGCTCGGCCACAGACTGGACGTCTATACAACACTCCCTCACCAAGGCTCGGGAACCGAAAAGGGGAGAGTGGAAAGATGACAAGAGTCAGAGATTGATGAGGCTGGGACTGAAAATGTGTCTTCTGGACATGACAGGACAGCTGTACTTGAGAATTCACAACAGCTATGGTTGCCTGCACAAGCTCAAACCAGTCAATAGAATAGAGGAGGAAAGGGTTCACAAGCCCCACCCATAACTGAAGAGCAAAAAACAACTGATGGTTCCTGGGGGAGGGGGAGTCCATATTCTTTAAGGGGGTGGCTTCTGGTAGGCCAACCACAGTGTACTGTGTATATAAAAGTATATATGAACAACTTAAATTATAGTTGATGTGTTATTAAAAGCCAGAAAAGAAGAGAAGAGAAAATTGGGGGTGGGGGGGGCTATCACATTCACAGAATGAATGTAACAATTGTGTTCATTATAATTAATTTTCTGCATCATTATTAATCTGTGTCCAACATGTGTTGTGCCAGGCCTTTGGGAGTGAGATTTTCTTCTTAAGCTATCTGTTGACACAAATATGCCTCTGGGTTCTCGGTGAATCAGAGGCTGTGAATTTGTGCTTTACAAAGTTAATTCTAAAAGTCAATTTGATTAGATGATTGTTTTCTCCATTTCTGACCTTTAGAAAGGAAATCACTTGCTCCTAGGTTAGCAGGAGAGGGCATTCTCTCTTTTCTCCAGGAGGACTACCAAGTCCAGGTCTCTGGCTTCTTCCTGGGGTAGTTTTCAGAGAAGAGGGATGCCTGAGAAGTCACTCACATTTGCATATAGTTAACTGGTCTGTAGTTTATTTTATGAAAGTATAGACTTTTCCCTCAAAATTATATTTTCTTTCTGTACATGTTCTTGAGTTTTGCTATGTACAGCCTCACCTAGGACACCCCCTCCTCTAGCCTGTTTGCTCACTTATGGGATCACAGGCATGTGTTACTCTGATGAGATTACAGGCAGGCAGCACTCTGCCTATTAAACCCAGGATAGTCCTGGTCCTGAGCATGTTCTAATTAAACTATGGAGTAATGACAACAATTCAATTCCAATTCTATTCTGCATTTCCTGAGAAATAAGCCAAATACTTATTTTTATCATTTTCTTCTCTACTAGATGCTTAAAACTTCTAAAATAAAACAAGTATAGATGTTCTACATTAATCCAGAAAGTTCTCCAGCACAAGGCAACATTGCCAACTTCACTTGGAAATAACTTTCTATAGTTTGAAAGTCAAAAGCTCTCTCATCACTTTGTTAGGCAACTTCTTGTTATTCTTTTAAGGTTCCTCTTCTTGTTCCTTACAAATGTCATTTATACACACATCCTTTAAGCTCCTGGAAAGTAAACCCAAAATGTTTATTCAAGTATTTATCCTACGGGTTCCAAGGGCCTTATGGCCCTTTCTGAATGAAAGAATGCCTGCACAAGGCCTGGAGAGGTGTCACCGATAAAGCTCTTGCCTCGAAAGTCTGTATACTTGAGTTCAAATCCCAGAACCCACATGAAAAGCCGAGTGTGGTGGCACACACTTGCCATCTCAGCAATGGTGAGATGGGAGGCAGAGACAGGTGGATCGCTGGAAGCTTGCTGGCCAGCTAGACTAACTTATTTAGGAAACTCTAGGCCAGAGAAACCCTTTTTTAAACAAAAGGTAGGAGGCACCTGACACACACACACACACACACACACACACACACACACACACACACAAAGAGAGAGAGAGAGACAGAGACACAGAGAGACAGAGAGAAATGGACGGACAGACAGACAGAGGCAGAGAGACAAAATCATGAAGAGATCCAAGAACATTTTGGAATGTGCTCTTTTACTTTAGTTCCCTCCTCCCAGGGCTAAGACAATACTTCCTTGCAGCCACGTGATGCTCAGCTTGCTATGAGAAGTCTCCAAACCGTTATCCCACACTGCAGGTCCTTTAGAAGGCTCATTAGAATCTTTCCCCCCTATTGTGGGTTTTTCAAGTGCAGATTAATAACATAACCAGTTAACAGAATGCAGGCAGAGAAGACAGGATGACCCACTGAGTGCTGTGCAATCCTGGGCTTTATCTACAGTTTCCTGGAAACAACTTCAGGCCCTTTCAAGTGATCACAGGTTGGCTAGGCTCATGTCCCTGTTCTCTCTCATGCACAGCTTTCTTCTCCATCCCCCTTTTTTCCAAGAAAGGATTTCTAGAAATAGCTATACTACCTTCAGATATACTAATATGCTCAATTATCTTATAATTGACTGTCCCCTGTCAGTCATTAAAAACATATGATATAACCACAGGGCTGAGTCCCTTCTTATGCTCCTTCTTTATTGACCCATGATCTACTGTTTCCCATCAGATGTAAGAATATGGTGTGATTTTGAGATTTGTTCTTGATATGTGATACTTCAGATCTTCCATGTTTCCCAAAGGCCGTGTACCAAGGCTTGGGTAAGGAGATGCAGCCTTTTGATGGAGGAGCCTAGAGGAAGTGGGATCATGGGGGTGTGCTCTGATGGGGGTATCAGAATCCTGCCCTCCTCTCCCTCTCTTTGCTTTGTAGCCACCATGAAGCATGTGTCTATTTTTCTGTGTTCTTCCTGTGATGATGTTGTGTTTTGTCACCGGCCCAAAATGACATGGGCTAAAACTCTGAACCACGAATCACAGTAAAGCTCTCTTCCTTTTAAGCTTATTTCTACCAGAGTTTTTGACACAGTGGCAGAGAGCTGTTGTAGCACAATCGCTATTTGTCACTATTATGATGTTCTGCTTAATGTAATCTGTCACTAATCACTGCCTAGCCTGAGAGTCTGAGGAATATTTAGTTCTAATCATCACGAGATATGTCTATGATCATGATCATACAGTACCATCCACTCTCAGGCTAGTGTGGGTAAACAACCTCATGGTAATTCCATTCTAAACTGGCATTCCTTCCCAGACTCCTCCCTGCCTCATCCTTCTAGACCCTCTATTCAAAGAGACTTGATTCTCTGCTTCTGTGTGCCTGAAAGTGTTCTGCTAGAAACAGACCTTGATAGTAGAAGTTCTCGCTGGCTGACTGCAGTGGCAGAATCAGCTTTGGTCTCAGTCATCATTCTCCTAGGTTCGCTTAGGTCAAATCCCAGGACCCTTACAAATGCTTAAAGTACATTAGGTGCCCAGTTAGTGTCCTTATTCTGTGCATTTGCTTCCTGCCTGCATTTGATCCAGAGGCCTGGATTTTAATATCAAATGATTGACTGGATTTGTATTAAGATCCTGATAGTTTTAATCATGATGACACAGAGATGGAAATTTCTATAGATTTAGCTAATACTCCCAAAAGCTAAATGTTGGCCACAATTTTTTCTTACTACCCAGATTCACCCCAAACCTTTTCTAAGTGTCACATGGTTAAATTTTAGCACACACTAAACCAATACACACAGAGTGAGAGAGAACCCACACAAACCACCCAGTAGCGTGAAAGCAGTGTGGAATGGCCGAGTATTCGGAGCCATCAGTGTGGCTCCCTTCCCAGCCCCCATCCTCCAGCTTCCTTTCCCCGTATCTGGCAAAGAACATTTGTGTTCAGCTGAAGAGAATGTGCAAATGACAGTCTGGGCTATGGAGCTTATTACCTCAACAGAGACCTTACATATTTATGAGCTGACATCTTGGATTTGTGGTTTTTCGGGACTCTTCCATGTCCCTTTGGAGCACCAATAAGCAGAGAAAGGCCTTTCAGGTTTGTGGCTTCACTCCACACCTCTAGCCGGCACCCAGATATGGCTCTTTGTGGAGATATCCAGGGTCAAAAGAACATGAAAACAGAGTCTCTACAGACTGCAGCTCTGAACCTGATCCAGAGAGCCCTCGCCCCACTGACAAAGACAGCTGTCCATAGACAGATATGAACTTCTGCATCCCTACCGAGTGGTCCATAAACAAAGTACATGTGTGTATAGGGCTCCCTGGACCATCTCGTGGCTTAATATCAGGACTGGCCACTGGAACCATCCATTCCTGACAAATATCTTTTTGTTTTTGATTTTGTTTTTGCTGAAAGAAAATTTTCTGCAGGACAACAGACTTTTACAGTGAGGAAGGAGTCCATTTCAACAGAAACCTGTGCTCACACAGTGTTGTGGGAAGCCAAAAGCCCAGTCTGTAGAAAATGGGTGGCTCCTGCTTTGGGCCCCAAGGCTAGGCTCAAAGAGGGCAGACAACCAGGTATCACTGTCCTTAGTAGTGGTCAGTCCTACACACACACAAACACAAACACAAGCAGAAGTGACAGAGGTCCTGACTGCAGCGAAGACTCAGCAAGGCTGGGGTCCAGAGCTGTGCTTGTCAAACTCCTGACTAGCCTCCTCCATGACGAGGACTCAGGGAAGTAGGTAAGGAACATTTTTGGTACCGTGAACCATTTTCTTTCTTTTTCTTCTCTAAAATTTTGATATTATGTGTTTTAACTTAATTTTATGTGTATATACGGTGTTCTACCTGCATGTATGGCTGTGAACGGAGTGCATGCCTGGTACTTGCAGAAGTCAGAAAGGGGCATGGGATTCCCTGGAACTGGAATTAGGAGCTTAGAGATACTAAGCAATTTACAAATGAGTAGCTCAAGTGGAGGTAATAAGTATGAGTTCTTAGCCATTACCTGGCAGCAGGTCTCCACTGACTTACAGTGGGAATGTCCAGCCTGCGGCCTGTGGCTGCATGTAGCCCTGGACAGCTTCAAATGCAAAATCACAAACATGCTTAAAACATCATGTGCTTGCAATTTATTTTGTTAACTTTATCACACATTTCCTGAGGTAGATCCTTTTAGATGACAGTGCTGGTTACAGTGTCAAAAGGTTGGGGATGTCTAGGAAAAAAACAGTAGCATTTTCCTCTGACCAGGAAAACTTCTACAGCCATTTCCCATGAGTCAAACTTCCTCTTCTTATGTCTAATAATATGAATTTTTAAGATAATGAATGCAATTATATACATGTGTTGTGTACGGCAAAGATGTGTTCTCAGTGAGGAACGTCTAAATCGAGCTGATGGACGTGTGTTAGCTCACCTAACTATGGAGATCACACTTCAGATCTACTCTTAGGGATTTTAGGAATTTTAAGGCATAAGGTATGTTGCTATTAAATGTAATTATTCTCCAAACCTATCAAAGATGTATTTCCTTCCTGATGTCTCTCTGAGGGACTAGGTAGGAAAGTGAGGTTGAAAACAGATGTACCCTGCCTGGGTGGGCTCTGCAGCCAGACCTACCCGGAACTTGGGGTTCCCTGCAGGACTGTGGTATGGAAGAGAAACAGATCTCACGAGGGAAAGTACCAGGGGCTGTAAAAATAAGGAGGATCAGTTGAGACAAAGAACAAGAATTAGAACCCAGAACATATGTGTTGTAAGAGAAACAAGGGGGTCTCTATGGGTCTCCATGGAGACCTGATCTTCAGAGATGAACCTCTCAGGCCACACTTTCTGAGAACCCTTCGTCATGAATGGAAGCTGTTGCCTAGGAGGATGCCTGGGCAGACAAAGGAACTCACGCAGCAAATTGAGAGAGCCAACAGTCCATCGCGAGCAAGCTTTCCCAGCAGAACTTTGGACCCCAATGTGAGCTTTGTCCCACCTCACAGTCCTGGTAAGTGTAAGATGTCTAACCATCTGGTATGACCAGTGTAGACCTCCTCAACTCTTCATAAAAGTTCACTTGAAGATCCTCAGGAATACCCAGCCTCTTTCTCTTTCTCCCTCACCTTGATTCTTTTTTTTTTTTTTTTTTTTAATTGCTCAGCAGTTTTCCTGACGCCAATCACCGGCCTCTCAAAGACTGCTTGCAGGTATCAGCATATCTGCTCTTTTTCTTCATTCACCACTAAAGCTACTCTCCACCCTCCATTAAAGCCTTGTCCTTGGCTGCTTATCTGTCTCCCTTAATAGGTCAGAGAGAATCCAGGGGGACTTGAGGCCTTTTTCCCCACACTTCCGAGGCACCAAGAGGCATGGACCAGGGACGAAATGCAGACAGAGATGTGTGCTCTTTTTAAAATGAGCAGGCATGTGGAAGTTGCTCCTACTGTCCTTTCTACTTCTAGAGAAAGCACCTTCTTTTGCCTCAGATTCAAAGGTGTTGAGAAATAATCCGTCTTCACTCATCAGGAAGGTTGCAATTGATGCCTGCCTTAGTGGCCACCCAGAACCAATCGAGGTGACTCAAGTGTGGGTAAGAAAAATCTTTCAAGTCTGACTCTCCTTTTTTTTTTTTTTAAATGTTTAATGATGTTCCCTTTCCCTGCATGCCTTGCTCCAGGTTCTTTCCCTCCCCTCCAAACCTCTTCCAGATGCGAGAGTCTACCAGAGTTCCTATAAACCAGAAACCCAAACAAGACAGCTTCAAGAGCTCAAGAGCTCACAGCCTTTTCCCTTGCAATCAACCACTTCATGTGCCAAGGCTGCCAACATGTGTTTTCTGTCTCAGATTCCCCTTGGTCATATTTTTAAAAGACATATTTTAAAGGAGTGGTCCTAGGTAGATTTGGCTGGCAAGAATCACAGACCAGTCCAAGGATTCAGTTTGGCTTTCGGCTGATCACCTCAGGAGCTTGGAGACTCTTGATAACGTTACGTGTCGATTAATAAAGTTAGCAGCACTTTGGGTCAGGTCTGATCTCATTCTGCTGCTACAGAACTGATTTAATATTCAGGCATCAACTGAGCTCATTCAGTCCTTGACTGGCAGAGCTGTGGGTTGCTTTTTACAGTACTCTCTCTGTCCAGGGCTGGGCTGGGTGTGTTCCCAGGGCATTTAGAGAAGGGGATTTCATGATGGTCCAAGATTAGGGGGAAAGTGTGGGGGTAGGGAGGGCAGGCAGGTAGGAGGGGGAGTGGCTCTGCCTGGGGTTGTATCCAGGAAGGCAGAGAAGTCATGACAGCAGTCTTAAAAAGCCTCTTCCAGATCCAAGCAGCTTCAAGTGGGCAGGAATAGTTTCTGCTACCAAAGGGACTTTAAAGGGGACAGTTACAACTGTCTGTAAAACAAAAAAGCAAAAACAAAAATCCTCTACTGAAAGTATCCATACTCAAGTGATTTATGATGGTAAAAATCGCCAATAAAATACTATTTGTTAATCTAGAAGGCTTAAGTGGCTCTTCCTACACAGAAGTAACCTTGCTTCAGATGTGAGAAAAATACAAATCAAATCTTTAACTTTTAGATCGTTTTTTTCCTATGACAGCAAACTGACTCGGTTTTTCATGCTTCTTGGTAAGTGAGGTACTTGAATCAAATTCTAGCACATACAGAAAGATGGAAGAGCTATTACATGGCTGGCTCTTACCTAACCAGTGTCCTGCAGCCCAGACCCCATCTGCTAGAATAGGGAGGGGTTTGTCTCAGGCAAAGCTGAAGCCCATGGAAATTCAGTCAACACTGAATCTTAGTTTAAAAAAAAAAATCAATCTTGCATCTATGTAGCTAGAAAGAATCTGTTCTGAAAGCCATAGGCTAACTTCATTTTCATGATTCTGTGAAGAAAATGCATTTCAATTCCGTCTTTGATTCTAAAAGGTGCCGATGTCAAATATTTTCACAACTCTGAATAAGTCTCCTTACAGCGATGACCAGTGCAAAATCCTGATTCGCTTACTTCCTATTTTATTCTCATCCTCGAGAGAATGCTTGCAGATTCTGTGCCAGTAGTTTGTGTGTCTGTGATAGGGCTGTTGTGTATTTAGAATGTCTATTACATAAGAAGAAAGCACACGTAATCTGAACCCGCCTAACTTCTTAGCTTATCCTTTTGCACAACTGGGTTTCATTCTTCTCAAAGGAAATTCGCCGAGAAAGTTAGAATTAAAGAGCAAAGCAAAGCACACAAGACACAGCATATAACTAGAGGAATATACACAAGTGCATTACTCACACTGCTTGCCAATCCATCATCACTGATAAATCATGGCTAAAGAACCAAGCACAGGATCCATCTCTTCGCGTCTGCTAATAAATAGCTTCTCTCAAGTGTCTCCTGCAGATCTGGGGCCATCTCGGGGAGGAAGTGGAGTGTGCTGAAGTGCAGAAGAAGCTGGGAAATTCTAAAATCCATGGGGGTCTGGGAACTTTCACAGCAGACCCTGCTATAGCATTCCTGTGATTCCAGCCTCTGGCTAAGCCAAGACCCAGGCCTCTCTGAGCTCCCAGCGACCCTCCCGGTACAGGTCAGTCCCTACTCCAACGCTGAATTGCCCTCCAAGAGCACTGCATGGATGGGACGCAAGAGGAGCTGGCTGAAATGCTGCCAGCCCCTGTAAGCAAGCTCTCTCTTTCCCCAGAGCACGCTGCAGCAGCCTCTCAGTCTGCTGCTATCTCAGAGAGCCAGTGAGGGAGGGGCAGAGACAGGCGGGCAGGCAGGGAGGGCGTGGAGGGAGAGAGGAGGGAGGAGAGAGAGAGAAGAGAGAGAGGGGAGAGATGGGAAAGAGAGGGAGGGAGGGAAGGAGAGAGAAAGGGATATAGAGAGAGAAAGAGAGAGAGAGAGAGAGAGAGAGAGAGAGAGAGAGAGAGAGAAGAGAGAAAACACGTACTTTACTGGAAGACCAGCAGAAAAACACTTGCTGCAACTCTTCTTAACCCATAGTAGCTCAGGAATTTTCTGAACAAGGCCGCTGGAAAACAGACCATCAAAACCAAGTGTTTAAAATCATTAATTACACACCCATGTACATGTTGAGTCATGTGTGTTCAGACAAAGCCAACAGGACCAAGGTTCTGTGTGAGACTATGAGAGAACATTTGTAGACACACAGAGATGTAGGTCCCCAGGGGAGAAAGAGCCACAGGCACAGATTTCATTAGCTGAGTGAGTAGAGGTGGCCAGGCTCATGGTTTACCTGTCTTAAAATTTTCAAATGCTCTTGGTAATGGAAATGCATGCAGGGAAGACAACCTCCTGCCTCAGACTTTGTCTTGGACTCTGTTTTCCACAGCTGGGTTCTCCCCCTGAAGTAATTTACAAACAGAGAGAGTGCGGAGGTCAAGCAAAGGTTACATTGAGATGCTTAACTTTACCTGCTGCTCTTCACTGAGTGACTATGGCTACTCAGGATGTTCCACCCATCAGCAAGGCACTGAGTATGCCACAGGAAAGACTGGTCCTGAGCAGGTACTTGGAGACATGGCGTGTGTGTGTGTGTGTGTGTGTGTGTGTGTGTGTGTGCATGCGTGCGTGTGTGCTCGAGCACGTGTGAGCACATATGCATGAGTGCTTCAGACAGGAGGGAAGGAGAGACAGGAAGGACTGGCACAGGCAGGGATAGGAGGGAGTGCCGTGGTGATCCAGCACAAGGACCACCAGCAGATTGATTTTTCCAGGGGTCTTTACCATTCCCTCTTGCATTACAAGACATTCCCTTCCTTGTGTTTCCATGCATCCTCACAGTACTGACTTAGGAACCACTAGTGGCAATGTGTTAGAACTCTGAATCCCTGGACCCTCCGCCCAAAATTCTGAATGGCTTCCAGAGAATGGACATGAGCCTTTAGCAAGCTCCATGAGTGATCTGCAGGTAGGCTAGAGAAGGTGGACTCTTCTCAGTGCTCAGTGAGTGGGTGAATGAAACAGTTCATGGAGAAGGCATCTAATGGACTCCTACAGGAATATGGACATTTTGAAAGGTGCAGGCCCCAAACCTGAGGAGGAATGGTCAAGAGCCATGAGGGGGGAGGGAGTGTCCAGGAGAAGGCAGCATAGGAGCTGATGGGGTGGCAGATGCTTCAGGCAGGTAGGATCCGATGGGGCTTTAATCACTGAGGGGCACCCTTCAAGAGGAACTGTGGGACTCCTGCTCTTACTGTTCTCCCTCTGGGCCATGAGGCAGACAGGCCTCCTGCATCACCTTCTCCCACCACGATATATTCTAATGTCATAGGCCATGGAGCAACCTAGTCACAGCTACACCTCCACAGCCAGGGTCAACTCAAGCAACTTTCTCTTTTACATTAATTGATTTTGGACGTTCGTTACATTGCAGGAAAACTAACACACTGCCTGGAATGCTTTGGTCCCAATGCAAATCACCCTTAAGTCACATTCTTTGGAAATTGTCCCCAGCTCTCCCAGAGGTAACTGTGTTACTCTCTTCCTGTTTGTATTTCTCACTACAAATGACTTTTTGCACTGCAGTTACTGGCTGGTAGATTTTTGTGCCTAGTTAATGACCAGTGAACTATTTATGTAGGCCAGATGATCTGTCAGTCATCAATATATGTCCCAAGTTCTGGATACAAGTAGACCCTGGATATTAATTTGAAAAGGAAAACATAAGATAATATCTTAACTTGAGCAGTTGGTGCATGGGTATTGGCTCTGTTACGTGTCTTGAAACTGGACATCTACCAATATTCATGTATTATTTTGCATGCTCGATACTTTTCATAGTAAAGAAAACATTTTAAGTGAATCATAATGTCTGGGGTTTGAGAGGGTTGTGACTTAGTGGAAAATGAAAAGTAAAAGTTGTAAATGGTTCATATATGCAGACGGTTAATAAAATAAGAAAAGAAAAGAAAAAGAGAAAGAGAAAAAAACAAAAAAAATTTAGCAGCATAAGGCACACTTGGCAGGAAGTCAGTCCTTTCAAGATGCTATTTGATGACTGGTGTTTGGGGCCCAAGAACCTGTGATGGTCACAGAGCAATGGCCAAATGCTGTTTGATGTGGAAGGAGACTTGAAATGAGTCTCTGGAGAAGGCCAAAATAATCAGCAGTAAACAAACTCTCCCATTTGCTCTGTTTAAAGAGATGGAAGGACTCACAGGTTAAAAGTCAGGAAACACATGAATATAACTGATCAAATGACTGTATGGAGTGGAGAAAGTAGAGAGACTTTAAACACTGTTTCATAGTTTATAAAGTATTCCCTTTGGTATCAACTGGAACCGGGACCACTGATGGGTTATGACCCAGGAGAATCATCGTGTTTGTTCAAAGTCCTACAGTTAGCAACAGGATCTAGAGCACAGTTTCCCTCATATGTGCCACATTCTCTACTGGACCAAATGTAGACATTAAGTATAAAAGTGGCTATTAAACCTTGCGAACGGAAGGATGTGGATGCTGCTGACAGAATTTCTCTGGAAGCACATTGTTCTGCTTATTAAAACACCAAGCAAGCAGCATCTCATACTCACTTCCTATCTCTAGAAGTAAGGACTGGACCATCAGATGCCGCCAGCACTCTCTACTCTCCCGTGGGCACCAGGACTCCAAGGAGCCACATACAGTGGACATGGCAGTGTCCTTCTGGATCTTTCTTTAAGAAAGAGGACTGTTGCCTTGATTCTGGCCAGCCAGCCTTCTACTCTCAGCCTTTATAAAATTCGATTCAGCTGAAGAAAACTACAGAAATCAGTAGATAACTGGCCTCCCCAGGGCCCTTACACTGTGACCAATGGCAATGGCAACAGAAGAGCCAGCAGCTAATCCCACATTTTGACGAGGAAGGAAGTATCCATTTTCATGGCTTTGACACTATGGTCTCACTAGAGGTGTGTGTGGAAACTGGAAATTGCTGGTAATGAGTCTTGAACAGAGAAGCCAGCAGCTAATGGACTGGGCCATGCAAGCTCCAGAGTCCCCATAGGATTAAAGAAGCCTTAGTGGAACCTGCTTGACTTTCCCTCTGATCAGTCCTCTGTCTTTATTCCTGGGTACTCATCTCCAACACACACACACACACACCCCACACACACACACACACACACACATACACACACACACACACACAAGAAGAGAGAGAGAGAGAGAGAGGCATGTCCCGCACATGACACACACTAGCAACTAACTTCATTTGAGTGTTGGCTTCCAGAGAATACAACCTCCCCCCTCCTAAGGTGTACTTCTCTGTTCAAGACTCATTACCAGCAAGTTCCAGTTTCCACACACCCTGGTGAGATCAAAGTTCAAAGCCAAGAAAGCGGGCTCTTCCTTCCTTCTCAAAATGCTGGGTCACTGATCTTATCTCCCATGCTTCTCTCATTCAGTAGAAATCAGAGGCCATGGAAACCAGGGCCTTCTGCAGTGGGGGGATCTGGAGCTTATTCTTGCTCCTGTGTGGCCCCATCTCTAGAAGAGTAACCTGACTTTTATGTAGTTTGTATGTTGAAGTCTTACACGATTTTATTTGAAATGTACACTATTGTTTGTTTCTTAAGGCATGGGATCTGATGTCCCCTAGCTGTCTCCCATTCGTGACATCCTTCCGTGCTCTCACTGTCCTCAGAAGACACCAGAAAAGTAGAATAATAACATGATTCTTAAGACCAACACTAATTTTGGAAATAGATCAACTTGCGTATAAAGATAAAACATAATATATGATTAAAGAAGAGATGCCTTACAGCTAACTTCGGGTTCATTGAACAGAGAGGGAGCTACAAATGGGTGGAATTAAGATCATTTTCAGGACTAGTTTGGACAAATTAATAGTTCACAGGGATACAGGAGGATCTGAGATAGATGGCCTTAAGAAAAACAAACAAACAGCCTTCAGTCCAATGAACCAAGTTCTTTGAAATTTGCTGATCTCTCTTCCCCTCTGTCCTAACACAGTAGTGTGTGGAGGAAGGCAAAAGTTGGAGCATTAGTGTCAATGTGTCTAATTTTGTATATTCCCCAAGCCATATAAGGTTTATTCTGAGTAATGGTTGAAAGGAACACCTAGTTCTGAAACTCTAGAGCCCACTCTGTACAGAATATATGTGTTTCATTTGCACAGAAGATGCTCTAATGGTTACCAATAGTCATAAATCACGAAAAGCCTCTAAAATAACCAATCTAAATTACCCAACAATTTCCTGTTGGTGAGTGCTAGGAGATAAAACCCATAATCATTTAAAAGCATCAACTTAAATGAATCATACATGTTATGTAAAGATGTGTAAAACAAAATTTGTATTACTTGCTGTGCCTGAGTACAACATCTACATAATTTATTAGTGATTAGATACACTGATCATTTTTAATCCTTGTTTATTCAGAAAAGAATGAATGAATGAAGTATACTAAGAATATATTGACAGTGGTACATAGTACTTATATATAATTCTTAGCATTTTTAAAACTAAATTTGTTCATTAGTAAAGATCTGAAGTTAGCTGTGAAAAAACTATACCCAGTCATTATATGCAATAGGTAGACATTATAGATGTTTACTGTAAGCTTTTCCTTCCTGCCTGCCTTCCTTCCTTCCTCCCTCCCTCCCTTCCTTCCTTTTTCCTACAACATTTGGGGTTATTGTGAAAAAA
This sequence comes from Mastomys natalensis, assembly GCA_021653895.1. Taxonomy (NCBI): domain Eukaryota; kingdom Metazoa; phylum Chordata; class Mammalia; order Rodentia; family Muridae; genus Mastomys; species Mastomys natalensis. Next base: position 264,659 of record JAJTUV010001402.1, on the reverse strand, counting down.
TACCTTGACAAAGTTTTGGGCATTGTGTAGTTTAAATCTTTCAGAAGGAAAAGCAAGGATTTGTTCACTTTAAATTTGACAATTTCTATTATACCCTTTGTGCTCCACTTTTTAAAAACCTCATTACAAAATGGTGCTGAGCCTGAATACCACTATGATTTCAACTGAAAGGAGAGGGAAAAGGGAAGGGAGGAAAGAGGAAGAAAGGAGGAAAAGACTCACAGAATGAAGCCATCTGTGTCTAAGACAGAAGGAACAGGGATGGGCAAAAACTAACCCCCCATTCAAACATGGCTCAGACCCCCCCCCTTTCTCCTAGCTGCAGCCCCTGATTTTCCTGTCCCTGCCCTCACTTGACCTACTTGCTAAAAGATGCAACAATTCTGAGATCTGGCGAACTGATGTTTTATCAAGCAGCTCCTAAGGATCTGAGACCAAGGCGGGAGCAGAGCGGGTGTCTCTTCCTTGGAAGCCCCTGACTTGACCCCTAGTGTGGAACACAACCTCCTACAAAAGCCTTGGTGGTGCTGTCCAGACAGCCTAGCGGTTAGCTGGCTGAAGTAACAGGCCTGGCAAAAAAGAGGTCCTATGATATCAAATCCTACAGAAAGCCTCTCTGGCCTTGGAAACCCAGCAAATCCTCACAGGGAACTGAGGAATCTCTCCCTAAAGCATGAGAACAGACCTCTTTTGTTGAAAACAATCAGACCATCAAACACTTCTTTAAAAAAAAAAAAAGTAAAAGGTCAAAACTTCTAATGTTTAGTTAGATCTTTATGGGGAAAGGAAGTGCTTTCAAGAACATAAATGCTAAATTTGAGACATGTTAATATCTTAGAAACTCACTTGATATGCATGGTGGCTTGACCATACACAGGCAGTGGCAAGACCTTGGCCCTACAAATAACTATAAGAGCTTCATTCCTACTATGGACAAATATGCACAAAGCCTGCATGTTAAATGTGTTCATGAGAAGACCTGATACGTGGACAGCTAGGTGTAATTTCCAAAAGACAAATTGGAAACTCTATGTGTAATTTTAAGAAAAGATTCTATAAGCATTTCTTTTCTATTAATATAAGTAGTTTTTTCATGACAATCTCTCAAGGCAAGAGGGAGCTGGTACTCACTGGTGCTCTTTGGTCCTAGTCTATACTCATTTTCTTTATTTATCTAGAGACATCTCATCTATAATTATAGCTACCATAAATTTTAAATCTCTAGTTGGAAGATTTGATGAAACCATGCTACACTGACCATTCCAATCATGTAGTAATAAGATAGTAGGTGGAACTTCTATCTCATCAAAGGCAGAATCTCATCTGCCCATCTATCTGGTGTTTGTTTCTCTAAAGTGCATGTCGTTGTTTGGTTTATATGATAACTTTATTTGGTACATGACCCTGTTCCTAGAGGATGATACAGACATGCAGCTGGCATCCTGTGAATGTGCTCGGTACCAAAATATCAGGACAGCATGGGTGCACGATGAAGCAACTGCCTGGACCTAAAGACAGAAGTATCTCAGAGCCAGCTTTAGCAAAAGGTTCAACAACCCTCTGTGTGTTGACAAAGGACTAGAATTACTTCTGACTGCCAAATGCTTCTAAATATGTGGCTAGTCTTAGCAAGAATGCAATAGTTTATCCTTTCAGGCCTCACAGGCTCATCTTTAGGTGAATTCTCACTAGTAGCCTGAATAGCAAGTGTCCTCCATTTAAAAGATGCTCTGTGGATCAAAACTATTTCCAGGATACCTGTGCTCTCCTGATACCCTGATAAAGGAGGCTTCTGATTTCCTTTTATATGTAATCAAAGAATAGGAACAAATGTAACCCAACTGCTTTGAGGGAGTCATATAAGAAGGAACTCCCTCCCACCATTAGGCTAAACTAGGTTCAAAACTCTTACTTGACGTAGAACAAATAAGTATCACAGAATTTAAATAGTTCTTACACTATGTGGGCCCAGTGCCAAGGGCTGTATATATATCCATTTACTTCATCTGTGTTACAGCTCCATGATGTATATAACATCATTTTCCTTATTCTACAGATAAGCAAATAGGGATGAAAAGATATTAAGAGATTTCCTCCAGGTCACATAAGAGGCAAAGCCAAGACTTGGTAATCCCAGGGTCCTAAATGCTGTACCAGACTATGAGTCATCTCAGACTGTCTCGTGTAAACCACAGAATCTGTCTTTGTCTATGAAATGGGGAAATGGTGGTACCAATCTCATAAAGTTGCCAGGATGCCTAGAAAAAGCATCCAACAGTGCCTGCAGCACGCTGTGCCTGGTAACATCTTGATTGTGTTACAACTATCCCTCTCCAGCTCTCTGCCTGCATGGGCTCACCTACACACCCTCTAGAAAGATCTGCAAAGTGCTTTGCAGGGCCTGCCTGCCTTTCTGGTCTTTGGCATTTGGATCACTGAATCCTGGGTTGGAGAAAATGATGTCTCTTTGTTTATCATGGATGGGTAGCATTTTCTATATCTCTAGCATGCTGCTCCATTACTAGGGAGCAGACCTCCTAAAGGAAGTAGGTTTCACCTTTATCCTCACTCTTGACTCCTAAGCCTGACAAGACACACAACATATTCAGCATCTTGACACCGGAGGCCTCTGCTCAATGCTATAGAATTCCTTTTCTAATTCAGAGGTTATGTTTTACATTGGCTGAGATCCAGCCCCTGCCCTGGTGGAGTCTGAGGACTACATGAGGTGCCGTGTCTTGGACCTTCTTCTGAGAGTTTGGAAGGAACCCTAGGTTGGGTTTAACGAGTCATTGGCAAGAGTTGGAGCTGTGCTTGCCAGTTTGCTCTAGGCACTGAGCATGGTAACACGTACTACACCAGGTGCTATTCATATGTTACTTACAACAAACCCAGTTTTCAGACGATCATTTGGATTATACAGTGTCACAAGTTTTGTGCTTTACAGAGAGCTGCATAATTTTTTAACTGGGGAAACTTAGAATGTGTCTTGAAGAACTCAGTCTTGTAAAGGAACCTAGGTATCAGGATATGCGCTAAATGACCGACCAATCGGACTGTTCCCAATCAAAGCAGAACTTTCTAAAGCTGCAGAGTGAGACTGTCTTTCCACCACCCTGCCGATCAAGCTCACAGGAATGAGGTCAATGTCCTAGCAAGATGCTCTTCTTGTGTAGTTCTCCAAGGGAAAGCCAGCAACTTTCATCCTCAAGAACTGCAAACTGGAAGGAATACCTTTGATGCTCCACATGCTCAGAAATGAACTTCTAGGACACTTGGAAACTCCTGGTGATCTTAACAAGAGTTGGGGCTGTCTGTATTTAAGTTGATGGCAAGAACTACTCAGCCTCACAACAAGGATACTTTGTTTGTTTGTTTATGAGTGAGCACATGATGTGGTGTATATGTGTGTGTGTGTATGGGTGTGCTTACTAAGGATTGTATGTGAGATTAAAAGACAGTTTGCAAGAGTTGGTTCTTTCCGTCCACTATGTAGGTTCTGGAGAATCAAACAGTACATCAGACCTGGCAGTAGGCATCTTTACCCCTGAGCCATGTCGCCAGCCTCCAAGGTGTACATCTGAGGTCTACAGAGTAGAAAAAAATAATACAGTTTACTCAGGGAAGTAATGACCCGGCTCAGCCAATCCTTAGCCAAATCCAGAAAGAAGCATTTCCCCATGAGAAAGTAACCGCTGCATCTTGCACCTCATTTACTTTGTAACTTTGTAAAGAGCTAAGTCTTTAGCTCTACCAATTGGAGACCACAAGTAAATAAAACAAGACCTGAGTTCAGTTGCACATAACCTCAACCTCGCCCAAGAGTAATCTGAAAGCCCTGTGTACTGACAAGCTATATCCAATAAGAGTGGCATTTCCTAAGTAGCATTACTACTGTGTGTCCTGACCCTACTAAGTGGAAGCAGAAAATCTATAAGTGGAAACTGTTAGGCTTCTCAACCTTTGCTTTATATATAGGTCTTATTTTCTGTGTTAGGGATCCACCCACTAGGAATTTAATCAAGTTTACCTGACTTGGAAAAATAAAATCAGATAGTTTTTGCTCCTAGGATGAGGTAGCACAGACTGGATCTGAAGTAGGGATGATTAAACTGTGGGTCACCCCTGCATTGCAAACTGAATCTGTAGGCTGTGAACAAGTAGGCAACAATACTGTACAATATGGTACATAGTTAGTATACAGTCAGACTATAGTGCTGAGTATACGGTAATAAACCCAAGGTGTCTAATCATGCATAGCATATTACATCATGTGAGTATTCTGAGCTCATAACATGCTTCACCATGCCTGTGTCATGCCATCCATGACAGTAAGTCTTGCCTGAAGCAACTCAGTTCAGGTCTGAGGCATCATGTTAAGAATTTTAGTCAGTGTCCTTCCTAGCAGATGAGTTCTCTGCTCTTATGGGAACATAGTGGTTTAATTAAAGAAACTCACGAATGTTTTCCTATGCTCCTCGGTGCTCGTGAACATCAGGAGTGCAAATCTTCAGATTAGATTGTGTTACAATATGAGTTTTTAAAATGCCCAAAATGAAGTCAAATTATCAATCAACTCCAAAAATCATTAATTCTGTATCCTGACGTATCAAATACTCAGTCAAGATTTAACCTTTTATGCAAAAATAAGTGTACTCATCTTACTAGTATGAAAATTTGCTTTTATAAATAATAAAATTATAGTGCATATCAAAATATTTAAATCTATTGATGAATGACTATGCAGTAAACATCAGGTTTGCTTACCTGTGTTATATACCTATGCTTTTGGGGTTATGCAAAAAGGTGTTGGGCAAAATGTCATGAGTGGAAGCTTAAGAGGCCCTGTTGCAGCTTACCTGTTGCTTTCAGCATGGCATGCAGGATAGCTAGGCTGGTTTAAACTTCTCTGTACTCAGAGGGTGTTGGATCTACCCTGATGGCTTTACAGTGTCTCTCCAAGGAAGTGCCCACCACATGTGCACACATGTGCCTCACACTGCCATTACATTAGTGCCCTTGAATTTTTAAGACGAGTCAGTGCTGAGGACACTGAGAATCGCCCCCAGCCTGGAGCCTCCACGTACCTTTCTCTTTGAGCAAGAGTAACAGAAACCATTGACTGACAGTAAAATAAAAGAGATTTGAAATTACAACTGGGACAAGATGCACTCAAAGTGCTTTGGGGCAAAATTTGTCCTCTTGTGCCCAAAATTTAAGATTTTCTTAAAGGACATCTGCTAACAACCCACTTTCCTTCCAACACACACACACACACAACTTTGCATCTACTCTTTACCAACACCCCACACCCTTTACTATGGGGTACAAAAGGAGGAACAAAAGTCAGAAGAAATATTGGAAGGTAACTGGAGGGGAGAGAAGGAAAAGCAGCCTTGCAGTCTTCTCCACACACGGGGGGTTGGGGGGGATAAGGTTGGCAGTTTGTGTCTGTTCCCCCACCTCTTGCTTTTTCAAGCTTTGCTGTGGGTAAGCAGACTCTGATACGGTCTATTAACTCTATTTCATCATATTATTCCCTAATTCTGTGCCCTTCAAGAAAGCTCTCTGCTAGTAGACTAAGTAAGACATCCCACTAGCTTCTAACTAAGCATGGGAGGTAATAACCTTGATAACAGGGCAGAGCCCATCATTCAGGTTACGGAGAGGTCGCTGGTTCCATTCTCAGGATCTCTGACTGTACTAAAGTAAACTTGCTTAAACACATTAGAACACAATCATCATGCCAAGCAAGTAAGCCCAAATCAGAAAGTAAGCATTGCATATGTTCTTTTGCGTGCAGAACATATGTAATGTATATATTGTGTGTATGCATATGTATGTGTTCCTCTTGTATTTTCACATCACACGTATATGGTATACATATAGAGGAAGGTGTCTAGAGGGAGTGAAGGGGAATGAGAAAAAATAATGGCATAAAAAAGCTAAACTACTGTGTGCTTTCTCTATAAGGAACATATATATATTCCCATAAGAATATATAATATATGTATTCCTATAAGAATATATATAATCTGTGTATGTATATATATGCATACACACAAACACACACACACATATAGATAGATAATAGATAGATAGATAGATAGATAGATAGATAGATAGAAGAAGAGAGAGAGAAAGTGGGAGAAAAGGTAAGAGAGGGGAGTGATGGGTGGAGAAGATCTAAGCACAGCAACAAACATGGATAAGATGTCACAGAGGACCCATCATTCTGCATGTTATCCAAAGATTAATAAAAGAACATTAGACCATAAAGTATAGCAGACAGTTTGCCACCCCCTCCGTCTTTGCCCAGGAAGACTTCCATAAAGGAAAGAGATCTACTTGGAAAGAAAAGATATGGTTTATGAGTAATGATGATTTGGAAATGTTGAAATCTCTGTAAATTACACACACCATCACATTATTATTTTTTTGAGATGTGGATAACATGAGAAAATGACTGTTTTCAAAATGCTTCACCAAGTCCTGCTTTTTATCTAGTAATTGAAAATCACACCTGAATCAATGCATTATTGTAATTACCTCCATCCTTGTCCAACAGTTGGCAGTCAAAAACGCATGCCTGAGGCATATATAGTGTATGGTCATGGGTAAGGTATTAATTTACTCCAGAGGAGTAGTCAACATTCAAGATGCCTTGATCAAGAGTACACAACCAAGGGTGATTGGCTAGTTAGCCCTGGATGTGTCTAACTGTCAGGATCACCTAATTTTAGACTATTATCAGAGATCCACTGGGATGGTTGTTTTAGACCAGGTAACATTGACGTCCGAATTTCTTTGTGGTCAGAAAGGATACTCTAGAATGCAGTTAGCCCTCTGACATTTGTTGACACTTGCTTGATGAGCCAACATATGGTCAATGTCAGTAAATGTCCCAACATGCACTTGAAAAGAACTAAGCACCCTAAGTCATAACTTAGCAGTGCTTGAAATCAGAAATCTTAAACTTTCCTTCTCTTGGTCCCTTTTCATCAAAGAAATGGTTGTGTAACCCCAGGTGCATAGGCATGTGAGACAGATCTACAGTCAAACATTTTTCAGTAATAGGTGATAAAAATTTTTAATATTTTATAAATAATATTATTCGTATGGCAATATATTTATATTTATTAATAACACAGTATGGCCAAATAGTTTTTGTAATGGTTCTATATTTGATACTGTAGAGTATACACCATACTCATGTTCATAATATTTATTGTAAATGAAGTGTTTATAATAGTTGCAGTGAATACCACCTAACTCAATTGTATACGATGCGGATGACAGAATGTGTTTAGTGACATTTCAGAAATCGACTGAATTTTTCATTCAAATCTAGCAAATTCATCTAATGATTGTTTTTAATAGGACTCAGAGAGCAATCAAACAGAAGTTTTATCATAATAATATAATAAATAATAATATGTGTGTGTATTAATATATGTAGAGTCAGCTTGGGTGTTTCCTCAGTACCCTCCACCTCTTTTCTGTGAGGATTGATTTGGGGCTTGCTATCAGATGAGGCTGTTTGGCCAGCAAGCCCAGAAGTCTGCCTGCCTCAATCCCCTCACTGCTGCGATAGACTGCATTGCACCATACCCAGCCTTTCCAGGAACTGAGCTGGCATTTCAACCACATGGCCTGCACTGAACAAAATGTTACACTGCTTTGGCGGCAATAGAGCTGTGGAAGTTACACAGTGATTCTATGTCAGGAAGCTATGAGAAACCCCTGATGCTTGTCAATTTGATTTTGAATAATTTTTTATCTTACACATTTAGCAAATCTTTTATTTTGCAAATTTTTGCAACCCCCACATTTTCTTGTGAGTTCCATATGGAGTTGAACTATTTAAGGAGTGTGGTCTAAGAGTCTAGTAAAAATTAACCAATAGTATTTTCTACGTTTGAATGTGTCTTTGAAGTTCATGTTAGAAAAATACTTTCCAAGGTAACAACAGGAGGCAGGGCCTGCAAAAGCAGAGTAGCATAGGTCATGAGGCATCTGCCTTCAGAGATGAGTCTGTCTGCTCGAGGGCACTATCTGTTTTCTGCCTTCTGCCCATGTTATGGCAAGAAAGTCCTTATGTAGAATAGTAGTCAGGGTTCTCTAGAGGAACAGAACGTACGTGTGTGTGTGTGTGTGTGTGTGTGTGTGTGTGTGTTGCACTCATTTTCCATGTCCTTTATATGGGCTGCCAGCAGAAGGTGTGGCCCAGATTAAAGGTGGATCTTCCAACCTCAAAAGATCTAGATTTAGGGTGGTCTCCCCACTTCAAATGATTTAATTAGGAAAAATCCTTTACAGGTGTTCCCAGTCACTTGGGTTTCAGTTAATTCCAGATGTAGTCAAGTTGGAAACTAAGAATAGCCAGCACATGTGGGCCACTTGTCCTTGACTTAACCAGTTTCCAGAACTGTAAGAAATAAATCTCTATTCTGTATAAATTCCCTGTCCCAGGTTGTTTTTGATGGCTGGCAAAAATGAGCTAAGACAGTGTACTGGGCTTGAGCTACGTTCTAGGGTGTATATAAATGCAGACTTGTAACATATTCCTTGATAACTGACTCTTTTATTGTTAAAATGTCTTTATTAATCTTTAAAGATGGTTCTTATCTTGCTTAGAGTAATTTTCTTCATTAACTTAGATTTTGATATTGTTCAAGTCTTACTAATCTTAAATTGTGGTTAAACTAATACTGTGTTGATGTATATTTCTTTTTCATAGGATATTTGCTTAGTTCTTACCTTATTGATACTTATGGGGTATTTTTTTCTGTTTTTATTCTCAATTCTGAGTTCTATACTTTAAGCGGCATCATTTATGAAGAGTACACAGATTTTATTTTAAAGTATAAGCAGAAAATTGTATTTTAATTAGAGTGTTTAGTTGCTTTCCATTCTGTTAAATTCCTAATGGATTTGGGCACATACCTTCCATTTTGCAGTTGTTTTCTGCTAGTCTGCCTATATCCTTTTCTCTGTTCTCGTCTTTGCAGCTTTTGCATTAACCAAGTATTTCCCCCTCTGCATACATTATGTTATTCATTACTCTACAGCTTACATTGTGTGCCCTGGAATTACTGTAGTCTAGCACAATTCCAACTTTAGACACTCCCAAACATTGCTGTGACTTATAGTACTTTAATTCCATTTAACTCCCTTCTTTTTGTATGGCTTTGGTCCTAAACCTATTGCTACATAGACAAAAGACCCTGTGTTTGTTGTTTTACATGATCAAAATTCATATCTACTTGCCAGTAAATTTTCAATATTTTATTCTATGTTTCCAACAGCAACATGAGAAGAATTCAACAGTGAGTGCCCATAAACCTCATTTAAATGTCTTAAATTGTGTTCTAACCTTAGTATTCTATCACACTCATTCCTCCAGCCCCTGAGAGCCACCCTCCTCAAGCCCCTCTGATCCCCTCACTCTTAAGTTGATAGCTTCTTGTATTGATACTCTTGTCACATGGATATAGATATGTACACACAAGTAAATAGATACAAGCTGCTGAGTCCATTTTTGTTTGCCCTAGTAGGGTTCAGGGCTGACTCTCCACATTGGACTAATAAGGGCTCACCTATGAGAAGAACCAATCCCACTTCTCCCAGAAGTCATTTGTCTAGGGATGGTACTATGAAAAAATTCCCCTTTCGTGTTAAAATGCCCGTCAATAACTTGCTTACACAGCCCTAAGGAAAGACGGCTTTATTGTAGACTTCCTTGTGTTCTGATTCTTGTAATCTTTCTGTCCCATCTCCTGAGTGTTCCCTGAGCCACGGATGCAGGAACTGTGATGTGGACTCATAAGGAGCGTTTTCTGTATGTTTTGTCACCTATCTCCTCATGCCTCTAAACAACCATCAACACACATTTTATTTTCAATGTTTCCCAGCCCAGCAAACACTCACCCTTTCTGTTGCTCCATTCTTTCTGAGTGTGTGGGGCCACCTTTCCTTCCTGCTGTCATTCCTGTTCCTACTTCATTTAGGGTTTCTCTACTAGCAGTGGATTCTTGAAATTGTGGGTTTAAGATATCCTAATTTCACTTCAAGTGTTGACAAATACTTTTGTCATATTTCTGTGTGTCTGGAAGTCAGCAGATATTTTCCAGCACAAGCCCATGACATCCTATTGTCTCAGCATCTATCACTTCTGCTGGAAGCAAGTGATCAGTCCCATGTTGCTTCCATGAAAACAGTGTTGTCTCCTCACGGTTGTATTGATTGTCCCCCTTGGCTTCTGTCTTCAGCTGGCTTAGTTATGCTTGCTACAGTCTTCTACATATGACCCTAGAGGTGACAGGCAGGGCTTCCTGAATCTACCTTCTGGTGGTTTTGACCAGTTTTAGAGAATATTACTTCTATGTTGTTCTCACCTTCTATGTTTGAATGTGGAGAAAAGTATGACCCATGTGTCTTTTATGCTTCTTGCTGAATCTCCATCCTTTGTGCTCAGTACGTTCACATGGATGTAATCTACTGTTTATCTTCCATTTCACTGGTTTCATCTCATACTAAATTTAATATGCTGTCTAGTGAGTTCCTGCTAACCAACGTTTCTTTTTTTTAGGTTCCAAAATTGCCAATTCTTGTTTGTCTTTAAAAAACAAACAAACAAAACAGACGCCAGGTTTCTGGTGAAATTCTTCACTGTACCATCTAATACCTGAACATACCAATCACAGACACTCAAAAGTTTACATCATTCAATTGCGTAACTTAAATCTTTTTCCAGTGCTTGTTTTGGGATTTTTTTAACTGGTATACTTTCTAATTTAATTGAAAATAAAATTACAAAGATACAAGCAGTCTCCATGAGACTGACTGACTCAACTCAACCCAACCCAAGACTAACATAGTGAGCCTAGGACTCAAACTCCGGTTCTTTGTTAGCAAGTGTCTTTATCTGCTAAGCCATCCAGTAGGCCCTGGAGTGTAACTTTTAATGCAAACCACTGTGGAAATGCCTAGAAGGACATCGATTTTACGAAATGGACAACATCACTTTCTGTCAGATGGTTAGCACACATACTTGCATATACCCTAATGTGATAAGGTGGTGCAATCCTTCCTTCCTCCCTCCCTCCCTCCCTCCCTTTTTCCTTCTGTCCCTCCCTCCCTCCTTCCTTCCTCCTTCTCTTCCTTCTTTCCTTCCTTCCCTCCTCATCTTACATACAAGGCTTTAAAAAGGGAAACCCATAGTCCCTCCAGCCTCAAACCATGAAAAGCCAGTCACAGACCCCAAAGTAACCGCAGGCAGCCACATGAGCACAAGTCGCTTTGAAAACCCTACTCTGTTTCCCAAGTCAGTGTGAACCTGTCCTGACCGCAGTAGTCGCATCCTTTTCTCTGACTTTCCATCTTTGTCTTCCTTTTAAAAACATATAAGGTGCTATGGCTTGACAATCTTAGCTCACTTTCTCCTATATGCTTAAATGTACATCTATAGAAACTAAGCTTAAATGTACATCATCTATAGAAACTAAGCTTAAATGTACATCTATAGAAACTAAGGCTGCTGAAGACACCCTCCACCACCCCTACCCTCCCACCAAAGTTGACAACTGACAACACTCTATTCAACATAACTGGATTTCTCTCCCTCTCCCTTCCCCCTCCTCTCCCCCCCCTTTCTCCACACCCCCATCCATAGGCAGCTTGCAAAGCTTGTGAATATCATCTTAAAACAAAAAAAGAGTATAGAATGTAAACTCTTCCAAAACAAAACAGAGAAAACAGGAAGGCCACTGGAGTGACATTTCTGACCACTACAAAGGGATTAAACTACATTTAAGCAAAGAGCTTGAATCTGGGGACTCAGAGGAAACACTTCAGGAGACCTAAGGTGCACAGAGCAAGAATACACTGTTGCCTACCAGCCCTGCATGGAGGAGACATCAGGAAGGGCCTGGTGTAGTCTCACACAAACCCCAGATTTGCTGGAACTTAGAGATTTTCAAGTTCATATGTCCAGTGAAGGAAATTGAAATCGTGAGAAATTTTGTGAGTACTAGCCAAAGACATCAAGGAGGTAAGGCCAGAATGCAGCCTACCATTCAATCCAGCAGCCAGCTTTAATCCCTCTCTTCTCTCCTGCGTTAAGGAGCTCCTTCTCCACCTTTGACACTCCCTCAGGCTTGCTCTTGTGCCCTAGACCAAGTTAGACTGTGGTAATGACAAATGTGGTGTTAGTCACAGATGAGTAGTATGTCCCAAGCAAACAACAGTTTTATATCAGAACAACAGAATGTAACAGCAGTCAGTAAAGCAGAGAGGTTTTAATTCTAGAATATCAAGACTTAACTGTTTCCTTTCTAGATGAGAAATAAAAAATATTGATGTCAGCAAGACAAAGACACCTATATGTTAGCTCTGACCTCGAAGTTTTGGGTCCCCCATCTCTGGTTGAAATTCATTTCCTTCTTTTGGATAATCTTGGCAGACAATAAATACGCTGTCTCAAAAGAAAGACCGCACAAAATTAAATCTGCTCCGTGGTTTCTCATGGGACAAAGTCCAATCTAAGCAATAAATAAAATAAAACAAAACCTTAAGTCCTGCAAAGTTAGAAATGTGATCAGAGTTCTATAAAACACAGAGAATGTGGAGACTCTGACTTACTTGAAAACATTATAGATATTTCTAAACAATACTTACTTCCTCTGTTCTGGCTGATTCCAAACAAAACAAAACAAACAAACAAACAAAACCCTACAATATTAGGTAGTCATTCAACATTCAGGATTCACATGTGTGAATCGAGTGAGTGTGTGCACGTGTGTGGGTGGGTGTGCACGTACGTATGTGCACATGCATATGTGTGTGCATAGACGTGTATGCGTATGTGCACACAGATGTGGAGGCCAGAGGACAATCTCAGGTGTCACTCCTCAGTGACCGTTCGCCATCATGCTTTTGGAGACAAGGTCTCTCACTAGTCTACAGCTCCCCTCTTAGGCTAGGCTGGCTGGCCATGGAGTCCCAGGGATTTACCGGTCTATTCCTTCCCAGTGCTGGAACACACACACTGTCAGACCTAGATTGTTCTATTTGAGTTCTGAGGATTGAACTTCAGTCTTTGTGCATATCAAGCTCTTTGCAACTGAGCTACCTCCACAGCCCCAGTGTTCCGAGTCTTAACACGAAGCTCTACTTACAACGATAAACACAGCAGGAAATAATTCTCGTGTATTTTCAAATCTTTTTCATCACATATATCATCTTCTAAGGATTCAATATTGACGAAGAAAACATCTGAAAGTAGGATTGATGAATGACAGGTGCTGTTTTGATAAGACACTAATATGAAACAGTCTGCTTTTTATTAACTAGAAGCCCACTGACAGGCTAGACATACAAATATGACCTAGTAATAAAAATAGGTCCTATGGAAGCCTCCGTAGACGAGGAGTCCCCTGGGAACAGAATAAGGATAAGCTGATATGGGACTGGTAAGTCCTGTGTTTTCATCCTTCCATACTGGCTCTGCCTTCTGCATGTACCATAACTAATTCACATCATGATTTCCTACCGACTCCATCACTCAGATTACAGGCCAAGATCTGATTGTAGTAGGCAAGGAAGTGAGACTGATTCATCTTTCCAGACCATGAAACAAATAGGCACAGAGCAGTATGGTGGTTAGAGCACAGAGACAAAGAGAGTCTCACACACACAGCTTAGGCATTTATTAGCAAGCTGTTCTGGGCATGGTACTTAGCTCTAGAAGTGCAGTTAACTATCTACCTTAAAAAGTGGTTGCAAAAACATTTACATGAGATAATTCAGGTGAAGCTTTTAGGAAACAGCGCTGGGCATGTTCCACACACGCAGTAATCCTTAGCTATTATGACTAGTAGTAGAAGAATACGCGTATTACCTCAGACTCCTGGTGCAGTTGAACTAAGCCACGTTCATATATCCTGACCCTTCTGCCCAGCCTTTCGCTGCTGACCTCCTTAGGCTTCACATATGAACAATTAAAGCTTAATAGTCTCTGGGGCAGGTAGTGCTGTGTCTGCTCCACACCACATCTGACTTTCTTCAAGAAGAAAAGCTGAGTTCACACTTGCAGGCCATCTCCAGGCCACTGGAGTCTGGAGCATAGTTTGGCACTCTTAGGTTTTGACCCCAGAGTCTGCTCACGAATCTTTTTGTTTTTGTTTTTTGTTTTTTTCAAGTCAGGGTTTCTCTTGTAGTCCCTGGCTGTCCTGGAACTCACTCTGTAGACCAGGCTGGCCTTGAACTCAGAAATTGCCTGCCTCTGCCTCCCAAGTGCTGGGATTAAAGGCGTGCGCCACCACTGCCCAACAGTCACAAATCTTACAACTCTGAAAGGACAATATGGTGTCAAGTCCCTGAGCTCCAAAGGCCTCTCTTTTATTTGCTCATGAGTCCAGCCTATGCTTATTTATATTTAGCATGTACCTGCAATTTCAACATGTTGCTGCAACTCAGGCTTTAAAAGGATGCAGGAGAGGTAGATAGATGGCTCACTGGTACTTGTGTGAAGATGTAAGTTCAGATCCTCAGAACCTACGTTAAGAACCAGAGATGTACTATAGATGTTGGTAATCCCAGCAGTTCTGTGGGAAGATGTAAGGCAGACAGGAGATTCTTCCAAAGTTCATGGCTAGCCAGTCTGATGTATGCAGCAGAAAAACAGAGACACTGTCTCAAGCAACATAGAAGGTGAGAACCAACACCAAACATTGTTGGCTGACCTCCATACCTGTGCTATGGCATGCCCACACCTGCACACACACACACACACACACACACACACACACACACAACACACAGAAAGAGAGAGGGGGGAGACAGGGAGGGAGGGAGGGAGGGAGGAGAGAGAGAGAGAGAGAGAGAGAGAGGGAGAGAGGGGAGAGGAGAGAGAGAGAGAGAGAGAGAGAGAGAGAGAGAGAGAGAGAGAGGTGCACACACACAAAGAAAAGGATGCATAGATTCACATGGCTTCCTCAGACTATGCTGTATTATATTAAGTTAGTTCAAGACATGATGGGTGTTAGGGTTGGCCCATGTGTTAAAGGCCTGATCCCCTCCTTAGTACTACTGGGACAAAGTGCATGGAGTCACTGGGAGTCAAGGTGTAGTGGGAAATCTTCCAGTCGCCATGAATGTATCCTACAAGGGGGTTGTGAGATTCTGATCTTTCATTCATTTCTTTGGTTCTTGGTTGTGAAGGGAAGGTTTTGTATTCTTTGTCACAATCCCAAAGGAAATAAAACTAAGTAGTCACAAATGGAAACTTCTAAACTGTGAGCCAAAACCAACATTTTCTCTTTACAAACTGTTCCAGTAACAGAAGCTAACACAATAGACACGTTAGAAGGAACAGCTAGTGGTCTAGGCCTAGACCCTCAGGACAAAGTTCTACATAGCTGCCAGACTGGGAACTGTCTGTCCCATGTCTCACATAAGTGACTTTTAGAAGGTGACACTTTGCTTTTCTATCCATATAAACTGACAGAATCCATTTCAAGGGATTTGGGGTGCTGGAGTCTGGTGAAGCCCCTGAGAGAAGGGTCAAGGCCATTTGGGAATAGCCTGAAGGGCTTTATCTCACCAGCACATTGTGCGTCAGCTGGTCTTACCCCTGCTCATTAAAACTCACTCACAAAATTAACCTCTTCCAGCCCTCCCTTTGAGTTCTCTCTCTTCTCTCTCTCTCTCTCTCTCTCTCTCTCTCTCTCTCTCTCTCTCCACCCCTATTTTCAGATCAAGATGTGAACTCTCAGCTGTTCCTGCCATCATGGACTCCAACCCTCTGAAACTATAAGCCCAATTAAACTCTCTTTTCTATGAGTTCCCTTGGTTGTGGTGTTTGGTCACAACAATAGAAAAGAAAGTAAGACAGTGGTAGAGCACCACACTAGCCTGTGGCACTACAGCATCTATGCACTGAACTATCTACCATATAAATATCATCCATCTACCAATTGTCTTTTTATGTATCTATTTATATCATCTATTATCTGGCATTTGTCACCTATGTGTCTTTCTGTCTATCACCTGCCATCTCTCTATTATCTATCCATCTATCTTTCTTCATCTATCTATCTATCTATCTATCTATCTATCTATCTATCTCCTGTCATCTATCTATCCATCTATCTTTCATCTATCTATCTATCTCCATCCATCTATCCATCTATTTATCAC
Organism: Mastomys natalensis; assembly: GCA_021653895.1. Taxonomy (NCBI): domain Eukaryota; kingdom Metazoa; phylum Chordata; class Mammalia; order Rodentia; family Muridae; genus Mastomys; species Mastomys natalensis. The sequence goes on along the minus strand of JAJTUV010001402.1, from coordinate 248,459 downwards.
TGATTTATCTACCCAGGTTAACTAGCTCAGTGGTACAGAGCTTGCCTAGTATACATGAAGTCACAAAAATGAAAATAGGTTGAAGGAGAGTTTGAACCTTAGGACCAGAAACTGTTCTTCCTTTGATACATCATCTCTTATGAGATAAATTAATATGGAGCAGATTCAGGCTACTAAAAGGGGGTGGGTCTGGCCAAAGCCAGCCAACCCAGGCAAGCCATGGAAGCCTGAACCTGCAGGGTTAGCCTGCTTCTTTGATTGCTAGTGGCAGTTGCTGCACAGACCCTACGCTCCCTGAACACTTCCCTGTTACCATGTTGACTTTCAAGCAAAGGCCCTGCCTTTTATTACCGGGATAAACTATGGAAACTATGTAGCTGGTCCTTTTTAGGTATGTCTGAGCCATTAAATCTTTTGATATCTGTCGATTTAAACCCCCACATCATCTTAGGAAAACATGACATGATTATCTCCACAAGTTCTCAAACAGCAGCACACTCCGAGAGGTCCAGAATGCTCTTGCTATCATTTCTCCACAATTAGAGAGCCACTCCATAGGCAGACGGAGTCATGGAGGTTAATTATCCAGAGCTAGCTGCAAGTAATAAACCCAGGCCCAGGACCCTGGACTCTTGACCATTGGGCTTCTTCCTATGGACCTTGAAGAAGCCAACCTTCATCTTTTCTAGTTTGAAGGAAGGGTGGCTGCTTTGCTGGGTTGTGGGGAGCATTCAGTGAGATGCTGTGCATACTATTATTATATGTACTAAAAGTTCTATATGAAAATAATTTCTATATTACCATATATGGCATTCTCCCCTACCCTCATTCATTTCAACTTGCCTGCTCAGTATAGTCCTTTGTCAGAAGTTATTTCCTAGAAATGTTTTATTAAACTGATACATGTTTTTCTTTTTTCCAAATGTGACCTTCATTTTAAAAAGTTGAGAGCCTTTTTTCATGGAATTTTTCACTGATTTCATAAATTTTTTACTGACATGATTTAAGCCTAAATGATTGGGAGAAATAAGTGGAAGACATTGCAGAGAAGCTTCCAGACAGACAGACTTAACTGAAACCACCCTGTCTTTGCTTTACCCATGTTAACCCCTGGAAAAGCACACCACTTTCTATTTTTAACCAATGCCTATAGATTGCTTGAAGCTCCTTTGGGAAAGGTCAAGCCTTGCCTTAAAGGAGTCTGGTTGTCATAAATGCCAGGATATTCAAGAATGGTGGCTACAGGGAGGGCCACCATGCAGAAGAATGTTCCAGTCAGACAACCCGACTATCGACGGAGATGCAGAGCATGACTGGACAGTATCTGTATCCTTCCTTCATTTGTTCACTGAAGCTATAGGGCAAATGTCAGCCCCACTTATGTGAAGGGGCAGAGGGCACCACTGTGATGTCTTGTTCTGAGGATCTGTGGTGACAGGGTATGACCACACAGACTCTCCAAGCCATCAGTGTCCTCCTCAGAGTCCTGTGTGTGCAGTATTCCTCCAGGTGTGTCCTTTTTTATTTTAAAGTTGACAAGCAGGCTAGGGTCCACCTATCTCTGCCACCCAGCCCCAGGGGTCTACCTGTCTCTGCTTCCCCACTGCTGTGATTGCAAGTGTGCCTCCATACTGAGCATTTTTAACATTGGCTCTGGGAACTGAATTCAGGTCCCCTGCTTGGGAGACATTTACCAACCAAGGCATCTCCTCAGACCTACATGTAGCCTCCTAAAAATAATGTAAATGTATCAGTGCATGTATGCCAGGCCCTTTGCCATGGACTATTTTAAGTATAAGATTCAATGTCATTAAGATGTAGGCACAGTGTTATTTGACATTGTAAAGTCCCAAACATTCTCACTATTCCAAGCTCCAACTCTGTACTCAGAAAATACTAACTCTCCATTCTCTCTACCTCCAAACTCTGGAGGTCACCATCTTGCTTTCAGTCTCAATGGCTTGCCTAACCTGGGCACCCCATATAAGAGGAGTTACGTTTGTTCTCTTATACTTTCCTTCATTACTTAGCATCATGTCTCCCAGGTTCGGCCATGAGGGAGCATGTGTAAGAACTTCCCTCCTTGCCATGGCTGGATAATATTCCATCACTTACTCAGAACACATGTGTGCTTCCATTTATTTATTGGCAGACACTTGGTCAGGTCTGTGTTGATTTCTCAGTTCCCACTGGACAAACAGACAAAACATCAAAGTGGCTGCTTGTCTTTTATTGTCATACTTAATGTAGACAGGAAAATTAACTCTTAGGGCCCTAGTCACCAGGGCCTCTCATACTCTGTTAAAGTACTCTGTTAAAGATTTTCTCAAATTAAAAAAGTGAGAGAGAGAGAGAGAGAGAGAGAGAGAGAGAGAAGAAGAAGGAGGAGGAGGAGGAGGAGGAAGAGGAGGAGGAGGAAGGAGGAGAGGAAGAGGAAGAAGGAGGAGAGGAGGAGGAAGAAGAATAAGAGGAAGAGGAGGAAGAGAAAAGGGAGGAGGAGGAGGAGCTAATGTCCCACAGTATTTAAAAATAAAAGAGACTCCAAACTGCTGGAATGATTTCCAAATCTACAATTTGGAACAAATCCCAAATACTAGTCTTTAATAATACTCCAAAATTGGATTCATTTTGCTATAAAATTTTCTCTCCACCACTATACTCTATGAGTCTACTATTCCAGAGAGCAATCCATTGCAGGAACTCCAGAGAGCGCCAGCATCTCTGGTCACTTTAGGATATACCCAGGTACTTACTTGGGGCATGCTTACAAGGCTCTGAGGTCTGTCTAACAATGGTTAAGACGTTTTATGTGGCTCGTGTGGCCATTTACCTCCACTAACTTTAAATGAAAAGCCTGGTGTAGCTCCCTTGAGTTTCTAGACCTTGTCTACATTGCTAAGATATCAAAGGTATGTATTGGGATATTTCATTAGCTCTTTCTTTGTTAAAAAAGATTTAGACCCAGAATAAGTAAAAACATATCCAAGACTTATTAAAACTTGCAAAGGAAGGGAAGGCAGAGGGTATTAGATAAAACCAGAGAAAGAAGATATAAAGGAGGAAAATAATCTGTGCAACCAGAGTAGGAATAAAACCGGGAGAAAAAAATCAAAGCCAGGGCCTTGTGCATGGTAAGCACACATGCTGAGTGACACCCTCGCCATGGCTGCAGTTAGCAGGCATGGAAGATCACATTTACAGTCACAACCACAACGTAGAGACAGAGAACTGGAGGAAGGATGAGGTTTTCAAAGCCTTCTTCAAGTGACACACCTCCAGCAAGTCCATGCCTCTCCTCCCCTCCCCCTCCTCCTCCCCTCTCCCTCTCCTTCCCCCTCTCCTTCCCCCTCTCCTTCTCCCTCTCCCTCTCCCTCTCCCTCTCCCTCTCTTCATCTCCCTCTCCCTCTCTCCATCTCTCTCTCCCTCTCCCTCTTTCTCTCCCTCAGCTATGAGCTTCATTGGCAAGAACGGCAAAAGCACACATGGTTCCCCAGTGAGCACCATTTGGTCAGATGCTGCTGTGGCACTGGAGAGAAGGAAGACAGCCACGTGATGTCACATCAAACCAGAGCCTGCTCTGACTAGCAGAGGACATTGTCAAGGTCTGAAGGCCAGATTCCAGCCCAGAGACTCTTGGGAGTTCAGGAAAAAATAAATCTCAGTGTTCAATAATGATGACATTTGCATTCACCTCCTAAGATAATAATTAGTACTTTGTCACATCTGTCTTCATGTGTGGCAAGATCTCTTTCTTATCTCTATGGGAGCTGACAGGCAGTCTGACAATCCAGGGAACGACACAATTCAATGGTATTAGTTTCTTGTGAGGATCAAAAGTCTGGGAACAAGAACCAATGGTCGACACATACGTCTCTGCAGCGTGGGGAAAGAGACAGGAATCTTTCTGGAGAATCTGCCGTGATTCCTACTTCACAGATGGACTCCCAACAACGGGCCCAAATAGTGATGTTACTTTCCCTGGGGTATAGTTCAAACACAGAAGCCTGGGATTGTACTTTGTCCTTTTATGTGACATGTGAGCATCTGAGTGTTTCGGGAACGTCACTGTTCTCTAGACAGATTGACTGAAACATGGGAACAGAACCTGAAATGACTCTTGCGCCAGTCAGGCTGGTACTGCGGGCAGAGAGGCTCCTGCCAGCCATTGCTCACAAAGAGATCCATACAGCAGTAAAGATAAGGCGGGAAAGCATGTGACCGAGTGCTGGCTCTAAGTAGACGCTTTCTCCAAGGGTGAAGTGTTCCAAAGATAGCCACAGATAGATGCCCTTTGATCATGTTTTGTGGTTTTATTTTAAGAAAAACTATTATGTGTTTCCCACTGCTGAGTAGAAATGGTGGCTTCTGGCGTGCTCTTATGAGGACTGGCATCACAAGCACTTATATATCTGCATGCTGGAGGAGAACTGGCTTAGTCCTGACCGATATTCAGATCCCCTTAGGAATCATTCAACCACGCCATCTCCTTGCACAAGGGCAGGAATCATTTCAGCCTGTCATCTTGACTAGCCTCCTTTAAATGTGTGTGTGTGTGTGTGTGTGTGTGTGTGTGTGTGTGTGCATGTACACACATTCCACAATCCATGAGTCAGAGGATAATCTTGAGTATTGATTTTTACCTTCTACCTCCTCAACAGGCTCTCTAGTCAGTTGTCACTGTATGCAGCAGGGTGGCTGGCCCATGACCTGTCTCTTTTTGCCCTTATCTCTCCACGAGCATGCTGGGATTATAGATTCATGCCACTGCTCTTGGTTGTATGTGGACTCATGTTCAATAATTGTATAAGTAAGTTAAAATGCCAAATAAGTAAATAAATAAAACTACCTCACCACATGTTGTCCTAAGTTTAGAACTTTGTGTTGAGCCATGTTCACAGCTATTGTAGTGCACATGAGCCTCATAGGTCACAGGTTGGACACATCTGATAGAGTATTGTACAGCTGAATCAAATTCCTACTTCTCTTGCATCCAGTCTTCCTTGGGCTAAGCCTGCTTCCATCTTTAGTTATTCCTCCCTGATGTGGTTTCTGGATCAGCTTGGCTCCTTTGATCTTTGTATGTGTCATATGTTCATGTGGGAGTGTGCATCCAACTTGAGGCCATTGTCCAATGTCTGGTGTCCTCCATGGTCACTCCCATTCTGTGTTTTGAGATGGGGTCTTTCATTGAAGCTGGAGTTCACCAGTTCAGTTGGTCTAGCCAAGCAGACAGCTGCCAGTCTCTATGTTCCCCTTCCTCCACCAGCAGCCAGCAGTGTTCCAGATGTGAGCCACTGTACCAGCTCTTCACAGGTGAGTGCTGGGGACCGGATGCGGTCTTCATGCCCCTTACCAACTCCACCATCTCCCCAGCATGCCCTCTCTTGTCTTTGACAGTTACTTTTCTTCAGTTCATTCATGATTTTAATAGTATTTCCTTATACACAACAGATCTTTTTCTTTTCCTCTCTGCCCTCAAATACCACCCTACTTCTGGTATTAGGAAACCACATGTCTGTCTACTAATGGTATGTGAATCCACTGCTCTTTTTATTAATATCAAACTCAAATATGATCCCCACTCATTTGTATAACTGATCACAAGCTGATGTGGAAGCAAACAACAATTTTAAACATACTTAAAATCACTTAGAAAATGCCATGAGATACTGAATCCAGTACTGATTGATAGCCCTAATATGTTAATGAATAAATCCTCTAATTTATGCCCTGTGGCCAGTAGTTTAACCATGTTGAAATCACATGCTATAGAGGGAAGTTTCTCTCTAATATAAGTTTTCAGTTATAACATGAGGTCACTGTTGGAACTCAGTACATAGAAAAGGCTAAAACTCTATCAACATGCAGTTGCTTTGTCCCTTTAAAACAAACAGAAACTCAGTGACTATTTCAGCTTATGGTTCTAAATACTGTCCGCATGCCACAGATTCCCAAATTTATATCTACAGCACAGACGACTTCCTGAACTCCAGACCCATTTATCTGCCTGCCTGTCACCTCCCCACAGACGTCTGCTGACCATCTTAACCTGGGTCTATGCAAGTGGAACCCCCAACGCCCATGTGTGGCTCTCTCACCCCACTCCACAGCTGTCCCTTCCTTGTAGCAGATGGAGCCAAAGTCCTTAGCTCCTCCCTGTCCTCTCTTACTCCACTAAGCAGAAACTCTCCTGGCTGTCTTTACAATATGTCCCTAATGTGACCATCCTCCACACATACCCTGTTCCTACCCTGGACTGAGACTGCTCTCTTACCTGAACCACTGCAATCAGCTTCTAACTGGTCTGATTTCCACTCATTATTAACCACCCACTGTCTGTGTTCACCCGCTGCACAGCCAGAGGGACCACTGAATGCAAAGGTCAGAACATATCAGAAACCTGCTATGTCTCCCACTTCACATGAAGAGGAAGGGAAGGCCTTCCACTCCGGGAAACATACTACATACATTAAAAGGTACATTCACACAAAAGCCTGTGAACTGCCATTACAGCAGCATTATTAATGGCAGAAAGCATAACCACCTAATGTTCAATACAAATAAATAGACAGACAATGTGTGGTGTATGCACACAAGAGAATAGTACAAAGACATGAAAAAGAATGAATTAGCAATATAGGCCACAATATGGATAGATTTAGGAACATACAGTTAAGGGAAAGAATGCATATACTGAAGCCCACACAGAACATGATCCCGTCATATGACTAGAATGGACCAGTCCATAGAACCGTCATGGAATATGCAGATAAGAGATTGGTAGGGGAGTCAGAGGAGGAAAAGATAGAGTGACTTATTATAAAGTAGACTACTTCTCTTAGGAATGATGAAAATATTCTGAAATTAATGGTGATGCTTATACAAAATAGAACATACTAAAAGCCACTGAAGTCTAAACTTAAAGAGTAGATACGGTGATATGTGATATTTTCGAGTGTGTGTGTTTGTGTGTGTGTGCACGTGCATGTGCACACATGCGTGCACCTAAGTGTGTGGGTACATGTGTATGTATGTAGGCATATTGTGATTGCATGTGCTACTGTGTATATATAAATATGTCTGAGTGTGTGCATGTGCTGGTATGTGTGTACATGGTTTTGTGTGTGCCAGTGTGTGTGTGTGTGTGTGTGTGTGTGTGTGTGTGTGCATGTTTATGTGGCAGACAGAATTTGACCCCTGGTGTTTTCTTTAGGAGAACTCTACCTTGTTTTTCTGTTGTTTTTATTGTTGTTCTTTTGTTTGTTTTGTTGTTGTTGAGTCAGTGTTCCTCACAGGGCCTGTAGCTCCCTCATTAGGCTGAGCTCAGAGAACCTCCCAGGTTCTCCCATCTCTGCTGCCCCGGTGCTATTATTAGAAGTATACACCACCATGCCTTCCCTTTTACACAGACACTAGGGTCAAAACACAGGTCAGTATTCTTGTGCAGGACGTGCTTTGCTCACTGAGTTGCTCCCTAACCCCAGGTCCTTACAGCAGCCTCCTGGCCTTGCACAGTTCAAGTTTTCCAGGCCTGCGAGTCTCTGTCTCCTTCCACTGTTCCCTCAGCCCCTTCTCCAGCTGCTAAGTCTGCCTGGTTGCTCCTTCCCAAAGTACCATGCCAGGCCACCTCAGAAAGGTCCAGAACCCCGGAACCCACCCTTGCCCCCACCCCGCCCCCTGCCTATGTCTTTGGCCTTGCTCATTGTATCTCTTTTCTTCAATAGTATTTAATTTATCATCTTCAACCTACCATGCAATCTCCCGTACATTCATTGTTTGAGGCCTGCACTCCATAGCTACCTCTTCCCGTTACAACCCACGTCAGCATCCACGCTCCTTAAGAAAAGTAGTCTGCTTGTTTTAGATGCTGTAGCTGTATGCAGCACAGTGAATGCTTGAAAAATATTTATTGAATGAATGCATGAATCCTGTGTCTTTAGCTTCATAATTGTGCCTACGTGTCTTCTGGGTGAGTATTTAGAGCAAAGTCCAGTGACCTCTTGCCATGTGAGACTGGGTCACTCCTGTAGATGCTGGACACTACCAACAATGATGCTGAAGTCCCTTCCTATAAAATGACAGTGTTTGCAAATGACTTGTGCATCCTGCGTACTGTAAATCGTCTCCAGCTCAGTTGTAACTCCCTAATCCAGTGTAAGTGCTATGTAAATAGTTGTCACTCAGGAGTAATGACAGTCTGTCACCATCAGCACAAACCCCAAGTTTTTCTGAAGATTCTTATCCAGGGTTGACTGAATCCATGGGTATGAAATCTGTGGATTCAGAGACAACTATATTTGATTTTCTTTTGGAAATAAAAGAGGACTGAGAGGTGTCATACAAAAGGCACATATCCTGGGTGTGGCTACGGTTCAGCTGCAAAGCATCTGCAAGTACTCAGGCTCCAACCTCAGAAACACAAAAAAGAAGATGGAAGGCAAGGAGGGAGGGAGGGAGGGAGGAAGAAAAGCCTCTAAGTTCTTAGTCCTAGATAATTGAGAAGCAACGCCGAAAAAGGGCGAGCTTTATGGTTTAGTTTTTATAAAGGATGACTTATTCATCCTTTAAATTTTCCATTTATTCCTTTGTTTATTCATTTATTCAATGTGGTATATGTGTGTGTGTGTGTGTGTGTGTGTGTATGTACGTACACATGCACGTGCATGCTTAAATATTTCAAAATCTTGCCATAGCACATGTGGGCATTATGGTTCATAACTGACATTATTGCCACTTGGATGACCTAGTGGCATTCCTGGTGTGGTGACAGTGTGGTACACTGTGATGCAACCAGGAGCCAACACTGTGTCATTTGAACATCTTAGCTTCTATTATTGCAGAACACATAGAACTTCTTTCTTTATAAAGTGTGAGGCACATGGCCAGGCATAGTGGCTTATGTTTCACAGCAAACAGTTCTATGTGTTTGGCCACAACAGGGAAGCCCATGAAAGAGGTTTCATTTAGACAAAGAAACAGACATTTAAACAATAATATCTGCAGAGTACGGAAGGCTTGCACGAGGGGCTTGGGGAATGCTCCTGAAAGAGCTGTCACCTTGAAAGGGAAATTGGCAACTGATTTATCTGAGGCAGGAGGATGAAGGGACACCAGACAAACAAGGCCACCTAAGGCAGACACTTGCAAAAGGAAAATGCTGCATATATGTAATCAATAGCAATAATGTGATAAGATTGCATGAGCCAACAGTCTGCTGGCAAAAGCCTTATGGCAGGACAGCATATGCATCCATCCATTGGTTCATTCAATGCGTTTACCATGAGCCCCTCCAGGGGCAGGGTGCCGCTCACCACTGTGTATCTTACAGGAATAGAGATGGCCTCTCTGAATCCCTACATGTTTTGCATGCTTGGTTCCATTACAGACTCCTGCATGTCATGTGGTCTCTGGTATGTTTCCTGTCTGTCTCTCACTTTCATAGTGCAGATCTGTGAGAGCAGGGCCTTGCTGTTCATGTTCCCCTGCACGCTAGCACCTGGATTCATGCCAAACACGGAGGCACACACTCAATAAACACTTGTCTAATCGATTAATTAATCAATGTGAATATTACATACACAGAGAAAAAAGCCCACCCATGTTGCTGAGGCAACAGGGGGCTGCCAAGACAGGAAGTCACTAATAAATACAGGCTTTCTTCCATGAAAGAACATATTTCAGTGCAGGAAAATAAAACTCGCGTTAACAAAAATATACATTAAAACACAGTAATAATATTTGTCAACATAGCTGTCTCTATTGACTTGACTTCTATTCCTTGACTTTTATTAGTAAAGCCCACTGCCAATCAAGAGTCTAAAATGACAATCAGGGACTGGTGCAGTGGCCCAGTGGATAAAGGCACTTGCTGTGTGCGTCTGGATCTCTGAGTCTGATCCCTGGAAACCACATAAAAGTGGAAGGAGGGAATGTGTTCCCCAAAGCTGTCCTCTGACTTCTACACTGTGGCAAGCCTGACCCATGCACACAAATCTAATAAGAAAATCAAAACAAATGAATATAAACATAAAAGTTAATAGAAAAGTTAGGTGTGGTGTGTGTGCTTATAATCTCTATACGGAGGAAGGAAAGAAAGACAGGAAGAACCCTGGGGCTCCCTAACCCACCAGTCAAGGCTGCTTGGCAAGTTCCAGGCTGGTGACAGGCCGTTTCTCAAAAATAAAAGTCAGATGGCACCTAAGAAATGACACTGAGCTTGCTTCTGGTCCCCATACACATATGTACACATATGCTTGTTTACCCCTCCCACTGTGAATCCATATACACACAACGTGCAATACATGCAGACACATGAGTTTAAAATTAACATTGAAAAGCAGAATAGTCTTGAGTTACTCATTCTTTGTACACTGTCCTGATTGAATACAGCACAACACATGTAGAAAACAATATAAGAATCTCTCAATGCCACAATACATTTGGAAAACAGTCTAAGGCTTCTCCAATGTAACAATACATCTAGAAAGAATGTCACGGCTCTGCCTTCTCTTCTTTTCTTTTCCTTTCCTTTTTCTTTTTCCTTTTGCAAAGACGGAGATGTAACTAAGGACCTTATGCATCCTAAACAAGCTATGACCACCGAGAACACCTCCCGCTCCGCCAGCTAGACAGGAACAAGTCTACCTAAAAAATTCCTGAACCTGTTATCAAATCACACACACACACGCACACACTCACACTCACACATACATGTGTGTGTGTGTGTGATATATATGCCATACATTTAAGAGGAGAGAGAGATGGAGATAGAAATGGTGTTTGGAAACCAAAGGAAATTAGAATCTGAAAATTACATAGAGAAGATTTTAAATTATATACAGATTGACAGGAAATTACAAAATATAGCAAGATGGTCATCTTGTTCTTCCTTCCGGAGATAAAGAGTCAAAATGAGCCACAGTGACAGCTTTCAGACCGCAACACCAACAGTGGCTTTTCAAGCACTAACTGGCCAATCGTCTGCAGCTTAAATCCAGGGCTTTCTTTCCATGTCCACTTGACCAGGATGCTCAGCAGCACCAAGCTTGGTCATGCCAACAGCACAGTTTATCTCTCCTTTCCCTAAACAGCAACCCTACAAGGCCCTCCAGACTTAACATCCGTCAGGAATGTCTCCTACCCACAGGTCTAAACCTGGTTGACAACGCCACGTGTGTCAGGCCTATAACAATCTCCTGGGATGAGCAACTCTAAGTCAATGGCCTGGGACATCCTCTCATCTCTCCAGCTCATCCAAATGGTTCTTGAAAACCATAAGTCTTACCCTCCCCCCCCCCACACACACATACAGAGTAACCTACTAGGCCACCTAGCTGATTTGCATGTCACAGAATTCCCCTCAGTGAGACTCATCTCTCATGTCCAGAAACTTTGGGGCATCCATTTGACTGTGCACATTTTCTTCTACTCTGTAAAATCTTGAACTTTTAAAAAGCAGGGGCTAGAGTGCATTCCTCTCTCAAAGCCTAGCCCAGTGCTGTGCATACCCTAGGCACGCAGCCAAAGTCTCCATTGACATACAAGTAAACTGCGTCTGAGGTGTGCCATCACATGACTCTGGGTTTTCACCTCATTAAAATAAACATGTATGATGGCAATTCCATGTTAGCAGGATAAACACAGTATATACTTTTACAAGTCTGTGTGGCAGCTTTAAAGGTCTGGGAAATAAGAAGTCACTTTAAGACACTACCAGATGCTCTGAGCTATACTTTAGCCCCACCTGGATTTCAGGTAATCAGGAAAAAAAACCCATGGTTTCATTATGGCTCTGGGGATAACTCAGACTGAACCATGACAGCTCTCGGTATAGGTAGGGGATATTAATAATACATGTGAATATTAATAATACATACTAAATGTCTGAAGATGCTGCCAGTCAACTGTGCTACCCACCCCTGTTTTTAATGGATGCCACCAAAGAAAATTAAGCCACAAACCCTCCACATTAAAGGCAGTTAATGGCTTAATTTTAATAAGATGAAAGGCAAGGCAGTTTCAAGTCCAGGCGGATCATCCCTGCCTGGTGCTCTCTGAGTAACATTCCCTGTAGGCCACAACACAGGAGTACAGGAGAGCTGGGGAAACATGCCTACACTGGAATCAGGCATTGATGCTAGGCAGCTGGAGGGCTGAGGAGCTGAGGAGGGCAAAGGATGGTCACTTAAGGTGTGGCCACTTCTTCTCTCTAGCCCAGTGAGAAGGACACCTCCTTATCCACCCTCCTTCTATCCCACTGGTGAGCCAAATTCAACACATGTCCTTAAAATACAGTGTGTGTGCACCCACCATATATCTCTAAAAAGATGTGTACATGTCTACATATACATTTATGTTTAAATAACTACCTTAGCAAGTAGTTTCACTTGTTGAAGAAATAAGAAGCATTTTCCTACCCAAAAACAAACAAACAAACAAATCTTTATTTAAAAGTCTAGATACAAACTGCTAAAATTAGTAACTAAGAGGAGGGGGGACCTGAGCTTTTATTGGCACCTTTTCTGCTAGGCTTCATAAGTGTTTAATAAAGAGAAATGTCACTCAATTCAGTTACAACAGCCTCAGTCTCCCCTTTTCTTTAATATCTAAAGATTCCAGGCCTAAGTTTCTGAGTCAGCTCCCTCCTATGACAGACTTGTCAGCATGTTCTCTTCTTGTTCCATTCTCTCCTCCTAAACATCCTGGGATTCTCATCCAGAACACACAGAGCACAGGGCACTCCTCAGCCCCATCCCATTTTCTCTGAAGAGCGAGATTCCAGCTTCTGTGAGCTCCCATTTACTGCATGGGGCGGCTCATGAAGTCAGGTGGCCAGGCCTTCCGGGAAGCACGTGAAAGAAAAGTAAACTTGCAGAAGCAAGGTGGTGTCTGGCGGGGAACAGGGACCTAGGCTTTGTCCTTCCTTGTCCTGCTCAAAATCAATGACCCTTTCAGTGTAGCTTTCTGTCAGCAACTCCCCCAGACTTTCCAGAGGAAGGCTCTCTGCAGAAGGCTAGGAATGCTGTCGCAGTATCGGACGAGAGGACAATGGGGAACATAGAGCTGCTTAGAAGTTTTTATAATTCCAGTCTTCAGAAAGAAAACTGAAAATATCTAGATTGGTGCTGCTCTCCTCTACTGCCTCCCTCCCTGGGGAAGTTCAAAGTCACGTCTACACAGACCTACAGGTCAAAGGGCAGTGGCTCAGAAGTGTTGCATTGGGTTCTCGGTTGCATTTCACAGAATCTGAAGCTGACTCACAGTTTAGACACCAGGGTGGGCTGCTAATGTGGAAGCCACTTCCCCCTAGTTTTAAAGCAGACTATGATAAGACCCTGGTGGAAGTCAGAGGCTTCTTTCTTGGAGCCAGCAGATAGAGAAATGGGAAACAAAGGGACTGGACCCAGCAAAGGTGAGCTTCATAAAGACCATTCTTTTCTCAAAGTCCAAATTCCATCTCTAACTTCAAGGGCAATTAAACCCAGAAATTGGACAAGGGAAGGCTGGAGGACATCAGAGGCTAGCAAAAGATTCCACAAAGCGCCATCCTGCTATAGGCTTAAATGAAAGTGTAGACCCAAGATAAGCCAACAGCTTCCTCTACTCCTCAATCCTTCCCTGCTCCCCTTTATGTCACCACACAGCTGTGTAAGTATCTAACATGGAACTGGTCTTATTTTAATCACGGAATGCTCAGAAATACTAATGGTCTTGCTGAATTTGTAAATCATACCATTCAGCGTTAGAGGCTTCCTGGCCTCCTTCCTACAGCTCCTGAGCAGAAATGGCCAGTGTCCTCATCTTTGGCAGGATGGCACATGCTTGTAGCCAAAACTCTGCATGAGTTTATTCCATTTATACTAAAGGTTGTGAGTTCCTTTCTCTCGGAGTAACTGTCAGTTATCTTAAAGAGGGACTGAGAGCTTTCAAAGTGTTTTGGGGGAAAGGCAATGTAAAATTTACAGCAAGATTCTTACAATGTCTGCCCACCAGCTCACCTCTCCTTCAGCTAAGCAAATAGGAGGAAATGTCTGGGGTTGAAAATCTTTCCTTTTCCTTCCCATGGGTGATTTCGTTTACCTTGTAAATTCTAGGCATAAATCTTCCTTTAGATAACCATAATTTAAACTACTCCCTTAAAATACTGTGGGGCTGTAGTCTCCTTCCTGGATCTGTTCTCTTAGCTTATTTATTCCTTTGTTAGAACAGGAAAAGAAATACTGCATTGGCTGGCAATGCTGCTGACCCAGACAGGCTGACGCAGCCATCCATTCATCTGCTGTTCCAGCTTAAGGAGCCCACAGACCACAAGCTAAAGGGTTTTCGTTTTTTTTTTTTTTAATCCAGAAAAAGAAATATCCCATCGGTATAAATCAGCTCTTAAAATGAAGTCCAGAGATTAGACATAGGGATGGACAAGTGGCCCCAAAACATAGGTCTCATTTTGCATGTTTGGATATTTTTCTAATGGGCTTTCTACACTGTTCCTGTAAGGAAGATTGGGGATGTCATTTGTTCCTCTAAATCCACTCCCCATTCCTCTACATCAGTCTATGTCGGGAGGCAGGCTAATGAAGCTGCCTCAGCAGATGCTATGAATTTGGATCTTAAATGTCCCTCTCCCCAAAGGTCCTTTGCCAAAGGCTTGGTCTCCAGTATGTGGTGGACCATTGAGGAGATGGGGCCTAGTGGGAGATCTAAGTCGCTGCACCTTTGGAGGGGATCACCAGACTCAGTCCCCTCTTCCTATCCCTTGCCTATGACATGTTATCTCATCATAGGCCCTAAAACAGTGAGGCCAAACTGATCACGCACTCGGGGCATCTCTAAGTAGGAACAAAACAACAACAAAAAAAAGAGCCCTTTCTCGTTGCAAACTGATTCCTTGGGTATTCGTTACAGTAATGAAGAGCTAGCTAACATTTCAGATTTCCTTTTCATTTCCTGCCCTAATTAGCTACAGAGGAGCTTAGAAAGACACAGGGCTTTCACTATGTAAAGAGACAATAACTGTCTGAAGTTACTAGCCCCAGCCCTTCCTTCAGGGGTATCCTTCCTGCAGCGTATGGTCATAGATACTCTGCCTTGTGAGTAGCAAGAGACTGTGCTTCCAGGCTCAAGGACCATCCTGTGGCTTTCCTACCCCTGCCCCAGCTTTGTAAGAATTCTTTTCAAAAAATAATTCATTCTATAGAGTGTGCCACTACTTCTGCCAAGACCGCCCCTCCCAACATTGCCAGGGTAAGTAGCTCTAAAGGGTTACAAATACTTTGATATTTAAAGACCTGTATAAATAAGAAAGGGATTAAATATCAAAACCAAACAACACGAAATTCTCGGTAAATGGACACAGAACGCAGACAACATTTTCTGTTTTCCCCACGCTTCCATTGACACACTCTGTATGGCTTTAAGGGAACTCTGAGTACCAGGCTCTTGCTTGGGAATCAGTGGTCTCTTGGCTAGCTTTAGCTACAGGGTGACTATTCGTCAGCAGTCATTCATTTCTCACCATGCCGTACCTCAGAAGCACCAGCTATGAGTGTGATCTACTCAGGCACGGCCACCGTGGGGGCCACTCAGAGGAAGAAATGCACTAATGTATGCAGTCAGCAGGCAGCAATGCTGGCACTAATGCAGGCAGTAAAGTCAGCAGGCCTGGGCTCTGCAGAGCCTACAGCAGTGGTGCCTGGCACATTATCAGTTTAATCCCTGTCCTTTTGTTCTGTGCCTCAGTTTCCAGTTCCCTTTTAATTGGTTTGTACTAGGTTTGAAGTTGGTTCCTGTGATGGTTTGTATAAAACTGGCCCCCTATGGAAAGTCAGTTCTGTCAAATGATGTTTTGCTGGATCACACACAGGTGAAAGGATGTTTTGCTATAGCAGACACGTGAAAGGACTCATGCCATTTAAAAGGAATATAAATGTGACCCCACAGACAGTGGGAACATGAGCTTTGGTTCACTTGACTCTGCCTTGCTACTCTTTGGTGATGGCAGGCATATGTACTAAGGCATGTACTGGGGCACGTACTGAGGCATGTATTGGCTCACCTTACATTGCCTTGTCAGGCTTTGCTTGTGGTGACATCATAAAGAGAAACTCACCAAAGAAAAGTCTCGTGAGGTTCCTGCAGCTTCTTGCCACTTCCACGGTGGACTCGGGCTTGTTGATGAGCCTGGCAGCGTCTTCTGGACTGAACTGCTGTTGCTTGCTCCTGTGTGGTGTCTGCTGAGTGGACTGGTCTGCAGCTGCTGATTCATGTTGGTGTTTGCTAGAGGACTGACCTGCTGATATCCTGACAATGAAGACTGGACTCTCCCCCAGGGATTATTTATAAACAGGTCCATTTCCCCTGTGTCCTAATAACCTTTCTTTCCACTACCCTTGGTGGGTAGTGGGTTTGGAGGGGAGGTTGAACCCTTATTAAAGTAGGTTGAGAAAACTTATGGCTACACCCTAGATATAGTCTGTGCCACAGGGAGTGGCACTATTAGGAGGCATGGCCTTGTTGGAGTAGGTGTGGTCCAGTTGGAGGAAGTGTGTCATTGGGGGCAGATTTTGAGGTTTCAGAAGCTCAAACCCCGTGGTGTTGACCTGCCCCAGCTCCATCAGGTGCCATTCTTCCAGCTCCTTCTCCATCAGTGCCTTTTTCCGCAGGAACCGGAAGTGTGCCTCCTGGTCCTTGGCCGCAGTCTCATCTTGGATTTTCTCTTGCTCCTTCTTTAAGGTCCGTATTTTCATGTCCTGCCTCTCCTTTACCTTGTAAACTGGCTCCAGTGCCTGCAGCTGCTGCTTCAAATCCTTTCTGCCCTGCAGGAGCTGGTCTTGAAGAGCCGCATTTCTCCGGTTATATCTGGATGCCAATTCTTGTCTCCTTTGTTCTATCTCGACACATTCTTGGACGTACTGCTTCCACACAGCTTCCTGTTTCTTTTCACACTGTTCCTTATTTTTACGCAGGTATTCCATGAAAAGCTGGTTTTCAGCCTGCACGCGGTATTTTTCCTCTAGTAGCTGCCTGCTCTCCTTCAGCAGCCTGTCCCGCCGGCGTTTATTTTCTTGGAGTTGCTGGCTCAGCTCCTCCATCGCCACCGCTGTCTTCCTTTTTACCCGTTTCTCCAACCTCGTTAGCAACTTTGGCTTGAGATATGTATTTAGAATAGTAAGGTGTGCTGTTGGCGGGGGTGGGGGTGGAGGAGTTTGCACTTCTGAGACTCTGGGCAAACATACTCTAGATTCAAGAGTCCCTGAGGACAGCTCTACAGGGAGGAAGGGTGACCACAGAGGAGCAAGCTCTGGAGGTAAGCACCCTTCACCAGGAACAATCCAGCTATGCTCAGAATGCAACAGGGAGGTTGCACTCTGCATTTTCCCTGCCAGAGCAGCTGGCTGTCCAAGGATGCCCTGCAACCTTTGCATTCTCTGGGTCTGACAGGGAGTATTCTGTTCCAAGTATTCCTTATTCCAAACTTCATGCGTCCTTTCCAGGGGAGCCCATCCGTCCTGGGGACCAGAGTTCTGCCTCTCCCATACTCTACTCTAGAGGGTGTCAGCACCCCACCTCTCCACTCCTCCCTCCTCTGCCTGCTCAGTGATCCAAGATCTCAGCACTGTCCCCAGTTGCTTCCAGTCTGACATCTATCCTCAACCTGTGTGCTGGTTTCCAGGTCAAATAAATTCTCCAGGCAACGGAAGCTAGATGTGCATAGAGGTGTCTCAGGCTACTAGTGGGAAGGGGAAAGAGGCCAGGCGGGAGAAGAGAGGCAGGTCAAAACTTTTGGTGTGCCTACTGATGTTGGGAATAGCAGCATCCAGGAAGCACCTCTGTGCAGGTGACATGCTGGGCACCAGATCGCCAGGGAGTTGGAAGGTCTAGGCTATGGCTTAGGAACTTGCCCTCAACCCTAGTCTCTTATTCTGGTAATCCTCCAGCACTAGCCTGTGTCAATTAAGCTTATTTTCTGTAATCGTCTGTGCAAAACGTATTGCACAGTGTTAACACTGTCTTAGTGATGACACAGAAGCTTTTAAAGAGCTGAAGCTTGGGGTTTACTTGAGAGGAGAATACAACAACAACGCACAGGTTTGCGGAAGAGGTGCTCAAGGATTCTATCTTGTGTACATGCCAAGGTCTAAGTATAGGTGTAGAGCAAGAACCAGAGTCAACAAGATCCCTCTTCCATGGAGTTCTTGTCTATGTAGATGGTTTGAAAGGCAATGAACCCCAGATGCCCATAAATTTGAATACTTAGTCATCAGACAGTGGTACTGTTTGAGAAAGATTAGGAATTGAGGGTGTATTGGAGTAGGTGTGGCCTTGCTGAAGGAAGTGTGTCTGTCACTGGGGGTGGGCTTTGAGGGTTAGCAAGCCCACTCCAACCCCAGACCCAGTCTCCTGCTCCTCCTCTCTCTGCCTATGTATCAGGATATAGAACTTTCAGCTACTTCTTCAGCACCATGTCTGCCTGTGTGCAGCCATGTTCCCCATCATGATGATAATGGACTAACCTCTAAACTTGTAAGCAAGCCTCCAATTAAATGCTTTCCTTTATAAGAGTTGCCTTGGTCATGGTGTCTGTCTCTTCACAGCAATAAGACACAGACTAAGACAGATAAAAGTAAAACTCAGTAAAAAAGCATATTGAGACGAAGGCCCAATGTGGTATCTTTCTCTGACACAAACAAATCAGGGGAAGAGTGGTCCATTTTGGCTCACGGTCTTAAAAGTGCCATCCATTAAGCTGTGTAGACGTAGCAGAGTACAACAGTTCACATCACGGGAGCAAGAAGGTTGCCTTTCCTCCTTTCTTATGTCAGGGATTTTTGTTACAGCAACAGAAAGTTGACTGATATATAAGGGAACAGGGAGGTTTTGGGAAAGGCTAGGAAGGGTAGGGATGACATGATTAGATATAAGTAAAGTCTACATCTTCCAAAGAGACAGGGGCATATACTTTATTTTTTCAATCTCTGCAGCACAGCAATAATAAAATGTATCTCACAATGAATCATGAAAAAAAATCATTCACGGAAAATCTTAGACAATGAAGCTTGTGGCACAATATTCCTGGCTAGAGTATAGGAGGCGTGGATTTGTCTCTGGGGTGTTAATACACAATGAAATCTCACATTCATCCATTGTTAGTTTCCTAAAATTGAGTCAAGCTCACTGACAGGCCACGGATCAATCTCACAATCTGCCACTTCCTTTCACACCTTAACTCACAATCCACACAAGCTGAGGTGGCCCCAGAGTTAGGCTAGCAATAGCTGCACCAAGATATGGACATATGCTACACACACCAAGAGCATGCACATATGCTGCACACACCAAGAGCATGCACATATGCTGCACACACAGAGATTGGGATAAAGTTGCCTCAAGAAGCCTCCCTAAGCACTGCCTTCATGGTCCCCTGAAGTCTATGAGGCCCTTTGTGTACCTAGATTCACTTCTATCATGTTCCAGGGCATTCTGGCTCCAACTTAGCCTTTCCAGTCAAGAAAAAAATGAAGAAAATCCATCACAATATTGATTCCCCCGGAGACACAATGCTGTGGGGACCTCGGGCTTGATAACTGCTTTGCTACGGCATAAATTCTGACCTCACCTCTACTTCTGAGTCCTGGGACATTGCAAGTTGCCTAACTTTCCTCAGTTCTAGCAGGAACAGCGGGGCCACCACTATGTAAAGGCCAGGGGCCCACACAGCTGCAAGAGCATCTCTGCAGGAAGTCTAATTGAGGACTGCCTGAGAGACCAAGGATTGCTGGTGCAGACAATGCCAGCCAATCAGGAACCGCTGTTTAAAAGTGATGCTTTCTTGGGACCAATGGGGTGTGGTGGAGGGTATTAAAGGAGCTTGTGGCAGTGTTCATTCAGATGAGCTTCCTGCTGTGTTTCTCACCTACTCCCAGAGCCTGTGTCATTGACTCTGTGCCACCTCACCTCTGACACCCAAGGGCAGGTAGGGTCTGGCAGTGAGCAGTCGAGGGCACAGGCAGCACTTAGCTTCCTCCCGTACAAACTAGGGAGTGATATCTACTAGGACTGACGTGAGGACCAAGAGACAGCATGTGTAATGGGTTGAGCCCAAGTCAAGTCAGTGGTAGCTAGTATCGTTCTTATTCTCTCAGTTTGGCATACAAACACAATGAGTACTCTGCCTTCTAGATCATTGGAAGGGGTAGGCTTTCTTCCTACAGGGTTCTACTAGGAAAGCAGGAGTAGAAGGCAGAAGACATCTCAGCAGTCATTTAACCAATTTCATTTCCCATGACATCCATCTGCCCATTCTGTCGTACTTATGAGTCTTATGGATTTTGTCTCTAATCTGAGCATAAATCACTGGGCAGACAATGTCTCTCTGAATCTTCCTGGACTTCTTATAAGCATCATCCACTCATTAATTCATTCATTCCCATTGATATCTTCATAGAAGACTGTACATCACAAAGACTCCTTACATCAAAACACTTCAAGTTAAAATGCTGGAGCCTGGCAAGTCAGCTCGGCAGTTAAGAGCACTTACTGGTCTTTCAGAGGACCCAGCTGGGTTCAATTCTCAGCATTCACATGGCAACTCAGAACCATCTGGAACTCCCTCACCAAGGAATCTGATGCCCTCATCTGGCTTCTGCACACACTGCATATGCGTGCTGTACGATCATTCATATAAGCAAAACACTCATACACACACAAGAAAAGGAAATGTTTAAATCCTTTAAAAAAGAAAACATGATCGACTGAGTTTCTCAAAGCATTCTGTCTACATGTTTTACAGCCATCCTGTAGCATCATAATTCAAAGTACCTTTCCCATTCTCCACGATGAGCTCAGGAATATGGCGTTTAGAGTGTTAGAAACCCCTTTACTATTTTGTCAAGGGAATTTCTCCCCTAGAGAAACATAAACAATGCCCGCCCTTCCTCATAAGGTCCTAATGACAAACTAAAGCACATCCGACAAGGAAAGCCACTGAGGCTTACTTACAGAGCATGTGAGGGGTGCCTAGAGAGGCCTGGGTGACCCCAGAACAGCCACACCAGGTGTCTTCCCCAGCCTGAATGATGGCTTCTCCATTGTCATACAGATGCTGTTCCCTTCTGTTAACTTCCCTGAGCCTATGTATCTAGTCCCTCCCTGGACTCCATGAGCTCAGATCACATGTGCTCAGGGAAGAAATAAATAGGAATGACCAGGACAGGGAAAATCTCAGGTGGAGTCCAATAATGCCTCTACCTCCTCTTCCTGTGCAGGAAGGTCAATAGTTACTCAGCCTGACCCTGTGGTCTTCTGCCAGCAGGTATGGCTGACCTCGTGAAGATCGAAGTTGCTTTGATAGGATGATAGCTCTGTACAACATGAGTCTACTCAAGAGCTCTCCCATCAGACCGAAATTTAACTTTGAAAAGCGGTAGTGAAACTAAGCTAACATTCACATTTGCTCTTTGACTTATACCAACCTTGGTTGGACAGGGTATTGTTTTGCTAATTCCGTAGCCCAACATGAGGGATCGCATATAGCAACTGAGAGGTACAACACTGAGCTTCTAGATTCCTTGAGAGCCACCAGGCAGTGTCCCTGAGGAGGGGATGAATCAGTCCTAGTCAGGGCTGAAGCAATGTAATGGGACCAAACGTTACATATTAACTTTTTCGCTCCATTGTGGTTTGTCCCAGCGGATTACCACTGATCACTACCACTGGGCCCAGTATGCTTAGTGGCCGACTAGAAACTGCTCTGATTGGTTATGAGATTCAGAAAATCTGTGAGAAGATAGAACCGAAAAGTCAAAAAGTCAATTTAGAATGTTTGCTGCATCACCCCTAAGTAACCCAACACTGTTTAGAATTGTAGTAAGGCCATGCCGCGCGCGCCGCCCACACACACACACACACACACACACACATATACATACACATATAAAAAACACAATTCATGGACACATAAACAAACACAGAGTTCATACACACGTACAAATAAATAAATACCTAAAATAATAAAATCAGTCGCATGATCCTTAGCACTGCATGCCTGATCAGGCACAGTCAACTGCACGAGGAAATGGATGTGATATAATGAGATTCTATTTCTAAAAGTAGGGCTAGGTTGTTCTTGAGATAAACTAGGGCCTTTCTGGATTTCCTTATTTTTCCATGGACTACAAGTGTGTGTGTGGGAGGGGAAGGGGGAAATATAGGGGAAGAGGAAGAGACCTTAGTCACAGACTTTATATTCACATGCCTGATCTTTGCGCTGTCCTTTTGTGCCAAGATAGAACCAGGAGCAGCCTTGCACTGACCACCAGACTGTGCCATCATTCTCTTGTCTCCCATCCTGCCATTTGTTTTTGAATTTATGTCCTTTTTGATTAGAATGTGTTAAGTGCACACATGATGGGAGTCTAGTGAGAGATTTCATTTCATACCACGTGTCCTGAAGAAATCGAAGTGCCTTTTGACCACTCTACCCCACTGCTTGACACTCCAGTCAACACTAGTTGCTCTGGGTGTGACATGGGTTGTTGAGGTGCTTGTCGTTTGGTTTGTCCCATTTTACTTAACACAATGTCCTCCAGCTCTACCTGTTTTGCCAAAAATGACAGGATTGTATTATTCTTTATGGTTGGATGACACTGCATTGTGCATAGAAAGCCATGCTTGCTTTCTCTATTCATCCACTGATAGGTACCCAGCATCTCCAGCCAACTGATTCTTAACAAAGGTGCCAAACATGCAAGGGAGAAGGGACAGCCTGTTCCAAAAAAGGTACTGGGAAAGATGGACCTTTCTATGTGAGGCACAGCAAGTAGATCGAGCTCTCTGCCCAAAAATAACCCACCCGAAAACCTAAATTTAAGAGCTGATGAGCCGGGCCCTTGTGTGAATCTCTAGGTTCAATCCCCAGAACCAGGAAAAAAATAGAATCAAAAATGAACAAACAAAACCCCCAAACTCAGAAACTCACAGAAGAAACACATGGGAACCTCTCATAGACCCCAGCTTAAGCAGTAATTTTAAATATCTTGTTTTATTTATTATTAGCTTTGGTCTTTTCTTTTTGGGTCTTTTTTTGGGGGGAGGTATTGTTTTATTTTGCTTAGGACAGGATCTTGCTCTGTAGCCCTGGCTGGCCTCAAACTTACTCTGTAAATCAGGTTGACCTTGAACTTCTGAAATCGTTCCTTAGCCTTCCAAGTACTGAGACTACAGGTCTGTCTGGGCTACCAATCTAACTAGTATATATGACCCTACAATCACAGAAACAAAAGCAAAAACAGGCAAATGGGATGTCACCAAAAGAACAGGCTTATCCTCACCAGTATGAGATTTTTATTCCACTTCCAAACATTTTTTTTTTATTTCTGCTGCTCTAGAACATAGCTCGATCTTGACTTAAGAACCCAATTCTTCCTCTTGCTCAAGTAACCACAAAGTTCCCATTCACTCTTTCATTGACTGGTCAATCCCAAGATTCTCTATGTCCAGGTCCCAGGCTGCTGCACAGTCTAAGTGTCTCAGACGGAGCAGCAGTACCTTGTGCAGAAACATGCCACAAGTACATGGGGCATCAGTTCAGTGCGGTTTAGACAGGCACAAGGAGCTATTTTTATATCCCACAATAGACAAGGCTGAACTCCTTGATATAGCTATGGAATCTCAACCACTAGTCTACAGACAAGTAGGATTAACAAGATAACTAGGGGCTGGAGAGACGGCTCAGCAGTTACAAGCACTAGATGCCTTGCAAAGGGCCAAGGATTGGGTCCCAGCTCCCACAGGGTAGTTCACATACAGGCAAGTGCTGGGAGATTTGGCGCCCTTATCTGGCCTCTGTGGGCACTGCATGCACATGGTATGCATCTATACATGAAGGTAACACACACACACACACACACACACACACACATACACACACTCACACTAATAATAAATGAATCTAAAAGTATAACTAAATAGGGAAGCAAGCGGAGTTCAAAATCCAACTTGCCAGGAAGAAAAACCACAACAGAGGAGACAGGTAGGCAGCAGGACTTACAGAAACTACTGATCAACTCCTTTGGATTTGCTTTTTCTTTTTTCTCCAGACCGCAGGATGGAAATAATTGGGTGTTTGCAAACAAAACGCAGAAAGAGGAAATGCTCTGACTGAAGCTGTAATTAGCATGTCAGTGCTGTCCATGATGTGTGCACACAGAGATGCATTCCTGCTGAAGTGGCTTTCTCTTCCACCCCTGCCTACTTTCAAAATGGGCCTGAGTGACAACAGGCAATAGGAACAAGGCTACAGACTATCAGTGCTACAACCTGCTCCTACCCACAGGTGCTAGATACAGACCTGTGCAGCTACCTACAGTTCACCGATTGTTCCAAGTGATAATGAAGGTGGCCAGCCTAGGGAAATCACCATGCAGGAGATGAATGCTTGGCTTTTATTTGCAGGCTAAGGACGTTAACGTTTCTCCTAACTGGGCTCACATCATATTTGATAAATGCTCAAACATGATTGTACCAGTAGCATTTTCTCTGAAAATTGCAACAATTACTCATTAGCAAATGAGGGCCCTCGGGCAATGAATCCGCTCCGAAGATGGAGTGCCATGTTAGCAACACATGCAACAAATTAATCCTGAAAGTTTGGCACTTAGAATGGGGATTAAAGTGTTGCAATTATAATTCACATGTACAAGTTGCATTCATTATTGCTTCTAAAAAATTTATTTGACCTTTCTGTGGCAAGTCGCCTGTCGTAGGCTAAAAGAAACTTTAAAAGTGCATGAAGGTATGAACAACGAACCTCCACAGTGAAACAGGCAGAAAGGGCGGAACTGAGCGAGGAGCATACGGAGCCTGGAATGGACTTTGGTCAGACTCACTAGTGGATGCTGGACAAATCCAGTCACCATCTGCTCGTTCTTCCGTACTGTGGAACAGGAGAGCCTGCCTAAGGCTCGTCCCCCCCCCCCCCCCCCTTTAGAGTCTTTGCCTGCTGTCTTGATATCATTTGAAACATAGTATAGCTGGTCTCTTGCTACCACCTGGAGCTTGGACTGCTGCTAAGAGATAGGTGTGAGGACAGTTGACTAGGTCTTTGCTGCTTGCTAAGCCTAGGCAAGATCCTCAGTGTTTACATCTGTTTCCCAAAGAGATGCAGGCGGGAATGGGTGTTCCCCCTTGGAGCAGTTCTGGCCCTCCAGCACTCAAAAATAAGAACTGGCATAATTCTTGCAAAACTCCCTCAGGGAAAATGCAAGTGTTTCTGTATTACCTTAAACCATGAAAAGCAACGTGGCAGCTTCTAGAAAAGGAGAAGGCACACATCCCGATGTTGGAACAATCTCATCACTACCTTCCAAAGCTTGCACATGCGCACAAGAGGAGGTGATGAACAAATTCACAGCAGTGTGTCCAAACACAAAATACTAGGAGGATGACGAACAGATAAATAAGCTGTGATTTTCCGTGGACTAGATCAGCCCCCACATTATTAAGAAGATGCTTCAATCCCAGAAGCATACCACTGAATAAGTAATGTTTCAATAGAAACACCAATAATGACATTTGTAAAAGCTCTAAAACTTACACACAATGTTTCAGTTGTGAAACTTGTATGCTCTGTGTTTAAATCATGCACTTCTGGAGAGGAAGAGGAGAGAGATGAACAAGGGTCTGCAGAGGCCTCAGACACACTTCTGTTTTATTTCCTTGTTGAAATGATGAGTGGGGACACCATGACTTCTAAGCTTCCTTCTACTCACAGTTTGTATGTATAAAATACTGCTTGACTTGAAAAAACATTTGAGCTGTACTATTGTTTTCGTTGTTTGTTTCTTTGTCTATTGTGAGGTTCAGTCTCAATCTGTGGCTCCAATCTCAGACTCATGATCTCCCTGCCTCAGCCGCCTAGGTTCTGAGGTTGCAGGAGTGTCCAGCACACTCAGTGTGTACTTCTGCTTCAGTTGAGAACATCTGTCCTCTGTGACAAGCATGCCAATCATCACAGATGTGGCATGATATTTATCTTGTAGCTTGCCTCCCTAGAACAATTCATTATAAAAGTTTTCCTTATCCTAATGGTCAAGAAAAAAATATTCTCATGTTAGTTTACTAACCAACTCTGTACATCAATGGCATATTTAGATAATGGATCATTCTCTCATTAATAAGCATTGATGTAGCCCCTGAATATGCACAGTGCCATGCCAGGGTTGGGAAATGATAATGGGGTTACATTATAAGAGAAGCCTGGCCGTTGCAGCTGCATTAAAAATTAAAATATTTTGGGTAGCTCAGTCCATACTTTAAAAATAGCATAATGTTGGAGTTCTTTAGAAATTAGAAAAACCCCAAATAGTCCAAGAGGAGGAGAATGAAAGAAAAGAAACAAAAAACCTTAGCAGAAACAACTAACCAAAGGAATCACTGAGAAATTTTCAAATGTTATATGATTTTAAGCTACCAGAAGGCAAAGGTAATATTCAGTCTTGGTACAAGTCCCGGGGATAGGGTACACAGTACCTGGGCAGAACCTGACCTTCTACACCAATCAGCTTAACAATATCAGCAGCCCCAAAGATTTTCCTGCTAAACCTACAGATGAAGACAGCAAACACGGATAGGCACAGGGTTTTCTCATGCAAGAATACTCAGAGAAAGAGCATTTATCATGGCAAATCGCTTAAATATACAACAGGGTATTCATTAAATAAGATGTTATCATGTAATAGAATAACCAGCAGGCTCGTACGGATTTGTTTTTCAGTTCATATAAAATGACATGGGCAAGCATTCGAGAAAAAATATTAGCTGAGAATATTCTGCTTGGGCAGAGAAATTGGATGCTGTAAAAGATGTATGCTGTCACCTCTCCACATATCATGGTTCCCAGAACTCCCTGGATACTCCTAATCCACAGGTGCTCAAGTCCCTTATAGAGAAGCGAAGTGAAGGTCACACCAGCACTAACCAAGTCACCCCAAGTGGGCCATTGTGAGCTGAATGCACCAAGGCTTGCAGGTCCTATTGGGATAGATCTGCCTAACCACAGTATTCTGGGCAATATGCACTGTCTGCTTAATACTTGGAGTCTATTGAACTCATATGTAGGACACTGTTTTGCAAACAATACCGTCCTTTCCACCTCCTGCCATGTCCAGCCAGCCTTCTCTCCATCTAGAGAGAAGTCTCCTCTGGGCACCTCACTTCAAGCATCTGGTTGTACTGCAACCATAAATGCTGATGTCCTGTGGTCTTCTTATCTCGATGGCTCAGGACTAATTTTACTCAATTAAAAATCAACCAATGACTCAGTACTAATTCTACTCAATTAAAATCAACCAACAGGCACGATTGAGAGGTAGGATATTAGTGTAAATATGATCTGGAGCCAGCCTAGGGCAGAAGGGGGACAAAGGGCTCCAAGGCAGCAGGCTGACTGACAAGAACTGCACCTGTAATGTCAGCTCTTGGGAAGTGGAAGCATAATTATCTTTAAAAATACAAAAATAACTAAGGCCAGCCTGGGTTACATAATGAGTCAGAGGCCAGCCTAGGCTCAAAACACCAGAAACAAGTACACAGACCTCAATATCCAGCATCTATTTTTTTCTTAAACTCAAATGGAAGTCACAGCTAAGTGAGTCATGCAGTGGCTTTGCTTTACCAAGGGAATGTGAGCTACCTAGGCATTGATGCTAGTTAGAAAGCCAAGCCCCGCTGAGAGTTTCCCTGGTCCTAAGGACAGAAAGGAGAGGGAAAAGGAAATCAAAACCTGAGGGGTGCTTCTCTCCTGCAGAGGAGCCTGCTGGCTGAGAACTAGGGCAGTTTCTGGGGCAGGGCAGGGCTTTCCCACTGAGGACTCCTCAGAGGTTTCCTCCATGTTTGCCTAAAGCAGTAGTTGGCGGACAGAGTGCTTTCAAAGGCATTGTATGAAGGCTCCCAGTGGACCGTATCAAGGGGAACTGCGAAGTTCTGTTCAGCCAGGGCTTTCCCACACTATTATTGATACCTTTGAGCACCTCAGAGGGAGACAAAGGAAGGAGACCTTCTGGGCCAGCATGTGCTTTTCTCTTCCCCATTCATGGAAGTCTGCGTGCAGCGAGGAGAAGCAGGAGTGCACTGGGAAGGGGCAGGTGAGGCCAAACCCCAGCTGGGTTTGATTTCCACCTTCCTTCAGCATCTCTCCCAGATGCTCAAACACAGAAGCAAGAATGGGTGAGAGGAAAACGAAGCCAGTAGCCTCAAGTACTGCCTAAGCGCTTGAATACCAACAGCCTGGTTAACATAATAGTCCCTTTAATCCAGTTTCAGCACCCCATGATCAACAGCAGCTCTTGAATAGTAAACAGAAAATTCCAGAAGTACACTATGTGTATGTTTTAAATTGCATCCTGTTCTGAGTAGCATGATAAACTCTCATGTTGTTTCCCATCATCCTTCCTGGGCTATGAAGTGTCTTTCTGTCCCACGTGTCCCCTCTCCATATGATACCCACAAGGGCTGTGGCATTGACTTCCTCTTGTCACACCCAAGAAGGGGAGTGCCATTTAGCAAGATGCTTTGAGAAAGAGATCACATTCATGAAACTTTTATTATAGTATACTGTAATGATTATATATATATATATATATATATATATATACACATTATCAATTATTAGTAGGCTTTTGTCATGCTTAATTTATAAATTAAATTCTTGAGTGTGTATAGGAAATAATGTACTCTGTCTAGGGTTTCAAGCATCTTCAGTGAATATTGAATTTAGGGAATTTAGGGTATGGAGTTATAGCAAGACTTACAGGAACAAACTGTAAAGAGGCTATATTTTATAGAGCAAAGAAATACTGCCTTCACTCATAGAACTTAGAGCAGTTAAAAGGAGCCCAGAAACTTATCAAAAACACCTCAATTTGTGGAAATAAGTTGAATCTTCCTTCAGCACAACTGGCCTTTCTCCAACTTACATCTTTCAAATCTGTATGAGCTGTGTTCAGCCAAAGGTTACCCCAAGTCCTAGCAGGTAGCTTCTTTCTCCCAGAAGCTTACCCAGACCTGACCATGTGAACTACTGGCTGGGTTTGTAGCTTATCCCTAGGTGAACATGTTGAAGATATGTGCACAATTTGAAACTGTTACCAGTCTCCTACACTGAAGTAAACAGAGGCTGTGACTAAATCAGAACTAAGAAGTATAGTAATGTGTTTTTAACTTTGTGACCATAAAAATTTTGACTGTCACCAAAGTTGTAGAGCTTCATACTCATCAAATAAACTAGAGAGTGGACGGACCTTGGGTTTTCACCTATAGTTTATGATCCTTATAGTAAAGTAAAATCCAGCCCCAAAACATTAAACAACATAAAAGATATTGCAACTCTGAAAGTCACATTTCATAGCAAAATTGTAACACATTTTAAATGGGATATATAGTAACTGCTTCAAAAGAGTTAGAGTGAAAGAAAATGAAAACCATAGAAGCTGGGAAGATAGAGAAAAGGCTAGGCAGAGCCTATGTCCCAGGCCTGGGGTTAGGATGGAAGGGCCAGGTGTTAGTCTTAGACACACAGCTGAAAGGTGTAAAAAGCTTAGTAAACACATCATTCCATGTGATATTTAGCATGAAATCCCATCTGAAGATACAATCACCATTACTGAGTTTTTTCCTTTTATCTCATCATCTAGTATGGCTGCAAGAGACCCAAGTATATCAAGATCAATAGCAGATTTTCTGGTGTGCTAGATTTGTATATGCAAAAGAATGTAGCTGACTCCCTACTTCACACCACGCACAAAAATTCACTCAGAACTATAAACAACTAAATATAAAAGCTAAGACTATAAAACTCTTAGAAAAACATAGACCGAATCCTTGTGACTTAGAACTTGGCATAGATCCTTAGGTAGGATGTTCCAGGTATGAGCAACAACAACTGAAAAAAATCAAGGCTGGAGAGATGGCTTAGTGGTTAAGAGCACTGGAGCACTGACTGCTCTTCCAGAGTTCCTGAGTTCAATTCCCAGCAACCACATGGTGGCTCACAGCCATCTGTAATGGTGTCTGATGCCCTCTTCTGGTGTGTGTGAAGACAGTGACAGTATACCACACATATAATAAATAAATTTTTTAAAAAAAATAAAAACTAGATCATTGAACTTCATCAAAAGTAAAAGCTTTTGTGCCAAAAGGATTATTAGAAGAGAAATAAAAGACAACTTCAGGAACAGTCAAAGTGTCTGCAAATCAGGCTTAAGATTCAGAATTTCTATAGAGACCCTAAACTCAACAGCAAAAGACACTTTAGAAAACAGAACAGGGATTTGAATTGACATTTTTTTCTAAAGAAGACAATCAAGTATCCAATACATACACGATCATCATTAACTATTAGGGAAAGCAAATAAAAAACACATGATATGAAATCTCACACACACACTAGGATTATCGTAATTTTTAAAAGAAAAACAAATAGTGAGGCTGGAAAAACAAACAAACAAACAAACAACCAGGAGCCCTCATGCATTGCTGGGAGAAAAACAATATCGTGCAGTTGCCATGGAAAACAGCAGTGCACAGTACAATTCCTTAACAAAGCTATATGTGCAATTGCCTGCCATGGAGCTCAACAATTCCACCCAGAGGTGCATATGCAAATAAGAAACGTTGACACAGAGACCTGAAGAGATGTTTTGCCTGCTAATGTCCATCATACTTTCTTCAGCAATGATGCCAGAGGAGAAATTAGCCCAAAGGTCCAGGAGCAGAAGGATGGCTAACCAAAGTGTGAAGTGTGCACACATGGGAACATTCTTTAGACATAAAGAGGGACTGAATTCTAACACACACCACTGCACTGGCAAACCTTAAGAACATTGTGTCAACATAGCTAAAGAAGCCAGCCATGAAAGGGACAACTGCTGTTTGACTCTGTTTACATGACAAGTCCAGAACAGGCAAATCCTAGACGCAGAAGATAAACCAGAGGTCAATAGGCAGATGGAGACTTGTTGCTCACTAGTTACAAAGTATTCATTTGCAGTGATGAAAGTTTTGGAAGCAGATAGCAATGGCAGCTGTATAGCACTGTGAATGTAACTAATGACACTGAGTTGTACACTTAAAATTCTCAATGTCATAAAGTTCATTTTATGTAGCTGATCATGATAAATATGTTCTTTTAAAATAAAGAGATCTAAATATACATCATACTTTGCAACCAGATGACAGAGCATTCATATTCTCTACTGCAATTCATTCTATCTTACCACTCATTAAATTACAGAGAAAACCACTACAGGATAATTATGAGAAATAATAGTAATAGTAGTAGCAGTACTAGTACTAGTACTAAAACATGGGCCCCAGGAGATTGCTCTGGGAGTGAAAGCACTCACTGCATGTATGAGGACTTTGATCTGCCTCAGAACCCATGCAAAAGGACATGGAGGTGCGTCTGTGATCCCGATGTTCCTCAAGAGAGGTGGGGGCAGAGACAAGAAACTCCTGGGAGCTCACAGGCCAGAGAGCCTAGCAAACCCAGAGAAAGAACAACCAAGAGATCCTGCCTCAAACATGGGAGGTCACAAGGACTGATTGCTGAGGCTGTTCTCTGATCTCCACACAGACACCATGGTGCCGACATATGCACACATGTGCACATACATAACACACACACACACACACACACACACACACGCTCGCGTATGCACACATAATTATGCACACACAGAAATACATGCATTGTATACATACACATAAATAATGAATAACTGAATTGACACAATATTATCTAATCACAATGCAATTAAACAAGAAAAGTTTAAAAGTAAAATAACAAAAAAGGCTCTTCTTGGCTGAATCTATAACTCAATGAAAGAAAACATGCCCTACATGAATGAGGCCCTAGCACTGGGAGACAAGGGCCATCTTCCCTTGGAAATGTATTTTTTTTTTTAATTTTTAAAATATTATTGCTATGAAGCAAAAAAGAGAAGACTACCAAAACGTTAATGAAACACCATGTATCAGAATCTATAAACTGCAATTGACATGGTCAATAATAAAAAAATTCACAGCTTAAATATTAATAGCAATTTAAAGGATGCATTAAATGTCAGGTTCTAAATGTTACAGAAAAGAACAGTATAATCCAAAAGAAAGTATAGTAAATAAACAACAGAGTAAAAGCAAAAATCAGTAAGGTAGTAAATAGAAAAACTGGAGAAGAACTTTAAACAAATCAAAACACTTTACTGTGTAAATGCAAAAAAGCATTCTTTTTCACCAGAGCATATGATAATCCAGACGGAGTGGCAGGAGAACTTACCCAAGCAGTCCAAATCTAGCGGGGGGGCGGGGGGGATTGTTTAGGAGCCCATGCTTTATCTTAAAGTTTCATTCAAACTTAATATCCCACATAATGTTGCTTTGGGTTTTATTATTTTGTAATATTTGTTCTCCTTCACATTGCTCAGAAAGATGTGTCAGAGCGGCAAGTTTCTCAGAGCTCATGTCGTATTAGCTCAGAGCACACCCAGCTGGAGAGAGAACATCTCTTATCTCCTTATTTTCCCAGTGAGAAGATTAAGTCAACTCAACCATAGACACCAAAACCAAGCAGTGGCAGCGGTGGGGTGTCTCAGCATCCCGGTCCCACACCCACTAGTGTATCCTCTGGACACTGTGATAAATTTTTGGTGTCACAGTTTTAATGGGCATAATGAATTCTGCCCTTCAGGATACCCATAGCAAGAGTGAAACCCTCCTAAGTCAGACACCTAGTGTGGAGGCGAGCACATTCCCTCAGCCTTGGAAAGCCAGCGATCTGGAAGGAGCCACACGACTGCCTCCGAAGTGAGCTAGGGAAAGCAACTTACAGATGGAACCGTGAAAACGAGGGAAAAGGACTACCCAAATACCAACTGTGAGAAGCAACTGATGGCCCAGAGTGATCCAGCAGAAAGAGAAGTCTGTCACCCTCTCTCCAGACACACGCCAGCTGTCTTTTGTACTGTACTGTTGGTGTCGCACAAGGCAAAGCACATGCCCATTAGACCATCCTGATATACTTTTCTCTCTCATCAGTAACAACACAACCACTGTAGCCAGACAGCTTTTCTATGTGTGAGAATGAAACTGGATTCCATGTATGGTAACTCCACTTCACAATGAGCCCATTAGCCATAAGCACTGACAGTAAGTGTGTAAGATAACACGTGAACTCTAAATGCATCTTCTAGTAGGTGAATTTCCTCAGTGCAAATAGTAACTGAAAGTGTATGTTTCTGTCTTTTGTTATATATCTTTCCCTGTAGCAGATACATATCAAGGCTATTTTATCTCTTCATCAACCAGAGGTTTTAACAGCAGCTTCACTAGAAAATTCCATAATCCAGCCTGAGGTGGGAAAGTCATTATAATTTCTGCCTCCTGTTACATCCAATATAAAGGGCTTCGAACTAGCCAGCACTGAGTACATCCATGTTCCCGTCCCCAGGAATTCTTCTGGTGGACAGCACAAGATGGAAGTGTATGTCGGCCAGTGAGGAGGTGATTAGTCTGGGGCCTTAGAACACCCAGAGCTAGTCACAGGACTAGGTCTGAGAAGAGAAAGGTCTCCTGACAGTGAAAGAAGGCATTGCTGAGAGTCCATAAACAGAAGTGATTCAAAGGTAAGTCATCCACAGACCCTGTGCAACAAAATGATTGGGAAATGCATTTCTGCTGAGGTGTGCCCAGCTCGTCTCTGGCCTTGTAAATAGCTCTCCTTGGTATTTAGAAAAGTCTGGGTTTTTTCCTTTTTTCCTTTTTCCCATTCTGCTGCCCTCAACCTGTGTAAATCACTTCAATATGACATCAGTCCACGGGGACATAGAACTCGTCCCCAGTGTGATCCCTGATGACTGATGGCAGCTATAGATGCTAGCCCCTTTCTGGTACAATACAGTGTCTGTTGCTGCTTCAAAACCACATGGTGCCGCTCTGGACTTATGGGCCTGATGCAGTGATGCAGAATCAGCCCTGTGGTTCAGATGTGCTTGGTAGACTCTTGTTTTAGGGCCCATCACATTCTCTGTTCCAGGAATGCCCTGGTTGTAATCTGTACTGCTCCAAGGATGTAATGGTTACTGGATGCTAGAGGCTTTAAGCATCACAAGGCTAGCCAGATGTGTTGGCACATGCCCATAACCCCAATATTTGGGATCTGTAGACAGGGGGACCAGGAGTTAAAGGTAGGGAATTGAGGCTTTAAAATGGTCTTGGCTGTACTGTGAATTTCAAGCCAGCCTGGATTATAAGAAAACAAAACTAAAGTATCACAATTTTCCCAAGTCTAGCTAAAGGTCAAACCACACATCTGGGCTCTATAGGTATGATAAATGTATTTTAAATAACTACTGAGTATAATAGTATTAAAATTCAACAGAACTATATATTCTAAAACTCTACTTTAACTTTAGGTTGTGACTCCAAGCCTACAATGAAAGTATAGCTATTAAATTCCAGACCAAACTGAAGATGTTTTTATGGCATTTAACTAAGGTAAACCCCAAAGTCTCCTCTAATCTTTTGAGCATCAGCTACCTCTGAAGACCTATATCTTAATGCCTTCCTAACATGATCAGTCTCTGTCTTAGTCTACTCTTGATGCTATAGAAAAATGCTTTAAACAAAGTTATTTATAAAGATCAGAAATCTTTGCTCACAGTTCTAGAGACTGGGAAGACAAGAGATCAAGACACCAGCGAGCTGAAGCCCATGGATGAATGGTACCTTCTACACATCCTCACATGATAGATGGACGGACTCCCTCAGGGCTCCTTTAGAAAGATATCAGTCCTGCTGCTGTGAGTAGAGTCCTCCTGGTCTAATTACATCCTACAGGCCTCACATATGGGCACTACAGCATTGGGGGTTAAGCTTCCAACGCAGGAGTTTGGGGACAGGTGTAAGCATTCAGACCGTTATTAAGAACTCTGATTTCTCCTCCGGTGCTCAATTCTTATTCACTCTGTAAATGCTTTAAACAAACAAAACAAAACAAAAATTCAGTCCTGCTGACTTAATCTGAAAGGTTAAAACTAGAATATCACCTGTGAGCTCCTCTGTGCTCTTGAGTGATCTTCTGCAGCCAACACAGAAGGCAGGAGCTATCACAGCACAGTTCACAGCACTGCAGGGCTCAGCAAGGACACCATCAAGCCCCGCCCTCCTCTCAGTGACAAGCGAACAGGCAAAGCTAAAGCTGAAGCAGGGGTGACATCTGCAAAGTGGAGCACCAGTCTACCATTGTCAATCAATCCATAGTATTGACAATACTCAATAGATTGACAATAGTCAGTCAGTCTAACCATATCCCAGGAGTCTATAGAATTTGTGGAAGATGGCCCTTATCAAAGAGACCACGAGCTAAAAGTAAGAAATACAGTCTCCAAATGTGAAAGATTTCATTTTCTTCCCTGAATAACATAACTTTCTTTTCCCTTCTGGGACCCACTGTACCATCTGTGGGCACTCTACAGGGACAACAGTAGCAATTTGCCTATAAGAAATGAGAGGGGTTGGAGTTAATTCTCTGCAAACTAGGCTCTGCCTTCAGTTATATCAGACACTTCTCCAGGGAGAATTCTCCATGAGACAAACTATTCATATGAGTTTCTAGATAATAGGTTTTATGGGGGGGGGGGTACAGTATTTATTTGCTTGGTTTTTTAGTATTTTTTTTAAAAATTACTCTCAACGATAGCAGTTACAACTTAGGATTTTCCTATTTACCCTCCAAAGCCACCATAATTACCAAAGGGAGGAGAGCTTCATGGATAAACTCCCCCTTGGGAATTAGGACTCTGTGGCTACAGACATAGTGCCTTTCTGAACCCATTCCTTGCCTAGTGCCCCATGTGGCTAGTCTACATCAAGGTTGCACTTGACACTAAGTCTTCACTTCTTACCTTTTGCTTCCTTCTGTTTACTTCTCTTGAGTAGCACTGTAAAACCTAGGTACCTTCTGAGAAACGAACAAATCCAGTGTGTACCCAAAGAGCTCTATCTGTGCAAGGCAGTGTGATGAGGTCAGAACAAGAGAGATAAATGCTGTCCTGGTCAAAGGAACTCCCACTTTTCTCATATCACGAGTAATGTTACAAGAAGTAAGGAGGAAGTCTAATGGGTTTGCAATGCTCTATGGTTGTAAGTTGGGGAGCTTTAAGACTGGAAGAGCGGGGTTCTGGGAGGATAGTACAGTAACAGCAGAGGTGGCGGCCACAGGCTGGGAGTCATCTGTTAGGATATGAATGTGCTCTCCAAGTCCCTCTAACACATTGGAGAATCAATCCATAGCTATAGTATTCAGGACCATTAGGGTAATCAGGTCATCATAGCTCTGCCCTAGTAATTAGACTAACACTGTTATTGCAGGACTGAGTTGTGTGTTAGCTGTTCTAAGCATGGTTTCCTGATAACAGGATCTCATGCTCCTGCCTCCTGCTTGCTGCCTGCTGCTGCCTGCTGCCTGCTGCCTGCTGCCCTGCTGCCTGCTGCCTGCTGCCTGCTGCCTGCTGCCTGCTGCCTGCTGCCTGCTGCCTGCCCTGCTCTGCTCCCAGCCCTAGCTCAAGTGATGCTGTTGGCATGCTGTGATATGGAAATGCATAAGGTCTTCACCAGATGTGGACCGCTGGACCTAGACTTCCCAGAATCCAGATCTATACGAAATAAGTGTGTTGTCTATAACTTACTCTCAGGTATTTTTATAGCAGCACTAGGATCTGAGCTCTGTGGCAGAAACATTATAGGCAGCAAAGAAAACATGAAGGACCGTCTTCTGAAGGAATCTCTGGGAGTAAACTAGGCTTATGATCTATTTTACTTGCTGTTATGGAAAATTCCAAATATGCATAAAAAAATGAAGAGTCTCTCTAGGTGTGTCCCAGTGTCAGAGTCACAGGTTCGTGACAGATCTGCATCTGTGTTTGTCCCACTTCTATTGCTATTATTGTGGAACAATTCCTGCTAACATAGCTTTAAATCTGTCAGGGCTTTAGTACCAAACTCTACAGGACAGGAACACTTAAGAAGACATAATTCCATTGTTATTAAGAAACCTCTTAATATTTTATACCTTTTTAATTTGCTATGAAGGCTCCTTCCATTGGTGTGTCCAGGCTGAGGGTGCTAGAAGACACCCCACACTCATCCACCAGCTCAAGGAAACAAATATCTGTTCTTGCCTCTGCTAAGCCACAACATTAAAATCATATCGCTCGCTTGGTTTCCAGGGCCCTGCATGTTGAGGGACAAGACAATATGCAATAAGTCAAGGACAGGCCATGTTCTGCTGCAAATTACATAGGAGTATGGTACTTGTATCCTGCTAGGACCCATGCCCCATAATGAAGCCAACACTTTGTTAAACAAGAATGTTTCCATGAATTCACATGCTCTAGAATTCTGCTGCATGCTGCTATTTACTTTGAAGAAAGGTGTGTGTGAATTCTGGAATCTGCAGCACTTCACCACACAGCGTGGGCTCTAACAGGAAGGCCCAGTCCTGGGCAAACCTTCCCTTTTCATTTTCCCGTTTTGGGTTTTCACTTGGTAATAAAAACTTGGATTTGCCTAGAGATAGTTTCTGCTGATCTTAATAAGTGGAAGTCAGCCTCACATAGGACATGAAATAACCCAATGAACTACTGCATATTGACTTGGCTTGAAGCTGAGATACCTGAACTCTGCTGATTTCCTGGATTCTTAAAATCCAGGAAAACCAACACTCTTTCTGTGGATACACAGATATGAGTTGGGTAGAAACCCCGGTGTTGAGGTTTGGTCTGTTGCTGTGTATTGTAAATGCTAAATTCTGTATGGGAAGATCTAGTTGCCTGGAGTAAATTCTCACCTTTACCAGCTTTTGTTGTGCAAACCTTGTTCCTTAATTTAAAACCATTGGTTAAAAAAAAAGGCACAGCCCATTATGAGGGATTAGAGGGAGTTTTGAGTTACCTAGTTGGAGGTTACAGAGGAAGGAGAGAAGAAAGGACAAGGAGGGAAGAGGAAAGCCACCATGAGAGGAGAGGACCAGTGATACAGCCAGGAGAACAGCAAGTATTTGGGGTATACAGCCGAGGAAGTAGCCAGGTCAGCAGTTAGAAAAGATTGAGGTTACCCCCCAGCAATTGTCAAAACCAAACAAAATAACCACAGTCTGACTCACTGGTAAGCTAGATGGGGCTAAGTGTAAATTGGTTGAACTATGCCACAGGTTGCTTTTTAGTCCTGTGTATTACTGGCCTGCTTCCTGCTGGCTGGGTGCCAAGGAACAGGTCCGCAGGTAGTGTTTGCCTTCCCAGCCCTGGGACCAGCTGCTTCCCCTTTATGACAATTCTTTTCTTCCTCTCCTCCTGCACATCCCTCTCACTCTCTGCCTCCTGTTTTGTCCTCCTCCTCCTCTTTCCTCCTCCTCTTCTCCTCCTCCTTTTCCTCCTCCTCCTTCCTCCTCCTCCTTTTCCTCCTTCCTCTTCCTCCTCCTTCCTTCCTCCTCTTCCTCCCTCCTCTCCTCCTCCTCACCACAGGAGCCACAGAGATTAACAGCCAGGAGGGGGCAGCAGGTGCCCCACGTCTGCCGCAGGTCAGGACAGTTCTGTATACCCCTGAGGTTCCCAAGTAGAGCAGAGGCCACCCATACCGGATTGGGATTGGCTCGTACTGGTACTGTCTCAGTCTTTGGCTTCTTTTTTTCTTCTTTTTATTTCCTGCGCCATGTTGTCACGCAGTCCCTGGGGACCACATTCTTACTCCACAGGCGTCCTCACTTCTGGATGTAGGTCTGGGAACCCAGTGAAAACCAGCACATGCTAACAACTTCCATGACTGCTGTCTAGTATTCAGGAAAAATACTCTCTTCAACACATCTACACATGGATACCTAGGTAGGCTAAACAAATGCAGACTTTTTTTTTTTTTTTTTTTTTTGCCATATCACATGTAGCCTCCATCTTCGCAGTAAGATGACACAGAAGAAAGGCTACTAGGCTTGGGACTCAGCCTGCCACTTGTCAACAGTGTGGCCTGACTGTGTCCTTTACCCCGGCTGGGACTCTGCTCTCCAGAGCACTGCTTTTGCAGGGGTGAGAACAGAACCTCACAGTAGAGGGGATGGGTGAGCTTAACCACCCAGTGCCTTCCTAGCAACAGCAGGTGACAGTGACTTCCCACTGAATCCTAATCTGCATTTTTATGATAATGCCCTTTTGGTCAGAAGTGACCCCCAAACCCATCCAAGGAGCCAGATGCCTCTGCAGTCCGGCTCTTTCCCTGGCAGCCACTGCCTGAGCCTGTGGATTCCCTGCACTTCTAGGGACAGGAACCAGATGCTATCATAACTGCATGGAAAAAAATGGTCCCTCACCAAGAAAAAAGGCCCTTGACGGACGTTACTGGGGCTTTATGAGCCATCAAGTGCGGCAGCTGCACAGTTCCAGGAAAGTTTCCACACAGCAATTGTTAAACAGCAGGCGATATTTTATTATCCTTTCCCCTCTGTTTAATGTGTTGCTCACCTTCTGCTGGCATGGTTAGCTTTGATTATCAATCTCAACATAAAAATATAGGCATGCCCTACTCCTGGTCCTCCCTGGAGTCTCTGTTGCTCGTTAGCTGAGTGGACTAGAACCTTTGTGCTTAGGGAGCTGGTAGATGACATGGAACGGGGCAAGAAAGGAGCAGGATGTCCCGATGGTCACAGAGCATCAGAAAACTACAGGATCACATCAAACAAGACGCCAGACACAGACAGAGGCTTGTTTAGTTGTGGCTGAGGTACAGATATCTGGGAAAAGACTGTTATTTTTTTCTCAACTAGACTCTTCCAACATAGACCTTCTGCTCCTGTACGAGAGAGCTCCAGGCTTCCTGTCTCCTCACTTCCCAACATGAAGCTGGCACTGCTTCCTGGTGATGTACACAGGCCAAAATCGTCTCCCTGTCCCTTGGTCCTCTCACATGCAGGGGGAGTTACCATCTTGTTCTCTGGGCTCTGACCATGCAGATGGCTGGAGTTTGCAGTCCCAGAGTAGCACTCTGGGATTGTACAGGAAGCCATCCAGCAATGTCAGGCTGTTATCTGTCTTTTGGGGATGACTACATTGATTTTTATTGTCACCGTCTAATCTCACTTCCTATGGGGCATGAAACAATCCAGGTGCCGGACACATGCCACACTGACGTTCACTGCTGAATCCTGTTGTCAGAGTTCACTCTCCACCAACCTACCCACTGCCCTGTCTCCTGAGAGGATGCAGGATGAGTATGGCAAGCCCAAGGCGTTTCTCAATTCTTGTCTGCTTTCAGCCAGCTTCAAGCATTTACCTCAAGGGATTTGTCACTTGAGAAAAATGTTCAGGATAACGTAGCCATTTTGTAAATACTATTAAAAAAAAAAAAATGTCAGGATCAAACAAGGATTGCCGTCATACTGGACTGGAGTCCTGTGCCCTTTGCTGAGAAGTCACTCCCTTCGTAAGATACCACGTCATACTGTGACCACTCATGGACTCGACTGGGGACTTGCTCCCAAATGCCCCCCTCTTTGTCTAGTAGCAGCCTATTAGCCTGCTGTCAGTAAATTAAACTGGACCTACACATTTATATTCACAGTTGCTGCTGCATCTTAAGGTGTGGAAAACTGCTTGCTTTTTGTTTTTCCCCAGTGCAGCTTCTTCTGGGCTTAAGAGATAAACCCAAGATTTACTGAATAATCTATCCAACTGTCAAATGAACGGCTCAGCTCCCCCTAGGTTCTGTCATCCAGACTCAGGCATTAGTTTAACTGCCTGTTCTCTGACTCCTGTACCTGGTATAGCTCTCACCTCAGAGGAAATGAGAGAGTCACTGGACCATTTAGGATTGACCATAGCCCAAGAACACAGCCCAATGACATGCTCCAATGTGGAAACAGTTTCATGAAGTTTTTAAAGTTACAAACAAAGAGTCATAAATCAAGGTGTTTTCCAAATACTTGGTTGGGGATCTCAGGTCAGCAATTAACAGCAGAGCAGGAACTTCTCTGCATAGATCTCAGATGCTGTTCTCAGCCACGGGGTTGGTAGAAGTGGAAGCTGGTGGTTCACAAGGTTAATTATTCTTTGGGTTTATTATTATTGTTGTTGCCTCTTTCCCTCTTTTGCATGTTAACTACAACAGAATGTCAGATACAGACATAGAGAATAAACATCCATTAAGAAGGCTAAAGATAGCATATGATAACGTGGCTCTCCATCCGTAACATCCTAACTCGCTATAATCACGAAGTTCCAATCAGTCACATCTCTTGTAGAATCTTTAGCACAAGTCTTTATTCTTTCAATTCACACTCCTTGATGGTTTTTCACTTCCTTTGTTATTTTAGTTACTTTTCAGTCTTGGTGATTGAACCCAGGGCCTTGGGCATGCCAGGTACATGCTTAGCCACTAAGCTGCATTCATAGCCCATTATAATTTGTTTCAAGGTGATCTTTATTATAATACTTAAGATCTTTGCCCTAGTTGCTTTTCAACTGCTGTGACAAAACACCATGTCCCAGGCAACTTATTGAATAAAGAGTTTCTTTGGGGCTTACAGTTTCAGAGGGTGAGTCCATGACCTTTATAGTGGGGAGCATAGCAGCAGGCAAGCAAGCAGGCATGGCACTGGAGCAAGAGCAGTAGCTGAGAGCTGTAATCTGATCCACAACCACAAGCAAGAGACGAGAGAGCTAATTGGGAATAGCATGGCTTTTCAAACCTCAAACCCTGCCCAGTGGGACATCGTCTCCAATAAGGTCACACCTCCTAATCCTTCTCAAACAGTTCCATCAACCAAGTATTCAAACATATGAGTCTATAGGACCATTCTCATTCAAACCACCACAATCTTTCAGGTTCAAATTTTATTTTGTCCAAAGATAAGATGATACTTTTCTTCTTTACTTTGTTTTCAATACTCTTCATGATAATGCCCAACAAAGCTTGCAGGTCATAACGCTCGAATGAAATTCTAGTGACTTGGTCTTTAGTTCATCTCTTCAGTTGAGAAATATCTCAGGGGAAATCATCTCAAAAAATGATTAGAGATGCTCGTCAGTAAAGTACTTGCCTGAGGAGCCCCAGAAAGATAGACAAGGTGGTACATGCTTGTAATAGTATGCTAGGCAGCTAGCTAGACTACCTGGTAAAGTTCTAGGCCAATGAGCAGCCTTATCTCAAACAAAAGGTAGATGGCTCATGAGAAATAAAATCTGAGGTTATCCACTGACTCTACATGTATCCACATACATAGGGCTACCCCACAAGTGCATCCATGGTCCCTATCCAGACAAACATGCCAGCGCGTGCACACCACACACACACACACACACACACACACCACACACACACAATATTTTACCTTAGCTGTTTCTCTTCTCTCAGGAAATCTTCTCTACTCATTTCTTCCATACTATTCAACCCTGATGATCTTTTATTACCTGGAAGAATATAACTCCAAATTTGGAAATTTTCCCCTTAATTGTTTGGGGATGTGTAATTGAATCAATCCCATGTCTTTCTTGGGATTCTTGGTATTTACATTCCTAAGGAAATGACTATTTGTCCCAAATTTTTGTTCATTCTAAGACAATTTTCAAATACTCTCTCTCTCTCTCTCTCTCTCTCTCTCTCTCTTTTGTGTGTGTGTGTATGCACATGTGTGTGTGTATACATGTCTGCCCATGTGTGTCTTTGCCCATGATTACTCCCTTTCTGGCTCTTCACCTTGTTTCTTTTTTTTTTTTTTTTTTTTTGGTTTTTCGAGACAGGGTTTCTCTATGTAGCCCGGGCTGTCCTGGAACTCCTCTGTAGACCAGGCTGGCCTCGAACTCAGAAATCCGCCTGTCTCTGCCTCCCAAGTGCTGGATTAAAGGCGTGCGCCACCACCGCCCGGCTACCTTGTTTCTTGAGACAGGGTTTCTCACTAAACTTGGAGCTCACTGCTTTGGCTAGATGGCCTGGCGGGGAGTCTCCGGGACTACATACAGCTGCTCCCCAGCACTGAGGTTAGAGACGTGGCTACCATACTCGGAAGCACTTTGTGTCTCTAAATTAGTTTATGCTGTTTATAATTCTGTATCAGATAAAATCACATAATAAGGAGTCTTCTGGTTTTAGCAGGGAGCCTGGCTCTTTTCAGTCACATAATTATTCTGAGATCCATATAAATTACCACAAGTAGCAACAGTCTGAGTATTTGAAGGGTATCCTTCTGTTGTATAAAACATCTCACGTTCTGCTTATTTACCTACCTGTTGGGAACATTTGCAAGGCTTCCAGGTTTTGGCTTTTATGTCTTATTCTCTATCAACATCCATGCACTATTCTTAGAGTACACTGTTGTGTCTCTCCAGTCAATGCCTGCTGGGGGCATGGTGGTAAAATCCAGTCTGATTGCTTGTGCTATAACATACTTAAAAAGCTTGCTGAAAATCTAAAGCATAGCCTCCCCTTCATTCATTTTCCCAAGAATGTCAACATAGGTCTGAAAGGACAAAATGAAAAAGTAAAAATGAAGTTGTGTCTGTGTCCTGCAGAGCATCTCAGTTTTGTGCTCTAGGGCAGAACATAGCACAGTTGACCCATGAGACAGAGAATTCCTTAGGAAGGGGAAGAAACAGAGTTCTCCAAGGTCAGCTCTGGTACACAGGTGCTAAGACATCCGAGGAGCCAATCAAAGTGCCACCATCAGCCCACCAGGGTCCTGTCATCTGCAAACATGGCGGGATTTATGGCTTATAAAATAATGGAGAATGAAGAAGACAGTCCCTGGGCTTTGTTTCTGCTACTCTTAGACCTGTTTTTAAATTTTATGTAAAACTTCCAAGCAAAAATGGAGAAGGACAAAGCATCATAAAGAGGGAGGAGGGAGAGAGATGGAGAAAAAAGCAGATTAAATTCCCAGTCTATGCTTCATGTAATGACTTATCTTGCAGTACTGTTTTTTGTTTATTTGTTTTTTTTGTTTTTGTTTTTTAAAAAGCAAAGGTCAAAAGACCTGCAGTGAATGGTTACTTGTATTTCGAGCTGCGGCCAGGGACCATGTTTAGGTTGACACCCTCAGTGCCTCTTCTATGAAAGGGCCATCACAGAACGTAACGGGTGGTGATTTTGAAGCTCCAGGTGTAAAGGAAATACTCTTGTTATTTTTAATTTATGAGCTCCTGTAGCAACACACTCGTCAGGAACCCCTCCAGATGTGTAAAGAAATACCAGTGATGCTTAAATTTACTGCAGCTGGAACAGCCCTT
This sequence comes from Mastomys natalensis, assembly GCA_021653895.1. Classification (NCBI taxonomy): domain Eukaryota; kingdom Metazoa; phylum Chordata; class Mammalia; order Rodentia; family Muridae; genus Mastomys; species Mastomys natalensis. Next base: position 204,150 of record JAJTUV010001402.1, on the reverse strand, counting down.
TGCTTCCCTGCTCCCACTCTCAACCACATAGCTCCATAAATCAGGCCTCCTCACGTGCCTATGTAGAACGGAAACAGAGAACATGCAAAGTAGTAAATCCACAGCAGGTATCTGGGGCTGCGGTTGGCAATCAGTACCACAGAGAGGCAGAAGAGTCGTGGTATCTAGACTTATGTTCTCTGTCTTTTACTATAAAAGCTAAAGCCGAATGCTCACCATCTCAGAGTGTGCAATAGGAGACACGCAACTTACTCAAAAGGCTTGAGGGTTTGGCTAACACTGTCAAGGCGAGGATATGAGGAATGAAGTATAGAAGACTGATTAAGCACAGAAGGTCTGAGATAAATTCTGCCTGAGGGCCAGCAGGTGTCACCTCAACAGCCAGAGTGACCTCTAAGAAACAAAGTCAGGAGTGACCTCCTCAGGTTTCAGTAGGGGAGTGATGGACCACATGAAATGCTGTGTACGTCCATCTGAGACTCAGGAACTTGGGACTGACTCTAGGATGTCTACCAGCACAAAAGAATAATGACAAGAACATACAATCTGCAGTGCTGGATATCCAAGGCTTTGCACATGGTAGGCCAAGGATTAGTACAGAGCCAGAGCCCAACTTTACTAATAAGTAGTAGTATTTTGCTGAGCTGGGGATGGAACCCAGGGATTTGCATAAGTCAGGCAAGCCTTCCACCACTAAGCCACACCTAACTCTAACCCTGCAGCATGGAGTGCCAGCTCCTACCACTACAGAAGTCTGCCATGCCTCAAGAGAGGAAAGACTGCTGTGGACAAGCACTTCTCTGAGACTGCTGACAGATGTTTGTGTTCCCAGGTGATATGGTCCTTCTTAGTGACACTGCTGCCAATCAAGAAGACTGTGACACTATTTGAAGGGATCAGCCCTGGCCACCCTGCAGGTTCAAAAGGGAGGTAGCACAACCTCTGGCCACGAGGGTAGTCTTTAATGGACTTAGAAAACAAAGGAACCGGGAACTACCATAAGGACACAGTTGAGTAAAAGAACTAGTTTTAAAGAAGCAGGGTCTAGAAGGAAGGCCTTCAGCCTTGGGGTATAGTGGCCATGCATATGTACTTCACAGTGCTCAGGAGACACTGCTGAAGTGAAGGATGGACTTCTCCAATGGACAGGGGAGGAAGCTGGCAACTTCTATGGCATACACCATAGCCATCCTGATATGCATCCTCAGATGCTCTATTTGTGGCAGCCAGGGGCTCAGGTTTCTCACTGGAAATGAACCCTGGAAAGTGGAGACGGATGTTCACCTGTCTCCAGTGAGAGTACATTCAGGAAGGGGATCTGGGCATCAGGCTAGGAAGCAAATAAAGGAAGAAGATAATTTTTGACAATAGTGAGTTATAGGAAGTCACCTTTAACTTCTAAGCACCCTGAAGGCTTGGATAAGGTAATAGCAGATGTTGTTGTGAATGCTGTTCTGAACGTGCATGCTGTTTCTAGCTGTCCTTATTGCGCTGAGAGCTCCTTAATGGAATTGGCTGTCCTATTTCTATTCTAGTTTCTTAAGTATCTAGCATAGTGCCATGTGTGTTACCAATAACAGATGCTGGATAGATGGGTAAAGGATGACTGGATGGATGGATGGATGGATGGATGGATGGATGGATGGATACATGGATGGATGGGTGGATGGATGGATGGATGGATGGATGGATGGATGGATGGATGGATCGATGGGTGGGTGGATGGGTGGATGGATGGATGGATGGATGGATGAATGGATGGGTGGGTGAGTAGGTGGATCGATGGATGGATGGATGGATGGATGGATGGATGGATGGATGGATGGATGGATAGATGGGTGGATGGATGGGTAGATGGGTAGATGGATGGGTGGATGGATGCATGAATGAATGGGTGGGTGGGTAGGTGGATGGATGGGTGGATGGTGGGTGGATGGATGGATGGATGGATGGATGGATGGATAAATAGGTGGGTGGATGGATGGGAAAAATGGATGATATACACTCCCAGGATCTTATACAGAGTTCCCTTGGAAACATCCCTGGGATTGACAACTGGTATCAGTTGTCTGTCAGTCTATAGGAAACCTAAGTGGTGGGAGGACCTTTCACCAGAGTTATTCCAGAGATGGAACAAAGGAGTGAGTTTATGTGAACTGGCCCCTGCCAATCTTGTCTGGGAGCTGCTTCCAAGTCATTACCCACCCCTTTGACCCCATCCCACCCCAACTTGACAAAATAGCCACACTGTGGGCAAATCCTAGGGCTTAGTTGTCAGTGAAAACTCTCAGATATTGCCACAGACATTATTAGCCCGTGAGAAATATAAAGTTTTATATAAGAGAATTGAGTAGAAAAAAAGTGTGTCTGTGTGTGTGTGTGTGTGTGTGTGTGTGTGTGTGTGTACATATGTGGTGTGGGTCTTCTCATGAACTCCTGAAAGGCCTTTGAGGAAAAGGTTTGGGGCAGGGCCACAGCAGCAGGAGGAGGAGGGCCCCACAGCCAGGCTGTACATGGACAGCCTAGACTCTTAGACACAAGAAAATCTCTGCGACTCTGTTGTTAAGTCCTTTACCAGCATCCAGCTTGATTCTTGGGGCTCCTCAGTGGTAGAAATGAGAACTTTAAACACCCAGGCATTCATGGTATAGATATGGCAGCTGAAGTTTTCTTTTAACCCTAGACAATAAATATAAAATTCTGAATAACCAGGTTTCAAAACAGTCTGCTTTTTTTCACAATTGCTACCTTGACACTTCAGGTTGAGCACCAGAGAGACAGCTATAATAATATATGAAAATTTATTTGAGAAAAATGAACCACATTTATTTTTCTGAAGTATCTAAAAAGACCAGAAATGGATTCTGAGCGATGGCTTATATTTCATCATTCTCTTTTATCCACAGGGGCTTGCCTTGTACTGATTATCTTCCTTTTCAACACAGGCCTGGGGACAAGTCCTTTCATTGTCCCTGCCAAGGCCCTTTCTTTCCTTTGCCGGGCTTTAGAAGGACAGACCATAGCCTGGATAGGCTTGGTTTTGGAGCATGCCAAGAAAATGACACAGACCATTATTTCTAGGCTCATGAAATCCTCTTTCCCAAATTCCAGTGTGTTTCATAAACAAACAGGTCAAGTACCAGGGAAAGAGGATCAAAGTCCAATGGGGCATCCCACCCAATCCCATTGCTTTAAAGGAAATGATGGGCACTTATCAGAAGTAGCAACCTACAATGTGGAAACGACAATGGCAAGCCTCCCACCTGCCTATCCGTCTGGACGACCTCTATCAATAGCAGTAACCTTCCCCACAATGGAGGGCTCGAGCCCACAATACATTATCTCACTTACAAGTACCACCCCACAGGTTTGGGTTTTTGTTGTTTCTGATTTTTACATATTCTGTTCTTCTGAGAAGCAAGACAGACCTATGTTTTCAAGCACTCGTGATTCTTTTTTTTCACATTGCTCCTCGGGCTAACACAGAGTGCAATCCTGAGGGGTGGAAGTGAGTCTGCCCTCCCTTCTCCTGCTCTCAAGAGCTCAGGTAGAAGTTGTAGGAGTGTTCACAGGAATTGTGAGCTGGAAGAAAGAGAAGCAAGAAAATACAAATGCCACCACAGAAGAGAAAGCAGAGATACCAAACAGGTCTCTCTGTGACTCTGCGATTTATTTCAAAGGAAAGCATCATACCTGATGAACCGTCATTTGTGCTTCCCCACATCCTCGGTGAGGCGCAAACACACGGTGCCCTGGATGGATCTCTTCCCCTCCACAACGCCATTCATCAGCGCACTCAGCCTCTACCCAGCGCCACACAGAATAATACATCTTTAGTTTCTCTAATGTCTTCCCCATAATTCTATCCCCAAATGCTTTACATACTTCACTAAGACAGCTTTAGAATTAAAATAATCAATCAGAGAGAGGAACAGAAAGCAAGGAGGCTTACTGAAGGAGGAAGACGGAAAGCCCTGATCAGCTGCGCGGCTCAGGTGACTCAGAAGACCTCTGCCACCGTAACTCTTCCGTGGGCTTTTTATCCCAGGATCCATCCCTCTTTGGTCCCTTACAATGCCCCATCATGGGGGAACAGTTAGGTAACTGAGCTTTATATGACATTCAGGTTCCTAACATGCCTCTTTCATGCCAGGAAGATGCAAATTCCCTCAAGGTGCCCTACAGCAAAAGGAATCTTCACCTCTTAAACATGCAGCTTGACCTATGTGGCGAATATCTAAGCACCTCAGCAGAGGACAACCTGAAGACTCCCAAGATTCAAATGGTTTTAATTAACAAATCCCTTTATAGGCCTTGTGAGGGAGTGGTGGCAGAGGGTGAGACACTGGTCATATTAAGCTGGAAGGCCAGCAAGGCTGCACTTTCATCCCTTCCATGGAGAAGTAGCATTTGCATAGAGACCTAGGCTGGGAGGCTGCACCCCAGACACAAGGGAAGGCACAGGAGGCAGTGACAGAACAATGCTTAGGAGGAGGGCCCATGGGTACTTCCCCAGGGAGCCAGGTTAGTGCCCAAGCAAGCACAAGAAGAGGGAGCATGGGGAGGAGGGTGGTACAGGGAATACAGAGAGACTGTGTGAGAGCCTGCAAAAATCTCCAGCTTTTGCTTTGTGGTATAGAAAGCATTGTTTTAGTAACTAATACAAGTTAGAATAAAGGTCTGCTGATCACAAGCCCCCCATGCCCCAGACACACTCAGGTTTTGAAGTAAGCTTGGCAATTTACTGTTATTATTATTGTTGTTGTGTTTTTATGTATACATGTGTATTTTCTGTGTATGTGTATGTCAACATGTATGAGTGTGTATGTGTGTGTTTATGTATGTGCATGTCTGCATGTACAAGTGTGTATATATCTGTGTGTCTGTGTATGTGTATGTGTGTATATCTGTGTTTCTGTATATCTATGTGTGAGTATGTATGTCTGTGTGTACTTGTGTGTGTCTGTAAATGTATATGTGTATGTCTATGTATATGTATATGTGTCTGTGTGTGTCTGTATGTGTACATGTGTCGTGTGTCTGTGTGTGTCCATGTGTGTGTCTATCTGTATATCTGTTGTACAGAAGCACTTGCTTGTGTGGACTTGCTTAGAAGTCAAGATGTTTTCCCCGATCTCTTCCCCACCTTATTCTTAGAGACAAGGCCTGTCTGCAGACCTGGAGCTCACAATTGCAGCTAGACTTGATGGCCAGCAAGGCCCTGGGATCTGCCTGTCATTAACACTAGCACTAGGGTTACAAGTACAAACTCCCATGCCCAGTGTTTCAGGCACTAGAGATTTGAACTTAGGTCCTCCTGATCGCAAAGCAAGCATTTACAAACTGAGCCACCTCCCCAGCTCCGGCAGCCATTTTATGCTGATGTTTTCCATAGATCTCCCACCATCTCAACAGGCATCATGGTAGCAGAGAACAGTCACTGATTCATTCAATAAACATTTCTTCGGTGTTCATTTTACTTCCTGGGGCTTCAGGCAAGAACAGAGACAACTACTGTCTCTGCATTTTGGAGCCGACATTCTAGTTCAGAGGCTCTGGGCTCACTCCCTACACACTAGCTGTGTGACCGTGTGTGACTTTGGCCAATTTACCTCATCATTCTGTCAATGGTTTCCATGCCTGTGATGGTATGGTATTAGAGCCAACTGATGCTCTACTTTTGAACTTTTGAAGCTAAAGATGTGATGATGAAGACGGAGTGTGGAACTTGGGAATGCATCAGACCATGGAAGCTGCTATGATTTCCAAATGAGTAAATATGGATAATGGAAAACTAGTTGCACTCATACTGCAGCAGGGTGGTGGCGGAGGCCCACCTCCCCTCATCCTTCTTCCTATACACTTGACCATTGCTTCCACTTCTTTTCAGACTACCATGTCACCTCCAAATTCATCCCTTTTCAGCCTGCCATATGCCACCCCAAAGTCAATCCATAAGCAAGAGTACTTTCCATCTTTCACTTTGATTTAACTTAACGCTTTGGTTGATTTTCAAGGTCAATGTCGTGACAATTCTGACTTGTGGCATTTGTAGAATGACTCACCACTGAGCTCTAGGGTAACAGAATTCTTTCTTCCACAGCCATGTAGCCTTGAATTTGAAATGTAGCTAAGGTTAGCCTTGAACTTCTGATCCTCCCAAGAGCCCAATGGTGACAAAATTCTTAAATGTTTTCCTTCCTATCTACTATCCTTTATTATTGATCAACTTTTCTGGATGATAAAATCAAGATCTGGGACAGGGGTTGGGGTTTGGTGCTGGGATACAGCTCATCTTGCAAACATAGGGAACTTGAGCTCTGTCCCTTAGAACCCACATGTAAACACAGGTATAGTGATACTTGGTTGTACTCCCAATGCTAGGCAGGGTAGACAGGCAAATAAAACCTAAGGACTGAAACCCCTTCAAAGCCAGGCATGGCATGGATGCTTGCAATGGATACACTTGGAAAGTCGAAGTAGGAGGATGCTAAGTTCAAGGCCAGCCTGAATTACATAGTCAGTTCAAAATCAACCTGAGTCTCAAAGTAAGACCTTATTTTAATCAACATAAGAAAAAAAAACTTTGAAAATTTAGAGCTACGAATTAAACTAACTGAAGCCACAGGTTCTCTTCTCTCAGCCCATCTTTGGTGAGTTCATTGCCAAAGGGCTCTGACTCACTCCAGATTTTAAAAGCCACTGGTCTGTATTCCCTGTACAGATGGCTTCCTTTCTGAGGCTTGAAGCCAGATCTTTTCAATGGGTATAGAGGCTTGGGTAGCCATCATGCAGGATTACAAAGATCTTATAAAGGCAGGCGTCATGTAGAAGTCTACGCGGAGGGAGGCGGTTCGCTGGTTTTTCCACACAGGGCAGGGTTCTATCCTTCTGAGGCGGGTGCTGTGTTAATATCATCTCCAAGACTCAGATGGTCACATCTTATCTTAACCTTCGCCACCCTGTGAAACAGACAGGATGATATCCAAGGACAACAGAAAATCAAAGGCTGGAGAGGTCAAGTCAACTGTCTAGCTTGGGGCTGAAGGTTAAGCCTTGAGCTGGTCCATCTTCCCATTTGCTTTGTTCATGTCCTTCCAAGCCTATCACCAATACCAGTAAAAAGACACCAATAACTAGAACCACAGATGCAGAGGGCAGTTAACAAGGATCACTGGAATACTGTGGATTCACCGACACTTTGCCTTCAAACATTCTCACCAAGGCATGTCCAGGGGGGTTGTTCTAAATGGTCCCAGATATTGTGAGCTGATAGCTCACTTCTCAGCAAGATGAGAGTTGGGTGTAGCCCCTGTTTAGGAGAAATGATACTGTATCGTACTGCCACACTGGGATATGGTTAGGGATACACTCATGGGTGCAGGGTCACCCACTCACACTAGTCTGTACTGATTCTGTTCTGCTTTGTCTGCCTAAGCCAGTACAAAATACTAAGTTCAAGACCAACCTGAATTACGTAGTAAGTTCAAACTCAACCTGAGCCTCAAAGTAAGACCCTGTTTTAATCAACATAAGAAAAAAAAAACTTCAAAAATTTAGAGCTATGAATTAGACTAACTGAAGCCTATATGAAACTATATGGATGTCTGGGATGGCACACTTGCTGTTTGGTGTGCAGAGAGTACCTTTGAATTCTTTCATTAAATTTAGGAATATATATTTTGTTTGTATGCATGAATCTTTTACCTGCATGTACATCTGTGTACATTTGTGTCCATTACTCTCTAGGTCAGAAGAGGGCACTGGATCTCCTAAGATTGGAGCTACAGACAGTTATGAGCCATTATATAGATGCTGAGACTCAAACCCAGGTTCCCTGGTAGACAACACATGCTCTTAATTACTGATCCAACTCTACAGCCCCTCAGATTCCATTGAACACAGGGTTCCACAGTGTAGGCACAAAAGGCAGCCACTTGTTTGCAATGCTTTTGCCATCTCTCAGGGCAATCAGCGGGTATTTCTTAGTGAAAGTTACACCTGATACTGTTTCCTGGGGCCTTGGAAATCCAAAGGCACTAGAAACTCGCTTTGCTCCTTCTTAGAGTCTTCCTTTCACACTGCCACTGAGGTGAGTTTAAGTGGAACTACATTCATTCAACCAGGACTCCTAGAAGCTCACTTCATCCATATTCATGAGCAATGCCTTTTTCTTTTCCAACAAGTGCTCAGAACCTTTTCTAAGAAGAGTAAACCTAAGCCTGCCAGGAATACATGAGCCAGAGATCCAGAGGTGATGGTTTGGCCTTCAGTGATCCTTGCCTGGCTCGGCTTAGCTGCAAAGAAGGGAACAGGATGGTTGGAGCATCTGGAGCCCAGGCCACACCTTCAGGTAGTTAGGAAAAAGATGCCCCATTGGAGACTTGCAAGAGTCTCTCCATGAACCTACAGTGCTTTGGCCCTTAGAGCCATTCACAATTGGACGCCCTGTTCCATTACACAACTGTGCAGATTGGTTTTCACCAGTGTCTCACAGGAAGCTACAGAGTGGCCCTGTTTCCGTGGGAAGCTGTGGAATAGTCAGGAGTGGAGGAAAGTGGGGTGGTGTGATGGGAGAGGGCGAAGGACTGTCCATCAGAAGCAGCCCTGCCAGAGTAAGTAGACAAGGTAAGTATCATGCTGCTATGAAAACAGAAGGAACTGAGAAAATAATAACAGAAAATTTTAGTAACAGAAAATTTCCACGATACGAGCTCATGAAGGTTCTTAGACAGCTCTCGCTTGTATGGTTTTAGGTTCTGGGGTGCTTTTTAAAAAAAAATCTTTTGAGTATAAATCTAATAATAACACAACTCTGGAAAATAGCTGCTCTGGTCAGTAAAGCCAGAGGCAGAAATAAAGCCCTATCTCTACAGCATAAGTCAGCAGTCAGAGATGAATCTTGTGTGTACCTGGCTCCATTTTTCTACTCCTGCATCTCCTGAGATCAACTGTAGTATTCAGGTGGCTTTTCCCAGTAATGGTTGTTGATGTGTTTCATGAGTGTCCCCGCAGGGAACTGTGTGTGATGGAGAACAAGGAGACCAACCACAGGCAGTCCCATGATCTTCCTCATCCTTCTTGGGCTTAATAAACTCAGAGCACACAGCCAAACACCACTATTATGTGTAAAGTACCCGGATGGAAGAAAGCCTCCTTTATCCAAGATCAGAGTGCAAAGCCTTTGCTGGGGCCAGTGCAACCAGGAGCTATTTGTATTTGGCTATCAGCAAGATGGTAGATATAATAGCAATAAGAATGGGACAGTTGTAACTACAGCTGCATGTACCCACTGGGGGCTGAGCAGAGGGGAAACATGGTCCTGACAGCAGTGCTAGGCATCAAGAGTCAGGCCTGTAAAATCAGTTTACCCTTGACCCTGGGACCTGGTTTTACTACAATGGCAATCTCCAGCTTCAGGTGCTACTGGCCAAATCAGTCATATAACAGCCACAGACATGTACCTGCAAACTGTCCGGTAACAGAGGAGCCACCTAAGACAAAAATGGAAGGGCTAGCAGGGAAGGATTATACAGAGCCAGCATTAGTAACATCCCTAGGAAAAGAACAACAGGTTTAGATCAAAGAAAGAAGGCAAGAGGAGTGGTGTGTATTCATGAATGACACTAAGACCTGGCCCCATGGGGGGCTGATGAGAGGACATCATGGGCATGACAGCAACCTTAGGAAAGAACAGGACAGGATGGATGGCAGGTGAGAAGGCAGAGCACACGGATCCCACAAAATGAACGTAAGATGTGTCGGTTACTTACTGTGACCCAAATCCTCCTCCACTCAAGGGAGGCAGGATTTATCTCGGCTCACATTTCAAAGGGCTCGTTCCATAGAGACTTTGCCCTGAACCCTTGACAGACCATGACAGTGGTCACAGTGTCAGCTTCTTCCAAGTCAGTCTCCCCTCCTACCTTTCCCCTCATTATGTCATCATACTGTCTGTGAATTCATTGAAGGCTTGACTGGTCCACCCATGATACAAACACCTTCAAGGTCTTCTTGTCTCTGGAAATGGCCCTCTCAAACAAGTGGGTTCTACTGATCTTCTAGGTACTTCACAATCCAGCCAGGGTGACAATCAAGATTAGTAACCACAGAGGGCAATGCTATATTGGAACACTAGAGTTTATCCAGAAACTTCAAACCCAGGACAGACATAATTTTAATCAACAGGAAAAAAAAATAGTGTAACTGGATCTTCAAATGGAAAGTCATTAAGTTTTAAAGAAGAGGTCAGGAGGGACCAGACACCAAAGGGGAAAAAACTTCACAGTTGTTGATGCTTCTTCAGATTACTTGGGAATTGAAAACTCCGTGTGAAGCTATGAGGTCATCTGAAGGATTCATTTTCTTTTCCAAGGTTTGAGATAATTCCATGCATGATACAGGATCTACTCATTGCTTTTCAAATGACATGACATTTCCATTGCCTCAACCTTCAATGACAGGGTCCCCTCCATTGGGTTTTGTTTACATTTTATGATAGAAAGCTAAGTACATAATTAGTGAACAGTCAGCACAAGGAGAAATCTAACCATAGCCTACCCACCGCATCATCTCTTCTCAGTGATGTAAAATTTATGCTAAAGGATTCGCATGTTTGAAATGGCCTTCATGCTCCATAGCAGCACATTACTAACTGACTTGAGGACAGATGTGCCAGTTTCTTCTTTCGTTCTACTGCTATCACTTTTAGCCCTCTTTCTTTAAGACAGAGTGGCTGACCACTAGCTCACTATGTGACCTTACACCTTTAAACTCCTGTCTCCTAAGTGCTGAGATTACAGGTGGAAAACCACCATGCCTTATCTATGCAATGCGAAGATCCACTCCTAGGCTTCACACAAGCTAAGTGATTGCCCTATATACAAGCTACACTCATAGCCTAAACTGTTATTATTTTTAAAGTTTCTTTCCCTGCAAGAACAGTAGACTAGACTTTTGAAGTATAGGCAATCACTAAAAGGCTTATTATCTAAAGGAAGAGAATGTTCTATTCTTAGATCCAACAGATCCAATGGCTTGAGTGTGCCCTCTCCAAAACTCATGTTGAAGCTTCCTCACTGCCTTGGTCTTATGAGGCTGGGCCTTCAGAAGGCCATAGAGCATGGAAGCTCAGAAAATCTTGGTCTCTCTTCCCCTTCTGTCTTCCACCTCATGAGGACAAACCAACAAGATGTCATGTTGGAAGCAGACAGCAGCCCTTACATAGGAGCTGGTACCCTGGTCTTGGATTTTCCAATCTCTAGAAGGAAAGAAATAATCTCTTGTTCCTTATAAACCACCCAATCTTGAACATTGTGTTACATGAGCAGACTAAGACAATGGGCCTAGAGTTACTGTGAATGTTCTTCAGAAATGCCTAAATACTTCCTCATGGAACCTCTGGGACCCAAAGAAGTGATAGATCCCTGGTTATGTCTCTCACTCTTGAATGGATCTCTCTCTCTCTCTCTCTCTCTCTCTCTCTCTCTCTCTCTCTCTCTCTCTCTCTCTCTTCTTGCTGAGTGCCCATCTATGACAGGCAGGTTGTTCATATGCTACCTTACTTGCTGGAAGGAAGCAAAACCCCAATGGCAAGCCAGGGAGATGGGTAAGCGATGAGTGGAGAGTGTGCTCATGTGCTTTTCCATGGTACTCTGTCTTTCTGTATGCTATAAGCCCTCTGAGGGAAAGCTCATAGCATTAGACTCCAGGTGCTATCCGTGTTTACAACAAAAAAGATACAAGGGAACCAGAAGGAGCGCTCTGCATATAAGCTGCTTCCACCAAGCCTGATGACCTGAGTTCAATCCCTGAACTCATACGGTGGAAAAAATGAGCCAACTCCCACAAGTTATCCTCCGATCTATGTGTACACGCATACATACAGATAGATGATTGATTGATTGATTGATTGATTGATAGATAGATGATAGATAGATAGATAGATAGATAGATAGATAGATAGATAGACAGACAGATAGACAGAACTAGGGAGTAAGCCACCTTTTGGAGTCTTTGCTCACTGCTGGCATCATCTACAAAGCTTCCAGTCATTATTACACACCCATTTCCTCTTAGGTGTCCAGCACCTGTTCTCTTTTAATAGAACCTACCAGAAATCCCAGCCCCTTATTTCTTCCCAAGTCAAATCTTTCTTTGGTGTTTTGTTTTGTTTGTGAGTCTGGCATTTTTGTGTGGAATCCTCTGAAACACAGGGATTCAAAAGAACATCAAGGTAGGAGGTGAGAGTTCAATTCCAAAGAGCACGAAAAGCTCATTCCCTCCAGCATAGAGGCCAGTCTCACCCACTGCAGCATGGAGACCAGGTAGCCACTCAGCACACCTTCCTTCTCCCTCACTGACAAAGACCTCACTCTCTAAGTGATGTGAACAGGCAGCAAGTTCTCCATCGTTCCCAGAGAGCTGGGGAATGGCTCCCTCCTATTCTAAGGGTTTCTATTCTATTCTATTCAGCCTTTGCTCACACACTTGGGTACCCCACAGAGACAAAAACTGGCCTCTTACACAGTGAGCTAGAAGATTTCTGCCTTAAGGTGTCTTCTCAGTCCTCAGCCAAGGTTCACCCACCTGTGGCTACACTCTGATAGGCTTCCCAGGTCTCAGGATCATCTGAGCTTATGCCGACATTTCCTCCCAAATGCTTACATCTCTTCATTCCTGCTTCAAACAGCAGAGATGTAGCATCCTAGTGGGCTTGGGTTCCTTGCTTGGTAGTTCAGATATCGCAGAGGTTCACACACAGGTGGAGCTAACAATGGCCCTTGCTAGGAGACTGGCATACACATATGGTGCTTCTTTCCCCATATCCAAGCCAGTGCAAATGTTCAGAGAAGAATAAACACAGCGCCCTGATATAATGAGCACCTCAAAGCTGGGCTCCCAACAACCCTTCCTGACACCTATTATGGAAGGCATTTTCTCTCAGGACCCTGTCCTTCTCTTCCTCCTCTGACTTTTCCCCTTCCTCAGTCAGAGCCCTTCTTACATTCCACTATTCCTAGGATAAAGGGGAGCCACATGAAATACTGGCCAGACCTACATGAAATTAAACTTCTGTAATGTTCTTAGTAATTTAACATCACCTAATTTTAATCTTCAGACTAGACCTTATCCTCATTTTACAGATGTGAATTGAGGCATGCAAACCCTCTGATCTCACACTCTGTGCTATTTATGCAGCTCCTGTTTACTCTGGAGCCTGAGAATCTTAGAGGAAATTTTCTAAGGTTTAGCTTCAAGTATCAAGTAAAGAGTGAACTGTGAGAAGAGCAGACATATCAACCCCCTGCTATTTCTGTCTCTGTTGTGAGTTAACTCAGGAACCTTCCCAGTTCTCAGTTTCCTTGTTCATAAAATCATGAGATCAACTTAGACAACCTGTCACCCCACTCAGCTGTCCTTTGTCTCCTGCCCTGTCTCTGCCTTGCTGCTAAAATTAGGCTGACAACATAGTTCAAATACCTTTCATTTTTGGTTCTCATGGCTTTAAACTCTCCAGATTAGCTTCATATCCAGTGTTTGACTTAGCTATATATCCAGTGTCAAGAAGTAATACACTTAGCATCTCTATGTCTCTTTTTTGACAGGTTCATGAGCAGATAAGTGTGGCATCAGTAGCCACAGGTCTGTACCTACTATATCCTTACCCCAAGGAGGGCCATCTTTAGAGCCATATGTCCTTTCAACAGCAGTTCTCAACCCAGGGCACATCTGATTTATTCCAGGGCATAGTAGGGACAAGGGGACATGGGTATGTAATAGACAGAGTCCAAAGATCCTGCAAAACACTATAATGCATAGGACAGTCTCCTCAACAGAGTTCTCTGGCTCACAATGTCAACAGGTCCAATTTGGAAATCTTGCTTTCAAAAAGCCAACTCAAAGAACAGTACTGAATGCCTTCTATTAGTTTCAGCTGACTTGGTCCACATAGGATGCATACCAGCTGGGTGTACCCAAAAGAACCAAAGATCTGAACATCTCTTACCGTGCAAAGAAGGAAGCTGCCACCGAGGTCCCGTGGAAGTCTCACTGGCCGCACAGGAACCCTGTGGGGCTGGGACACTGCTGGCTGCAGGCTTGTCAGCATTGTAGCGGTTGAGCGCTGACTCTGTCAATCCCTCACGGCTGGTCTCTGTCATCAGCTGGGAGATCTGACAAAGAAATGAAATGGAGCTCATTACTTGTGGCTCAGAGAATGTCTGCCCATTGCCAGCAGGTTGCTGTCTGGAGAAGAGGGTGGGCTTAATCCCACCCACACTCGGTTACCTCAAGGTGCACAGGATTTCTATGACCACTTCCCAGCATGTTAGCTAGGTCACTTCCTGTTTCCATTTAAAATAATGTAATAAAATAACCCCTGACATTATAGGTTGCATTACACCTACATCTTCCCAGCCTGGAGAGGAGAAAGTGTCACCTATTAGCCACATGCTCTTCATAGCCCAGGATCAGAACTGTGACATGAACTAATGCTGGATTCACACCAGGAAAGGCTTCAAGTGCTCACAGAGAAGGAACAGGCAGAGGTTCAGTTTGAAGGCACAAGCAAGCCTGCTACTAATGAAGGACATGAGGGATTCCAATCTTGGGGCAGTGGTTGGGGTCAGCTATAGGAAGACAGATGGATTGTAGATGCAGATAGAAACAGACACAGCTACCATGAGTACCAATGGCTTTTCATGGAGGGTTTAGAACACTTTAGACTTCATTTCCTTGTGATCCATTAATAGAACCATGAATGATTGCTGTTTTGTTTCTTTTTATTTGTTTTGTTTTTGCTGTTGTTGTTTTGTGAAGTTTTTTGTTTTGTGTTGTTTTGTTTTGTTTTTGGTATGTTTGTTTGTTTTTTGAGGTAGGGTTTCCGTTAGTCCAGGCTAGCCTAGAACTGGGTATGTAGCAGGACTAGCCTTGAATTCTTGACCCTCCTGTTTCTACCTCCCACGTGCTGGGACTGCAGGGATGCACCATCACATCTAGTATTAGTCTGGTATGATGCTTGGTTGTAACTACTAACTTGATATAACCTGTTGATCGGTTGGCCTGTGGGCATCATACCTGTTGGGGACTTTTCTTAATTGGGTTAACTGATTGGGGAGACTCACCCTGAATGTAGGTGACATTTCATAGGCTGGGTCCCCAACTGTATAAAAGTGAGAACTGTGACCTGAGCAAGGAGACAGGTGTGCATGTATCCATTACTGGGCTGGGCTGTGACTAGCTGTTTCAGGTCCTGGCTACCTTAACTTCCCTGCTATGATGGACTATAACCTGGAGTGTTGTGGTGAAATAACCCTTTCCTTCCCTCCTTAAGTGACTCTGTCAGGGCATTTTATCACAGCAAGGAAAAAAAAATAGAGCACACAGTGTTTCCATTTTTGTTTGTTTGAGAACTGGTCTCTTGCAGCATAGGCTGCCCTTGGACTCACTATGTAGCCAAGACTTTCTCCTTTTTATTTCTAGTGATTGTTTTCGTAATGGAGGTCCACATAGATAGTCTATTCTGTTTGTCTCCCATCTGCTGTAAGACCCACGCTTCTGTGAAAAATAAGGATGTGGTATGGAGATACACTTACGTTCATCTGACTTAATATGGTGTTTTGTGGGGTTAAAACTCTAAGTGTGCTATTTAAAGTTACTTTAAAACTTTAATCTACTTCCAAAAGAGAAAACATTAGCTGAGATAAACAAACAAAAAGAAGAATGACTTCAGTTAAACAAAAAAGATCTTTGGCCTGCTACTCTTAAATGATAAGTGGAAAATACTCCTATCTTTTATAAAACACAGGTGTAATAAAACCCAGGACAGGAGCTTTTCCACTTGGTCACTGAGCAGGGTAGCTGGCCACAAGGGAGATGAGGGAGCCTGGGCTAACCCCAGGGACATAAAACCATTTATACCTCTCAGTTTTAGCAGAGCGGCCATTCACTCTGCACACCACTGACTTGAAACTGTTTAAACTTCTGTTGTACCTTGGGAAGTTCAGCCTCACTCAGAGGAGATTCTGACAACCTGTACTTTCCTACTCTCACTCTACACACAAGAAGCAAACGTGGCCCCATCACAGCAGCCGGAGAGGGGGCAGCACAGAGAAGGCCTGGAGGATGGTGTCCCTGTATTCCATGGGGGCTACTAACTCTCCATAGGCACAGCTCACCTCTAAAAGCTGCCTATACCACCAACAGCTGCCACCATCCCAGAGGGGACAATGAGGAGACGGCCATACACACTGTTGTCCCCACTGGCTATTAATGCTAACACCACAGATGGTACATGATGCTCTCCTGGACAACACCCAGGAACCAAACCAAACTAGCAAATCCATGGCACCTCGCTTCCATCAAAAGCCACCATGAAGGCACTCTTAATCCAATCCTGTGGATGTTTCCTGACCCTTTGTTTTATTTTTTTTAAATGTCTTTTGTGTCTTTTTAATTTTTAAACAGCGCTTCCATTTTCACTTCTGTGTCTATACTTTGGGTTTCACTCAGCACACACATCACTGGATAATGGATCAGAGCTGGCTTGTCCACTGTGTACCAAGATCAACACAACCACACAGAGATAACAAAAGCACATTTGTGACATGGATCTCGACTATTTTATTTTCTGCTGCTCACATCTATCTGATTAAATCTTCTTGTCTACAGTCCTTGAAATAAGCAAATATATTTCTTTTCCAGATTTCATTATTTTCCTGGGCACGTCTGCATGTGCACTAGGCAAGTGCTCTACCGCTGAGTCCCTTCCGTTGTTCTTGGTGCTTAGCTGTACCAGGTACTTCGGCAGACACACATACAAACACATCTTTGGGTCTCAGGTGTCTTCAATATTTAGTTTCTTTGCAATTTGTACAGGTGTTTCTGGCTGACAGTACGTGGCACAGACAGTAAATAAAGAGTACAGAGAGCTGGCTATATTCAACTTCTGGGCTCTGTCCAGCTATATCTTTATCACTCTGAAAGTCAGAGGAGCCAGGCACCCTCTCAGAAGTTGTAGTTGTTTTAACTCAGCAATCAAAATCATGTTTCCAGATGATTACGAAAAAGGAGCTTGCTTATCACATAAGCCAGCACTCATCCACCCTGTACAGGCTCTGAGTGCTGGGGTTCAGCTGATAACTTCTCACTAAGGGGCTATCTCACCAAGTCACTAACTATCAAGAACTACTCCCTTCAACCTTGACAATTATCTCTAAGACAATACACCAGTCATGAATGAATTACCTCAGGAGTCAAAGGGGCAAACAGTTGCCTACTGGATAACACTGACTTAGGAAAGATCTGTCCAACACAAGTTTCTTCTTTGGCTCTAAACAGGAGGTAGCCCATCCCAGAGTTGTACACACAATAAACAGAAAGGCTGAAGACGCTAAATGTGTCACCATTATCTGCTAGTCTTCTAAGACTGATAAGCCCTATCCCTTCCCCAAGGCCCATGGGAGACAGGCAACATAATGCTATCTAGACAGCTTGGCTCTTGCTCCCAGCTCATAGATGAGGAAAGACTTGTGAAGGAGACACATGATTTAACCAAGGTCTCACAGCATGGTGAAAATGCAGGCCCTGAAGCCATTCTAGTTTCCTTCCTTGGTCCATCTGACTTCTGTTACCAATGTGTGTTGAACAAGCTGAGGATTGAGTAGATTTGGGTCTTACAGAAAGTAAACTGTGCTAAGTGCATCATTTCATGGGAAAGAATCAGACCAGAAAAACTAGACAAAGATTAGAAACATGTAGGGAGCCTAGAACATATCCTGTCTCAGAAAGCCACCCACATACGTGATGTTTGTGTGTATGTGTGTGTGTGCATGAGTGTGTGTGTATGTGTGTGTTATAAAAATGTGTGTATGTGTGTGTGAGAGAGAATGCATGTGTGTTATGAGAGTATGTGTGTATATGTATATGAGTGCGTGTGTGTGCATGTGTGTATGTATGTATCTATGAGTATGTATATGCATGAGTATGTGTATGTTACGAGAATGTGTGTATGTGTGAGTGTGTGTGAGTGTATGTATATGTTGTAAGAGTGTGAGTGTGTGAGAGAGAGTGCATGTCTGTGTTATAAGAGTATTGTGCATATGTGTATAAGTGCATATGCATGCATGTGTATATGTGTGAATGTGTATGTGCATGTGTGTGTATGTTATGAGAATATGTGTATGTGTAAGTGTGTGTGAGGGAGTACATGTGTGTTATGTGAGAGAGTGAGTATGCATGTATACACGAGTGCATGTGTGTTGTGTGTGTGTATGTGTGTGTTGTGTGTGTGTGTGTGTGTGTGTGTGTATATATATATATATATATATATATATATATATATATATTATCTATAATGTGCTAATAGAGAGGCTTCCAGATGTGCTTTCAGACAAATCTCCAAATCTCCAGGTGAAATAAAGGCCTAGGGGTAGGAGGGAGACACTGTTTTCCTGTGTAGAATGAGCAGGGGCTCACAGTTGTAGAATGAGGCTGGGCTACAGAGACCCCCAGAGGAGATGAAGTCATTTCCAACATGCTTCTGAAGGAAGGAGCCCCTGGGACCCCTGGTTTCTGTCCTCTTACCCATCAGCCATCAGTGAGGATCCACTGCTCCTTGTATCTCTCCACAGGGACACCCCATGGACTTCCTGAGGAATCTGTGTTTTGTAAGCAGTCACCCTGCTCCTGGCTTCTGAATTTGTGTCAGAGCAGTGGCCATTCCTCCCAGCTAACAGGACCTGCTACCTGTAGGGGCTGTAGCCCTGCCCCCCACAGCCCTGCCCCCACAGCCCTGCCCCCACAGCCCTGCCCCCTCAGCCCTGCCCCCTCAGCCCTGCCCCCCACAGCCCTGCCCCCACAGCCTGCCCCCACAGCCCTGCCCCCTCAGCCCTGCCCCCACAGCCCTGCCCCCACAGCCCTGCCCCCCTCACCCTGCCCCCCACAGCCCTGCCCCCACAGCCCTGCCCCCACAGCCCTGCCCCCTCAGCCCTGCCCCCACAGCCCTGCCCCCACAGCCCTGCCTCCACAGCCCTGCCCCCACAGCCCTGCCCCCACAGCCCTGCCCCCTCAGCCCTGCCCCCACAGCCCTGCCCCCCACAGCCCTGCCCCCAGCCTCTGCCCCCCAGCCCTGCCCCCACAGCCCTGCCCCCCTCAGCCCTGCCCCCACAGCCCTGCCCCCTCAGCCCTGCCCCCACAGCCCTGCCCCCACAGCCCTGCCTCCACAGCCCTGCCCCCCACGCCCTGCCCCCACGCCCTGCCCCCTCAGCCCTGCCCCACAGCCCTGCCCCCACCAGCCTGCCCCCAGCTCTGCCCCCACAGCCCTGCCCCCACAGCCCTGCCCCCACAGCCCTGCCCCACAGCCCTGCCCCTCCAGCCCTGACCCCCAGCCCTGCCCCCCACAGCCCTGCCCCCACAGCCCCTGCCCCACAGCCCTGCCCCTCCAGCCCTGACCCACAGCCCTGCCCCCCTCAGCCCTGCCCCCTCAGCCCTGCCCCCCACAGCCCTGCCCCCCACAGCCCTGCCCCCACAGCCCTGCCCCCAGCCCTGCCCCCACAGCCCTGCCCCCAGCTCTGCCCCCACAGCTCTGCCCCACAGCTCCCCCCCAGTACTGCTTCATCCATAAAAAACTCCCGATGCCCCGCATCACTGCCCAGTGCTGGACTAGATGCCTGATGTGAAAGGTTCCATACACCTTGATTTTGCAGACTGTCTCATATTTATTGCTTCTCTCACCACACTGGAAAATACACGATTGTTCCTGAGGAAACTCAGATCCAAAGCCACAAAATGGCTGTTTCCCATCAAAACCTGCAATCTGGTAGAAAACCTTCACTGTCTGCATCATTGTTCCTACAGTAAACTCAGAGCTGGAGGCCACTTCAAATCATAAGTTCAGGAGAACCACGGGTCATGTCTGAATTGGTTCTGATTAAAATCCACATTTAGCTCTCCAGCTCAGTTACACGGGACCATGTCATTGCTTAAACAGGGTTTGTCCACTTTTCAAACACCGCCATTTTGCACGGGGAGAAGGAGAGGGTGGTGACGTGAGACACAGGGTTACAGTGAGAAACACGACTGAGGAGTGTGAGGAGAGGGTACGTGTGTGTGTGTGTGTGTGTGAGGTTCTCCTTGAAGGTAAGGCCATGACTGTGTCTTTAAATCACACTGAAATTTTGACATGGATATCTGTAGCTTGCCCTCTGCTCTGTCCCGCAGAATAAAAGGCAGCCACAACCATGCTCTTCTTCAAGCAGCTTTATTCAGGTTCCTTCTTACAGCATGCTTACTTCTACCTTCTTCTTCCTCCAGCCCCTTAAATGCCCTCCTTCTTCTCCTTCAATCCTCCTTCCTAATCCTCTCGGCTACCACCCTAGCCGCCTTTATATACATTGCCTTAATCCCATGAGCAGCTGCCAAGCCGTCACTGTTAATTGGCTGCTCCTGTGATTCGAGGTGGGCTAATCGGGTAGCCACACCTGGAAGCACGAACCTTCTCTCTACAATGAGCCACAGCCACAGTGCCTACTCAAGCTAGCTGGCTACACGCCAACCGTCATCCTGACAGCGGGGAGAACCGCTTCCTACAGATATCTCTCAGTACAAGGCACCCAGTACATGTCCCCAAAGACATAGATCCTCTTAAATTGGTTTATGCTCTTGAGCACAGAATCAGAACAAAGGGTGTTTGACTCTTGTCACTGATATCTGTAAGCCACTGGCCTTAACTTTTCCCCCTGAAAGAATTGCTCAGAGCTCCCAGTGGGTATCAGCATGGAGTTTCTCCTAGATGGCATTCTTGATCCAGAAAGCCTCCTCCCTTTGACTATGCCAAGTCATCAGGGAGCTTCAAACAGCATCTATTCTGTGTGTGGAGGTATCTTCAGATTTCTTCCTCTTCAGTCTTCAGTTAACTACATTTAACAGCATGATAACCCCCTCCCAAGTCCAAGAAAATAGCATCTAATAATACTTTCTCTTAATCAGTACCTGGCTATCTTGGGATAGTTTCTTTGGTTGTTGTTTGTTTCAACTGTCAACAGCAGGCGCTCAATACATACTCTTGATCAGGGTTAGGACAAGTCAGCTCACATCCATCTGGATGGAGGTGGGTTACAGCTCATTTGTAACACTGGTATAGTCTGGACATTTCTGTATGGTTACTGCTCAGGTTTTCTACCTCTAGAACCAGCTGGGGTTAAACAAACAATGATGAAGTAGAAAGTAGGGAATGAACTTGCCATAGAGCAGATCAAACAGCGGCCTCAACCCAAAGAAGAGCAACACTGAACAGATGTGTAGAGATCCCAGGTAGGCTCTGGACAGCAGACAGATGATCATGGAGGTCAGAAAGGCATCTACCTCAGGAGTTAGGTACTGCAGTAGCATGGTCACATAAGCCTTCCACAGTCTGTGAGAAACACTTTGCAACTCTTTTCTGCACCCTAATTATCCAAAGTAGTCAGTTATAGGAGGTAGAGTGGGGATGCCAGGAGCTAAGGCAAGAGGACTGGAGCTAGTGTCTTCTGGGTTCATAATTTCTGTCTTGGAAATTATGCAGTGAAGAACACTGCAGACAGGTGTCAGGGAAGGCTGCACAATACTGACCACACCGTGCACATTGATATGGGCAGAAAAGTAGTGCAGATGCTACTTTTTTGATTTTGGCATGTCTATTTTATCACAATAAAAAGCATCCCATAATGCCAAAGAGTCCATTTCTTTCAACCTCCCCCAGGGACCATATCTTGCTCTCTCATTCAAGGAAGATAGTCATATGGGCTATCATTTGTGGACCAGAGTCAAAAAAGATAACTAAGAACACAGGGGTTCTGTCCTCCAGTGTATTTGACGTGTCTCTGCACAATCATGTCATGTTTTATAAGATGGTCAGATAGCCCATGCCTAAAGCCTGCAGGAGATAGGTCCAGTCTGAGTCCTTGGTGGAGGGAAATGGGAAGGAAAGGAATCACGGCTACAGGCTGAGGGCACAGGGCAAAAAAGCCTTTCAATTTAGCTGTCTCATTAAAGTTATCAGACTCTTTCCCCTTGCATAAAACAAACAAACAAACAAAACATCCCACCCTCCTCCTCATCCCTTATCCCTCACCAGTGCTCCTGAGTGCCCAGCTAACATTCTTCTCAGAATGTGGGGTTCTAAACTCAGCTGGGTCAGATCATTTCTTAGGCTTAGGGTTCACTTCAGGGCATTCAAATATAGCAATTCATCTCTTTATGTTTATAGGATGCTGTCCACAGAACACAATCACTCGATACCTCATTTGAAGTGTGCCCCAGGCCTGGCCCTGTCCCCGAGTCTCCAGTGCACACAAATCACCTCTGGGATTCCGGTGGCCTTGAGTCCCACAGATAAGTTCCTCCTTGTGCCGGCCAGTGCCCAGCCACCCCAGCAGGCCAAGATGGGAATCTCCCGTCCCAGGGCTGGACACTTGGATTACCCTTATTATCTTAGCTTGCTTTGGCTATAAATTTTATTAGTGGCCATAAAATTATCCATCCACAGCATATGACTCAGTGACCTCTTGCAACAGAGAATTCCACAACTGGAGACATACGAAGCCTGCGAGGGCAGCTTTTTCTTCCCCTTAATTTATAGCCTTACCTCCTTCACAGTCTTCCCTGTGTGAGGAGACTCTGCAAACGGAGGAGGAGGCTCAAGTCATGATAGCCGTTATCAGAGCTTACATCTGGCCCTCATCACCTGGGAACTGTTTGCTTTTATTCTTTGTGTTGCCAGAAGGTAAAAGGGCAGGGCCACCTGCCTACTTCCCCAGGAGCACGATAAAGCACAGGGCCAGCTGTGTTGCTAGTTCGGAATCTTCTCTTAAATTTCATACTTCCAACATGTGCGGCCTAAGGCACAGCAGTTCGGTGCCTTTTCAAAGGATTCTTAAGACAGAGGATAAGACTTTCCCCATCAAGACAGAGCTATCTCTTATGTGCATTCGTTCATCTTTCAGGTGTGCTAAATCACAATGCTTTAATGGCTAACCTCCAGTCATGGGTCTCAGAGTACCTTCAGTGATATATTAATGTCATATAAGATGTCATAAGTAGGCATGAAAAGGGGGCATCAGGCATCCTTAGCGCCACCATTGCCATGACCATTGATGAGCATGGGTGATAAAGAGTGCTATGTTCAGCTCTGTTTTTAATTATTTTATGTGTGTGCTAATTATTGCATGTCTGCATGTATGTCTGTGCATCACATATATGCCCAGTGTCTACAGAGTCCAAAAGAGGTCATCCCGGAGATCTCTGGAATGTGAGTTACAGGCAATGATGAACTCCATATGGGTGCTAGGAGTTGTACCTGTGTCTTCTGAGAAAGCAGCCAGGGCTCCTAACTGCTGAACTCTCACTCTAGCCTAAGAGCACCATGTTTTATCCTGTCAACATCACTGTTATTGATAAGGTTATCAACTCTGCCACATGGGAAAACCCTGAAGCAAGAATGCCATTGGCCTTGGTCACTCTCTATCCTTGAGATGGTATTTTCTGAGCAAGAGACAAACAAGAAAATTTTGCATAGGGATAGGAAATGAAGAGGGGAGAGAGGGAGTGTCCCTCTCTGTCAACTTGATGTTGTTTGGCTGCAACCACAGCTAGAACAGGAAGTCTGGGAAAAATGGGATCAAGGACCGGAAGAACTCAGAAGCCATGAGAGGAGAAATTAGGTCAGAGGGAGTGTACACCACCCTGCCTCAGTTTTCCTTCCAGCAGACGTGCTGTTCAGCTTAGCTCAGCGCCCTGGAGCACTAGAAGATGCACAAGCACATCAAGCCAGAGGCTCATTTCACAAACCAAGCCATTGTCCTCCTGTCTAAAAATAACCCTAGCCTTGGAAGACAAGGCTGGCAGATCTAGATGTCTGAATACTGGCCCTATGTAACTCTTGCAAAATGGCTGTGTTTGTTAGTTATGCTGTCGAGGGTAATATAACAACATTAAGAGACTGAACATTAGATTAGCTGGAACTGCTGTAGCGTTTTAATTCTAATACAAATCATGGCCTTTTCCATTTATGTTTAATCCGCCATGTTTTCTTGTCTGTAGAGGTCATCAGGATGTATCTGTAAGAAGACATCCAGAGTCTATCACTGCTCTTTGTCTAAGTCTGAGCTAATGCTTGTTGCAAGAGACCAACAGTGCATCATGAGCTGGAATTGAAAAGCAGCCTACTTCCTTATACTTCCTTGAACTTCAACATGCACACACACACACACCACACACACACACACACGCACGCACACACACACACACGCATGCATGCACATGCACACATGCACGCACACACACACAGTCACACACAGAGAGGGAGACAGAGACAGAGACAGAGAGAGTGAGAGAGCAAGCTAAAAGCATTTTTAGGGTAGACAATACTCAGTTGTAAGTAACCCACCAAAGCCTGAAGAGTGGTCAGCAAACACCATGCATGCAGAGCCGAGTATACGAAAATGCTAAGGATGGTAGAAAGGAGAGCCCATAGAAGACACCAGGAACCACAACAGCATAAATCTCTAGGACTCAGGTTAACCTGGGAAAGTGCTTTTCCTTGTTGGAGGTTCTTCAAGGCAAACGTCAGCATTAGAGCTGACTCCAGATTGCATGATTTACTCTGCTCTGCCCATATCATAGCCAGGAACAAGCCAGGGGCAGGCTGACTGAATGGAATTGGTATTATCATACTAGTGTCTGGAAAAGGGTGTGGCAGGCACAGGACCCTCAGTAAATGCTGTCTCAACTAAGAACTATTGTGGGGCTGGCTCTGTTGGAACAAACTAGGAAGCTTTGGATAAGTCAGTTTCCTTATCTAGCCCCAGCCTCCTCGGTGAGGGGGGCTGGCACATCTGGGATGAAATGACATCATGTGGCAGAATGTGCCCTGTGGCCTAAGCCATAATGAAACACAAAGCAAGAGAGAAACATTTAAAAATGTAATGACATCCTTAAGTTTGCTCTTACTCAGCCTTTCAGTGGCCTTTGTGTGAAACCTTATGAACATGTCTATGAAGACAATAGCAATAACGTCAGCCACTAGCACTGAAAACCATGTGAACACAGACTGACGTGCAGTCAGCTGACTGCCCCATGATGCACTGCCTTACGTGGTTCTGGTTCTGACTTCATCTCATATTTTCTGTTTACCAACTGCAGAAACGGAAAATTCTGCACAATCCAAAAAACAGGCAACAAAGTTGGGAACGCTCTTAGATACATACTAGACCAAGTTTTATGTGTCTATTGACACCTGTCAAGAGATCTGCCATAGGAGAGCAGAGCTCAAAAATAATTGAAAATCTCTGAAATACGGAGAGAGAGGCAAACAGTGTCTGTGGGTGAGCTTTAGGGCAGGGCTCAGATGTACACAAAGTACCAGCTGTAGGACCCCAGTACAGTCAGTTAACCTTGCCACATCCTGTCCGTCCAAATAGAGGTAAGCCAGAAGGTATATTTAGCTAGAGGGACCCTCAAATATCTCTATTCTCAAAAATGGCTTAAAACTCAAAACCAATCCACTAAACCTTTCCCCCATAAACCTGCACACAAAAAGGCCAGCTGGGGGCTGAGCTCACGATACCCTCTGACAGTTTGAGAATCAGTCTCTTCCCTCTGAGTTTAGGGTCACTTGCTGTATCTGTCACACCATTTCTACAAGTCAGGAACAGCAGGTCACAGAGTTGTCTGCTGTGAGGCTCCAGGTCGCTGATCCTAACCGAGCAGATCCTAGTCTTGTTACTGGAGCCACGACCTTCGGCCTCTGATGCTTTCTAAACTGGTCCATCTAACAGGCCTAGATTATTAACTAAATATACTAACTATACTAAATGTGTGTGTGTGTGTGTGATTCGCTTTACCCTTCTCTGAGAAAAGGAACATTGAGAATGCTTTTGGAACGTCAGTAATGTTCAAATACTCTCTCTACTTCCTTATTTCTGAATTCTCATATCAAACACCAAAATATAGTTTTTAAACATTTTTAAATCCTGGACCTCCATGACATAAAACAAAATTGCAAAATTAATTTTTCTTTTGCTTTTTCAGATTTATTCAAATCTATCCAATATCTCAAATTCTCCAGTCCACATAAAATTATCAAGGAGGTTTTCTGTGTAAGCCAGAACTAGAAATGTGCATAATCTCATTGTATTTTTTAAATACTCTGCTCTTTTTTCCACTGTGGTTGTAATATTAATCTAGTGTCCTGTTTTTTTTCGCTAGAGGGTTCTGCTCAGATCTCTTCCCTGGTCATTGTGCATGCTATGTTTTTTCCCAAGCCCAGCTGTGTTTTCCACTTGTATATGGGTCAGAGTCAACACCAATTGACATTGTGACCATATCTAACTAGACTCCCATAGTTAACCAACCAGAGCCAACAAGATTGGCATTCCCCAACACCTCAGGGAGCCAGCCAGCACACTTGATTCTCAGAGCTGGACCTGGGGGTTCATCTCTGCCATATCTACCCTTTTGTTTATAAGCCTCGGGTCCCTGGAGTGTGCTATTTAAAACAGCTGATCTTTAGAGATTCTTGCCTTTCATACACACTTGAAAAGCTATTCATCCGATCCTCAGCTAAAAGACGACACTGCATTTGTAACTCAGTTTTGCTTCAGTCGGCCTCCAACAGTTATTTCTTTAATAATCTTTTCTGAGAAAGCAACAATATCTCAACCAAACCTCCCATACCATCCCTCCCATACCAACCTACAAACCATGACACTATCCTCAACAGAAAGCAACTGTAGAAGCTATGCTGTTTCCATGTATATGGGGTAATCATACAAACAGGTCTCAGTTCTCACATCCAAGGTCTAGAATCAACCAGGCCATCTCAGAAAGAAACCCATGCCAAAAGCTGTGATTTTCAGTACAGACAAAGATACTCCTGCTTGTAGTAACCTTTCCCCAGTGGACAGCAATGTCTTCACCTTGGAAGGCCATGTCAATGGACCTTGTGGAGTAAGCTTTATTACCCTACACAGTCTTCTTGACCAAAGTGTTGAAAACTGAGCTGTTTACATTTCTAGAGGGTTTATCACTAACAGAATCATAGAAATTGGGCAAGAATAAAACAACAGGTGTGTTCATTTTATAGTTAAAGATCTAGCAAGTTTTGGCCAAAGCAAAAGATGAGACCAAAGCAAAGAGATGCTCACACATGATGTACCATGTACACATCTATACATGTACACACATAGCACACATACTATATTCTTTGTGCAGACATAAGTCCTTACGGGGGACAATGAACACTAAGAAATATCTCCAAAATACACAAAGACACATCTGAGAGTCAGTAAACAGGTCTACTATGGGAACATAGAAAATAAAGGACCTAATAGACTAGTCCTTCAAGGAACCCAGTCTCTCAATTACTGTGCTGGTGATATAGACTCCCCTATAATAGTGATGCTTAACCCCCTTTCATCAGGGTCACCTAAGACCACTGGAAAACACAAGGTATTTACATTATGGTTCATAATAGAAACAAAATTATAGCAATGAAAATAATTTTATGGTTAGGGGTACCACAACATGAGGAACTGTATTAAAGGGTCACAGAATTAGGACTGTGAGAACCACTGTCCCATATACTGAGAACAAGACATGTGGCCATCTGTCTACAAAGATGCAACTATACATCTACCAATCAGGTGCTTCTCAACTGTGAGTGGATAGTGTTGTTGTCTTGTGTGTGTGTGTGTGTGTGGTGTGTGTGTGTGTGTGTGTTGTGTACACATGCAAGTTTGTATACATGAGAGTGATGGGCATGCAGATAGAAACAGAGGACTACCTTGGATGTCATTCCTCAGGAGCCACCCACTTTGCCTTTTCTAGTTTGTTTGAGATAGAGTCTCTCACTGGCCTGGAGCTTGCCAAGTAAGTTAGACTGGCAGACAAGCAAGCCCCAGGGATCTGCCTGTCTCTGTCTATCCAGCACTGGGATTTCAAGTGTATACCGTGCTTGGCTGGCTTTGTTTTTAATGTGAGTTCTAGGGGTCAAGTTCAAGTCCTCATGCTTATGAGCAAGGCATGTGCTTTAAAGGCTGAGCTAGCTCCCAGATCTCATCTCTCTATCTCTCTCTATCTCTCTCTACTCTCTCTATCTATCTCTTCTCTATCTCTCTCTCTATCTCTATCTCTATCTCTATCTCTATCTCTATCTCTATCTCATCTCATTCCAGGTCAACTTCACTATGTAACCAACAATAACCCTTAATCTCTACCTCCCATGCCCTTGGATTGCAGGTGTGTGCCACCACCATGCTATGTGATGCTGGGCACTGAACAAAAGGTTCTCTACATTCTAGGAAAGCACCCTACTGACTAAGCTGCATCCCCATACCTTGACCATGAGACTTCCAAACGTTTAGTCTAGAATCTAGACCATCCCTAGATCTCTAGGGACGGGCTGTCCTTCAAATAATGCTTCAGAGAGATCTCATCCCAGAGTGAACTCAGCATGCAGCATGCTGGTCCAGTTTCTCGTTGATTTCTAGGATAGCCTTCAGCATTATATGCCTACAATAATCTTTGTCTTTCGTTCCCAAGTTCATGCAATTTAAAATACATCTTGCTATTACCAGTCCATTTTCACACGTCACGTCCTGTCCCTAAATGTCAGCGCAGGAACTGTGTTACTTGCGATTATGGACTAGCAGTTTCCAACTTGTCATAGGAAGAAGCTGGCTATGTTTATGGAGGATGCTTTATTTTCAGATTCTAAAGGAACTTCCCTCCAATCCAGGTCACCACAGGGATACTTTGCCGCATTCATGGGGTTTCAAGCATGAAAGGCGGTAGTGGGAATGAAAGGCGTGGGCTCTCCATCCAGAAAGCCTGCCAACCCCTGCCGACAGGGGAGACTCAGATGAAGGCACCAGGGCTAAAGGAAACTTTGTTCTGTGTGTGCTTTGTTTAAATCCCAGAGTGGGAGATGACCCACAATAAGCCACTTGAACCCTTTTCTCTCTGTAATTCTCTGGTTGAAATACAGTATGTGGGGAGTTCTTTCAGTGGCAGTTATGAAGCCTTTTCAGAGGCTAAATCTGAATGCTGCACAGCTACCAACAAGGAGTGGGGCTGCCCAACAACCTGCAGAAATTTAAAGTCTATTCTCCCCAGCCTCACCCCTCTGAGGCCCAAGGGTTCTGGGGGCCTCCCCACCTTCCCAGCCCACTGCCAAGAGCATGAGCCCAGTGAGCCCCACCCCTCTCCCCTGCAGACTGCTGCTGTTTGCACTGTAGCTAGTCTATTGGAAGCTAGAGTAATAAGAACAAACTCTGCTAAACTAAATTGCTCCTTTGTTCACCATTATCATAAAAATTTTATGTAGGAACTAATAAAAACATGTTTACGTGCACAGTTACATGGGTTTTACACAGGCAATAATTTCCAGCAAGTTATAGCCATAATTCAGTTATAGACACTTAGGAATAAATATTTATCTTCCTCAATGGCTTCATTTATGGAAGGAAGGTGTGAACACAGAGGCAGTGGCTGGTCTGAGACTTCTAAGGGCCCTTCAGTCCCCTGCATGCCTCTCTGTGGGACTAGACAGGTTCTTCCACAAGTTTCTGGATAATTTTCACCATTTGTGAGCCTCCTAAGAACTCTGTGAACAGGCCTCCCATCCACATGAATAACAATGTTTTTTTCCAAAAGCTATTAAAATAAGTCAGTTTTGAAAGGTAAGAGTGTCCTAAATTTTTATCATTTTTTCATTAATTAATTTGTTTATTCACTTTACCTCTTGATCATTAAGCGTGCCAGTAGCAGTCCCTTACAAATCCCTCCCCCATTATCCCCCCACTTCTCTTGAGAGAGGAAGTCCCCTTAGTTAACATTTCACCTGGGACATCAAGTCCCTGTAGGGATATTTAACTTCCTTTCTCACTGAGACCCCCAGGAAGTCCATTTAAGAAAGAGGATCCAATGGCAAGCATAGAGTCAGAGACCAGCACCCACCTCCAATTGTTAGGGGACCAACATGAGACCAAGTTCCACATCTGCTACAAATGTACTTTTTTAGGCAACATAAGAAATATTCACAGATCCTTCCAAGCAAAGATTGGGGACAAATTGACAATAAAGTTTGATTAAAAAGCCTTAATGGAACCATTCAAAATGGAGTCACTAGCTGTCTTGTTCATCCTGTAGTCAAAAGTGTGTGGTACAAACTCCTTCTGCATTAGATGTTCTTTTGTCCTAGAGTAGAGCTTTCCAACAGAAAGACAGAGGTACCGTGAATGCATCTGCTGCTGTGTTGGACAGCAGTAACCAGACTTAAAAGCACAAAGGAAGAGATGAAATCAATTTCAGTGACCTTCTCTCTCACCCATGATATTCAATATACATTCAATATATAATCGTATTTAAAAGCAAAACCAACAAAACTTCTCCAGAGACTAAGTCTCAGAAACCTGACAAGTAGTTATTGCTTACAGCACTGAGCACTTTTGTCTAGCCGTCCCACTTCAGATGTCAGTAACTACGTGTGGCTATTGGCCACCATATTGAACCTCACATGTCTAAGACTCGTGGAGTAGGAGCGATGGCTCAGTAGCTGAGAGCGTTCATTCTCACGGAGGACCTGGACTTGTTTCTCAGCTTTCACATGGAGGTTCACAGCTATTCATAACGTCAGCTCCAAATGATCTGACACTCACTTCTGACCTCCACAGACACCAGGCACACACATGGTACACGTACAAACATGCAGGCAAAACACTCATACACATACAATAAAACAGTGAAATCTAAAAGAAGAATGTTTTTAAAGACTCACTATTTACCATCAGTAAGAATGCTAAGCAAGCACCAGACAGGTGCTCTACCCTGAGCTCTCCCTCAGTGTCGGCCTCATCTGATGGCTTTATACGCTGTGAGCAGAACTCAGGTTAAAACTGGGAGATTAGAACACTTTGAGACCAGAAATCACTAAAATTCCAAGTCTTTCTGAAAGTCTTGTTTTGTTTACTGCCTTCTCTGACCAGGATTAGTAAGCAAAGGTGAGGTGAACCCTGAAAGACCAGAAGTAGGTTAGAAAGTATCACCACCTGGCCGTTCCACCAGCCTTCCAGACCCCTGCAGCCTTGCAGCCCACACTGAAGTCCCATCCACAGACAATAGTGCTCTTGTAAAGTGAGAACCTATTTCTTCTTACATTTTACCTTCTCTTCAAAGAACTTATGCCACGGATTTCTGTAACCTTTCAAAAAAAAAAAAAATGTCAGCATGTGTCAGTCTCCAGCACTTCCTTGATCCTTAGACACTGAGGAACCCATTCATAAAGGGAGTTTTGAAAGCAAGGAAATCCAGTGTAAAAGTTAGGGACAGCTGGCTCCATGGCTCTGGCTTTTATTAGTAACCTTCGGCAGTTTAATCGGCTTCTTGTGCCTGAGGGTCACCATTATCTAAAAATCACCTCAATAATTTTAATGTGCATTGTTTCTCTCGAGTGTTTTTATTGATGTGCTATTGTAATTAATAATGCATGTTGATGCATGTTAAGCAGGTTTGTTTGGAACGGCTGGGACCAGAATTCCTGAATGTCCCTTTTGATTGAGCTAACTAAAGCATGGCTGGCATAGAAATGCTCAATTACCATACAAGTTACTGCCCTTGACTCATCAGAAGCATGAAAATGCTGAGAGAGGAGAGTCAAATAAATAAAGCTGTTGCTGGATTCATAAGATGTAGTGTCTCGATATAAAACAGAGGTTCTCAAATGATTTTTTCTCCTCTTGGAGTAAGGAAACCCTGACAGTGGGTCAGTTTTGCAATAGACAAACATGAAGGACCCCATAGGAGCTGGTGCTTCTGTTTTAGATCAAATAACCATAAGCATGGAAAAAACGCACATCTGGAGCCCTTCACGCATGAAAGAACGGACTTTGCACAAACGGAGCTGAGTTTGATGATGCACACCCAGCACTCAGGAAGTGGAGGCACAAGTGGAGGCAAAAAACCAACCCAGGAGGCATGGTTTGGTGGCACGGTGCTTGCTTAAGCACAAGCAAGGTTGTGGGTTCAAATCCAAGCATTGCAGACAAAATGATAACAAAAATACTTCCCAAAGAATGGGAGTAGCGTTTTGCTTTTTTCAAGACAGGATTTCTCTGTGTATCGCTGGCTGTCCTGAAACTCACTTTGTAGACTGGGCTGGCCTCGAAGGAACAGAGATCCAAGTGCACGGATTAAAGGCATGTGTCACCATGCCTGGCTTTAGGAGTGGCCTTGGACTCCAGAGAACAGAGCCTTAGCTTTTCAAGGGATGACTAAGTGCAGTCTTATCCTAATGTATGGTCTATAGCAGTGATTCTCAACCTGTGGGTTGCATGACCCTCTTAGGGGATCAAACAACTCTTTCACAGGGGTCACCTCAGACTGTCAGAAAACACAGATGTTTACATCATAATTTATAACAGTAGCAAACTTACTGTTATAAGGTAGCAATGAAAATAATTATGGTTGGGGGTCACCAGATGAGGAACGCATGAAAGGGTTGCAGCATTAGGAAGGGTGAGAACCAGTGTTCTATATGGAGAAGGGAAACAGTGCCATGAAGAACATGGGGAGATGACTGGGATGCAGATGATCTATCACATTAAATTGATAAGAGCAGGCACTGACTGTACTTGATCTTAGCCAAAAGGTTAGAAGTGATCGGATGATCATTACATAAATGCTGGCATCCATGTTAATTTTACCAAAGTCAATAACAATATTCTCGCTATATAAGACAGAAGGCCATTTCTCCAGAAGTACATATTATTTAGGTATGAAGAGTCATGATGTCTACCTCCTACTCAGAAAAAAAGTGAGAAAAAATAGTTGATAATTAAGGAAGCAGAGGGAATAAGAGTAGCCTTCATGCCATTTGCAGCCTTGTAACATTTAAGTCAGTTACAAATTATCCCCAGAAAATAAAACTGTGCATGTACAAATTTATGCATCTATGTATCCATGTACGAATTTTTACTTCCCTTAAGAGAGGACACAATGATGGGGAAATTCTTCCCAGTCACATTTTATTTCAAGATTGTACAAGATAATCTCTGTTCTCTCTGCTTAATTTTGAAAACAAGATCTGGATTCTAACATAAAAGGTAAACTGTTGCTTTTGATTTGGTTCAGCTCTGGCACGGGCTTGCATCTCACCAACTCACTGCTCTATGGAGGGCTCGAAGTCTTCTATCTGATACTCCAGGAGAAGTAGGGTACAAGGCCCAGGAGCAGCCCAGGGCTCTGCCTTCTTCTCTCATTTCCATAAGGAGATCTCAGAGTCTCTGTCAATGGTTAAATCAACTCATACAGTGGCTCTGGGTGCTGATGAGACCCTCCAAGAGTAGATGACCTCAGACCTGCCAACTCCTGTTGCCTACCCTTTGGCCACCCACAACCATTTTTACTTTACAGAGGGTTACATAACTGGGTCGCACAGTAAAGGGACTAGTTTGGGAAAGCATTTTTATTGCCTTCCTTCATCACGTGCCCAGAAATCCCACATACTTTCAAGCAACTTAATCCTTCAGTTTAACACTACACTTTTTTTTGCTTCTTTATTTTTCTGAGTCCCAGTGGAACGTGATGAGAAGTGCAGTTGCTGGACAGTGGGGAACCCTTGCCTCTCTCATCTCTCTGCATGGCTTCCTAGCCATCAAGAGAGAAGCAGCCTGACCCACATTGTGCTCCTGGCTACAAAGAGCTTACTCATCCTAAAGTTGACCATGGGTTTGCATGAACATTGACTAAAACCTTCCCTCTTTATCTTGGCCGTGTCAGCTATCTGGTTACAGAAAGGTAAGGCTTGCTAACACACGAAGGATTGGAGGAAGTCTACTTGGTACTTGGTTTACTTCTCAAAACAGAGAAGTGACCTCATTGGCCTTGTACTCAAGGTCCTCTAGTACATGTGAATTTGTCATTTATATTAATTTCATTGCAAGCCATTCCTGGGAAGAAGAGAACATATTATTCATGAACCAACTCAAGTGAATCAAGATCCCAGGATAAAACCCTGAACCAACCTGCCCCCAAATCATTCTGGAAAATCAGAGCCTCTTTTAAACTCTCCAATAGTGACTTTATTTTCAACATAAATACATGTCTAGATCTGCTTACCTCTTAACATAATGGTATATTATCAGCACTCAAGGTTGGTGCTAAGAATCAAAATGCTAACTTTTGCAGTCTATACCACTGGAGCTATAGGTCAATAAGGGGGGGGTGGCAGTTTATTGATAAACTAGTAGAGTTTGGAGAAATGTTGCTTATTATTACAATTACAGAAGTTTGTGCATGTACACATGGATGCACTTTTCATGCAGATGCACATGTGGTACACACATGCAATGGAGGCCAAAGATCAATCTCTGGTGCCCTGGTTCCACAAGGGGCATCCACCTTGTTTTTGAGACAGGGTCTCTCATTGGTCTCTCATACCAAGGCTAGAATAACTGGCCAGCAAGCCCAGGGATGCACCTGTCTCTGCTTCTTACACCACAGTTACAAATCACACAACACCATTTCCGGACTTCTAAGGATCTAAACCAGGTCCTTATGTTCTCATGGCAAGGACCTTACTGTCTCCGTAGCCCCACAACTACATGCATTTCTTTGATTACTGCTTATAGTACTTAGGTTGTGTGGCCTAGCTCCAGATGTGTTATTTCATTTGAAATACATGAAGAAAATCCAGCCAACTGCTTAGAAATGAGGAAATCTTTCCCCCCTTTAATGTCATCGCTGACAGTCTTCTTTGACGTTACACTAAAGTTCAACAAGCAGCAGTCTCTTAAAGGTTTACTGAAATGAACGTTCTGGATCTGTATCAAGAAACTGTGCGCTTGGGGTTAGGAGAAATGGCTCAACAATGAAAAGGACCGTCTGTTCTTATAGAGGACCCAGCTTCAGTTCCTAGCACACATATGATCATCTTAAACACTCTGCAACTCAAATTCCAAGAGTCTTATACCCTCTTTGAGCCTCTGAGGGCACTGCACATGTGTGATACACACACAGACAAGCAGGCACCCAAACATAATAAATAAAATAATGCATAAATAAATTTGTATTTAATTTGTTTAATATATAAATAAAAATAAATAAATCTAAAAAGAAACTAAATATTCTAGTGTATTAAAACTCATTAGATTTCAAAGGATCCTATGTTCACTTTAAACAGATCTTATATTACAATATTTGTAACCTAACACATGGATTGCTCGCACAGTGTTGGCTTGTTGAGTTATAAACAGCTTACAGTGATTGGCACATTACAATATGTAGCATCAATAAGTCATATTTGTTGTTATCACCACAAAGCTTCACAGAGAAAGCTTTTAAGGTTGAGAAGTATCCGGGTTCTGACGGTGGTGGAATCCGGTGGTGGAATCGAGTTTCTGAACTTCAGTCTTTCAACTGAAAGTTCTCATTTTATGATTAACAAAGCAATCCTGGTCATTGCTTTCCTTAAACTGTTCCAAAGGTCGTTTGAAAAAACCCTTTCATCTCATTTGAGAAACCCTCTTCAAAACCCCTAGTTTTGAGCAATTAGAGTTTGTCTGTCTGGTATTCTTGCAGGCAAAAATTCATTCTAGGAAAAAAGAATCTAGCAAAGATGGCAAGTAGGTGTATCTTTCCTTTAGACAACCATCCATGCCAGCCAGCTGCTGCAGCTCAACATGTCTGTCCAGATTGGACAACTAATCCTCTTAATTCTTTCATGGAGAGCATTTCTCAGTGGAATTATGCTTTCAAAATGTAATCTCAGGGCTAGTGAGAGGACTCAGTGTGTACTTGAAGCCAAGCTTGAAGACATGCGTTCAATCCCCAGGATCAATGGAATGGAATGAGAAGAACCATTTCTGCAACTTGTCCTCTGATCTCCACAAGCACATCATGGGTCATGTGTGTGCATGCATGCATGTGAGGGCACTAATACACACACACACACACAGAGAGAGAGAGAGAGAGAGAGAGAGAGAGAGAGAGAGAGAGAGAGAGAGAGAGAGAGAGGAGAGGGGGGAGAATAAATAAGTACATGTTAAAGAGCATGTTCCAGATGTGTGATAAATAATATCCTGACTGGTATAATTACTGCTTTGATTCATGCTTTAAAAAAAAAAAAAAACAACCATAGCTTTACCCTTTATTTCCTCTGCAGCATCAGAGCAAATGTCAACACAGCAAAAAAAGGGCAAAGTGTCTGTGGATGCTGGGAAAACAGAGGGCTGTGTTGGGGTTTTGTTGTTACTGCTGTTTATTTTTGCATTGCCAGGGCTGTAACACAAGGCCATGTATATGCTAGGCAAGCATTCTATCTTGGAGCCACATCCCCAAGTCCACGGCAATAGCTCTAACATCATAAACCTAGTGACAAAGTCTTAAGAGTCAGCAGAAGAGCATGATGCCGAGGAGATAAATATTTAAGAAATCTTGAGAAAGCCGGAAATGCCTGCTGTACTATCAGTGAGGAGGGGGCATCTTGCACCTCAAGGTTTCTCAAATGATGTCACTCTAACTTATGTGCATGTATGAATTTAATTTTAAACACTTTTAGAATCATATTTTTAAATGTAAATTTCATAAGCAACAAACATTCTCCCAAGACAAAATTCACGGCCTCGGCTGTTCCAAGGGCTAGAACAAGAGCCTCAACTAGAGCTTGGCACCCAAGGTCAGTCTGAGGTTGAGGTCCTGTGAGCTCCAGCTGTCTGCCAGCCAAGTCTGGAGATGGTGGTAGGTGACTTGCAACTGACTCCTGTTCTGCTGGAGGCTTGTGAATGTACACAGCATACATATG
Source organism: Mastomys natalensis (assembly GCA_021653895.1). Classification (NCBI taxonomy): domain Eukaryota; kingdom Metazoa; phylum Chordata; class Mammalia; order Rodentia; family Muridae; genus Mastomys; species Mastomys natalensis. The sequence goes on along the minus strand of JAJTUV010001402.1, from coordinate 167,315 downwards.
TGTGCATGTGGATGTGCGTGCCGGAAAATGGGCTCTTCTGTGAGTGGACACAGTGTATATCCACAAGTTACAAGAGGAGAGAGAGAGAGAGAGAGACAGAGAGAGAGACAGAGAGAGAGAAAGAATAGCACATGAGGAGAAACGTGATTATCTGTGACACTGACTTTAAAGGGAGCTCCCTGGCCCCAGAGCACTGCCTTTTTTTTTACCAGTGCTCACGATCCAGAGTCAGTCATGGGGGATAGGCCTATGGACAAAGGCTAGAACATTCTGTTGCATCACAATGACTACTTAAAATATGTTTTGGGTATGTCCAAGGCTCAAAAACAACTTGTTGACTGGATCTCTTCCCTCCTAGGACACATGTAGATTCGAAGTGGCATTATTCCTAATTGCAATTCCATCCTGGGAGAATTGAATCCCAAGGTCAGCTCCATCACAGGATAGAGGGTAGCAGTGCCCCTACCCCACAGGCATTGTCTTCTCACAGTGACTCAGCTTCCCTTCCCTCTGGGGACAGCTGGAAGCAGATGTGGAAGGAACGAGCTACAGCGGCCAGGCTCCTGTTTGTGGGGGAAAACTGTGGGGCCAGATTGATTACCATAGTCATTATCTTGGCAGTTTTCAAACAGTGTGATAAGTGCTAACAGCATCATATGTGCAAGATGAAGGGAGAAAAAGAGCAATTCTGGGCAAACCAGGCCTGTGACATCAGAGTGAGCAATTGCAGGAGCTCGTTGTTTCTTCAGCAATTGAAAGTGCATCACTCCCCTTCAGTCTTCACCAGAGGAACATATTTTCAATGTGAGCTATTTACCCAACTTCTACTCATTCAAAAAAAATATCGATACAAGATTTTTTAAAAAAAATAATTGTGTAAATCTTCTGGTTGAAAAACGTTTTTCTTTTTAAAACTACAATGAAAACGCTCATGTGTTCATGCTAGAGAAACTTTGTCCAAGAAGATCAACTCTCAACAAATAACCAAGGTGAAGACATTGCCAGACGCTTCCCGTGTTACAGATGGACTTGGGTGAGCACACACACAATAAACAAACAAATAAGTAAAAACAAACACAGGAAGAAAGCTAATACCTGTGCTTTTGATGATTTAAGGAGAGGGGATGGAATCTCAGGACCTTTGAATTCCAGCCCAGCCCTCCAAACCAGAATTGTATTAGATAGGAGTTGGGGGTAAGGCAAGCACTCTGGGCATGTTTAGGATGGATGTCAAGAGATGGGAGAGGGGCAATAGAGGAGGCTGCTCACCTATCCTGCCAAAGTCTCAGTCATCCAATCACATACAGATAATGGAGACAGAACGTATCTTTAAAGGTGGACTGGAGCCTAGTCTCAAAACTACAGTGACGATTTCTTTCAGAATTACTGCTCGTATCCACAAAGTCACCTAAAACATGGCATGTAGATAACCAGTACTAAAAGCCCATTTTCCAGTTTGTTCAGTGGAATTCACACTGGGTTCTATAACATCGTAACTGTGCTTGTCCATTGACACTGAACCCGCATTGCAGAGCCTCGTGAGCCAAAACTCCTGAAGACAGGGTCTCAGCCTGACTGTCTTTGTGTCCCCAGACCCCAACACCTGGTATTTTGTGGGTCTGAAACACTGAAGGAGATAACATGCTGAATTCAATCATCAAAAGACCCATTGTCTCCTCCCAGCATCAAAGACTAACAAAATAAGTAATGAATGCACCACAGTTAGCTAGCCCAGTTGTTCATTGCCTAACTTATCAATAGATAGCTTTAAGAAGGAGCTCGTTTCCAGGAAGACGACGCAGGGGGATCCTGAAGCCAGGTCAGTAGAACACTATGACCTCTGCTGTGTTTACTGATGACACAGCAAGTGTGGGGTGGGGTTCAGGGGAGGCCAGGGTAAACCATCTCATCAGAGGTCAGAGTTTTCCACAGAAGCAACTGAGCTGGGCAGCAGGGACTCCTGAAGCCTAGTCCCACAAACTACAGTCAGAGTCTAGGTTAGGATCTCTGCTCACCATCAGGAGCAAGAAACAAGAAATAACTCTGCCATTCCTGAAAGGCCACTGGCATGAATGCAAACACACACACATGCAAACACAAACACACACAGAGGAAACTCCGAACTTCTCTTTTCCAGCACTGATTTTCCACACTAAGACACGGCTCAAGTGTTTGTCTACCACCACAGTCTGAAGACAGCCCTTTGTGTCTCCATTGTAACTGACCCAACAAATGCTTGTTGAATGGATGGATGGATGGGCAAGCCTCTATGGTGTGATCAGAGAATACCGACTACTTCTTCGGGGTAGGTACCAGTGTGAGGTGACTAACTGTACAGAGCAAAGAACACAGAAGACATGCTTTCCAGAACTCTTTGTGACCTTTCTTCCCCACCTAGGAAGACCTGAATTCCAGAAGCATCTTTACAACTTTCTCTGGCATGGCTAGGCTCCCTTGTGCCCTTCCTCAACTCACAAGGAATCCTCATGCCTAACTAGACCCTCAGGCATATCTGTCTCCAGACCAGAGGGTCACAGAATAAACAAGAGCTCACATGTCTAAACATGAGCTCTGCCCACCAGTCTGGGCCTCCTGTCCTCCCTCACTTGTAATAGCTCAGTATCTTGTCCACACCTAGCACAAACAGGACTGGGGGCCTTGTCCTCATTTCTCTCCTCCTTGTCCCTCACAAGATCAGTCCTCAAGATCTCTGGCTTCTTCTTAAACTCCTACAATACCCATAATTCTCTGTGACTATCGCCCTCCTAAATCCACAATTGTTTCTTCCTTCATGGTGTCTGCTCAAGTGACATGCTCCCCTGAACCCACCAAGTCACAGCCACCTGCCACTTCACATCAGCCAGCTACCAGGAGCTTCATAGTAGTACTAAAAGGAAAGTTCATGGTTTGCTCTTTTTAAGTGTTCTGCCTTCTCCTCTGCATCTTCTCCAGTTCCCAACACCCTATTCTCATGATGATAGCCCATGTTTACAGATCTGCTCTTATCTCCGTCCCCTTGAACCCTTGCCCCAGATTTGCTCCCTGGTCTGGGGTCAAGCACAATCTGTCTATAATGTTTACAAGGGGATTATACTAGAAACTTACATTCCTTGGGAAATATTATTGACTCTATACCAGTTAGCCCTCAATGCTATGCTGGCTCATTTCCCATTTACTTTACAGCTGCTCTGTAGAAGCAAAAGGATTAGCAGTATTTGAGTAAGGAGACTGCTTGGCTTCCTATTTTCTTTTGGGCCAAATCTTTCATATAAGTTTCTAATAAATAAGAAAATTAACTGATTTTCACTGAGGGCTCTTTTACATATCACTGACTTACCTTCAGAGATAGCAGTAACGGTGAGGGGAGGGAATGTAGGAGCCATTATAATCCTAGACCAGTAGCCCTTGAAGCTATGATGGTTGCATGCTTCCAGGCAAAGCAAGAAAGGAGAGGAAAACCAAGGCCAACAGTTAGGGAGCTAAACAGGAACAATTCTGCATATGGCTTCTTGATGCGCTCAGCCAGACAAAACCAGTGACTCTGGACCAAGCTAATTCCTAACATAAAACTTATCATTGTTTGTATAGAAATGTGTCCCCATCTCCCTCTCCTTGTCACCACACACTCCAATGTGTGGTGATGGAAATCGAAGCCAGGATCCCTTCAATACCATGAGCCTTCAATACCAGCATTTTGTCTCCGTCTCCTTCCTATTTTGAGACAAGGTCTCAGTTAAATATTTGCTGACAAAAGTTTGGGGAGTCTGGAGTATATCATTCCCCCATGCACAACAAATATTGTTCGGTTCATAGATAAGCAAGCCAGAATACTATGCTAAACAAATCTGTCTCCCCCAGAAGATTCCAGCAGCAAGGTCTTTCTCCACAATACATGTTTGGAAAGCCAACTTAAACATTTGCCACTCTGTCAAATCCTGGTCTCCTGATCGACACACTTTCATTAGGAAAAACATTTTGACATGATTCCACTAAGTCACCTCTTAGGTAGGCTACTGTTCACCTCACTAGATGGCAGCATTGCTTACAAGGCCTCTCTGAATTCTTTGGACCCGGCCTGCCTCCCCTTTATCCCTACCAGCCTCCCTACCTTGCAATGAGGAACATCAACACAAAGCTTTTATGTCCAGACTTTTGTACAGAGTGACACACGTAAAACCTTCTAGTTGCATAGAGAAATTCTACCCCAAAGAAATTCTACAATAGTGTGTGCTACAGGTGGCTTGGGTCACTGTGTGGTCAACTCACGGAAGAAGCATCCTTCTTCTTTCATAACAATGGTAGAAGGACAAACTAGAGTTTGGGAGACCCACATCTGTCCATCTCTGCCATATCTGAGGTCTAGCTAGGCGACCTTGGGCAGGTCAGTGGACACATCTGAGTCTGGGTCATGCTACCTATAATTCACGAGGGCATGTCTGGTTCCTGAGATTTGCTGTAACCAAAAATATGTGAACAAGTGAATGGGCCTGTTGCTCCCTTCCATCCGGTTCCTCTCTGTTGCATCCACAGTGGGAGTCAGCCCTGCCCTGATGATGGGAGCTACCAGGTTGACTCATATTGGTCCTGCCACTAGACAAGTTCTGGTCACGCCCATCAGTGTAGACCTGGCTGCTGTTCATAAGGTTTCCCTGTTCCTTCCCCAGTGTCTCCATTATTCCCAGGCACTTACCTGAGCTACGTTGAGGATGGGCTAACTCTCTGAGGCCATGGGTGCTGTAGTTAAGATACTAAATAGCCTCCACAGTCCCTAACATGGTGCCTAATATACTTCCTGAATACCCAAATTACTCCCCGGGAGTGACTTAGGCATATGAAATATACTCATTAGTAATCCTCACAAATATCTTTCTAAGACAGAGCCAGGCTAATTTGTCACGCTAAAGACTGTTAGCACAGTAGCATCTCAATTGGATAATAATTAGCTGGATGTCCAGGGTTGGTTCACTGGGGAGGATACTGTAAGTCCTCCAGTTTATTGAAAACTCTACATTATGAATTCTGTTAAAAAGAAAATTTGTATTTTATTAAATTGTAAGTGAGTGATAAAGCAAAGATATTAAAAAAATCAGTGACTAATTAGGAAACCAAGAAGGATGGGCTCAAACATTCTGTCCCTATGTGTATTTTCAATATAAGATTCATAACCATATCTGAAGCTTGGCTCTTTCACATTGGCCCCAAAATAAAGAGTGTTTACTCTTTTGGATTATTTTAAATCTGCCTTCTCTATGACCCCCATGGAGTTTAAATAATATATGTTTCCTCTCCTCCTTAAAAAGCTCCAAACATGGGAGAAAGTTGGCCAAGGAGTCAATTTGCCCACCAAAGCAGAAGAGAATAATTTCCACTTAAAATATGACACTCTCATTTGAGATGTGATGTGCTCTGTGGAAAGCACACGGAGGACTTTGGCTTCCATACCGACTTGATGGTTTGGGTATTGTTTTTTCAGCTACTGTGAGTTCTTTACTGAAAGGGCCACACTGAGTCTATTCAGCTCAGCATGTGACCTGCCTGAAGGAAGATGACCTTCCAGTTTCAGTAAGTGTCATGGAGGCTACTGGGTGCTACACCCAGGACCACATCAAGGAATCTCATCTCATATCATTCCCACAACAACTGCAACTTTACTTAGGAGAAAGTACAAACAGAAGGCCCCATGGAGGCCCCATAGCAGGGAGGGCGACAGGGAAGGAGAGATGTTTCTGTGTGTGAGTGGTAAGTCTAGCATGACCCCAGCTCTTCATTCTTCACTCTGTCACACTTGGAGAAGATCTGTGATGCCTAGCACCCTTGAAGAACTTCAAAGAAGCCACAACTGTGCTATTCTCAGTTGGCCAGCCCACCTTGACTCCATAAAGAAGGGAAAGGTCTGTCACTGAAGACATCCTGGAGAAGATAGCTGGAAGAAGAGATGCAGAGTGTGTGCTTGTCCACAGTCTCCAGGCTGACCACAGTCCCCACAGTGTGGCAATGCTCAGTTTTGTTCACAGCCAGCTTAACTTAATGCAGATCAGGGCAGACAAGCCAAAACACCGTCTGTCCATTGGCCCACCCCATCCCACCCACTCACATAGGTTCTGAGGCAGACAAGGCATCTTCCTTATTTCCAGCCTCTTTCTAGAATCTAGGAATATTTTTGAAGAAGGAAAAACCACAAGTTGTTCTAACCAAGTTAACTCAACGTGTCTTCCAGGATTGTCAGCTTAGACCCTCTAGCTCATCTCCCTGAGGGGGGCTGTAGAAGTGCTGTGTGAGAGCACAAATGTCTGGAAGGGGCTTGCACTGGGTGGGGAGGGGCAGTGTGTTCCTGCTGACCCTTCCCCGAGGAAGCCCACTTCTGGGCTTCTTAGCTGCTCACTTTGCATTTGTCTGCTCTGGAGTCCTCTTGGCTCAGAAGGCTGTGTGTGGCTAAATCCCTCCCTCCTTCTCTTGGCTTTGTCTTTTTTAATCTTTGCTCCCTTTGTTTCTCTACTACCCACAGAGTGGGAACCCAGCTGTGTGTGCCTGGGAAAGAGCTCCTGGTTACTTCACTTCCTCACCCTTGGTTTCCCTTTTCACCTGTCTATCTCTCTGTCAATCATTACATAGAATTTGTCCCAAATTTGTGTCCATGTGGTTCTTCAGAATATGACCTTATTTGGAAATAGAGTCATTGCAGGTATGGTTAAAGATTGAGAAGAGACCATACTAGATTGAGAAGGGTTCCAAATCAAATGATCTGTGTCTTTCCCTACAACAGAGAGGATGCAGGACACAAGACTGTGTGGACTCAGGCAGAGATCGGGGTGCTATAGCACAGGCTAGCAAAGGCCTGGAAGCAACAGGATCTAAAAGAGGTAAGGAAAGCTTTCTGCTCCTCCAGAGCCTCAGGCTCAAAGCCTCTGGAACTGAGAGATAAACATTATGTGTTCCAAGCAGTCTAGTCGGTGATGATTTGTTGTGACAACCCTAAGAAGCTAATAAAGCTAATAAAGTCTTTTGCTCTAGGTTTGGTCTTCATCAAAGCACTACTGGGAGGTGGTAGAGCCTTTAAGAGGTGGAGCCCTGAGAGAAGATAAGTCACTGAGGATGCCCTTGAGGATGTCCTTGGAACCTCCACATGTTTTATTCTCTTCTATTCTTTGCTCCTGGCCATTAAGAGCTGAGCAGCTACCTACACCACAAACCTTCGCCCACCATTGCTGTGGCACAGCACGGACACAAGGTTGAGCAATCAGGGGCTGAAGACTCTGAAGCCATAAACCAAAATAAAACTTTCTCCTTTAATGATCTCTCTTTCTCTCTCCTCTCTCTCTCTCTCTCTCTCTCTCTCTCTCTCTCTCTCTCTGCTCTCTCTTGCTCTTCTCACTCTCTCTTCTTCATCTCTTTACACTCTCTCTGTGTGTACATATGCGGTATGTGTGTGTATGTGTACAAATGTACATCTGCATATGGACATGTGCATGCCATGCCACACATGTGAAGTCAGAGGACAACTTAAGTGTCAGATCCCATTGTCCATCTTATTTGAGACAGGATCTCTTGTGTGCTACTCTATGCACCAGGCTAGCTGGCCTGCACACTTCCAGGGATCTCCTGTCTCTAGTTCCCATATCAGTGTAGCAGGATAATAGGCAAGCACTACACAGCCAATTGTGCATGAAATCTGGAGACCCCAAGTCCTCATGCTTGCACAGTGAGAAATCCCCTCCCCCTTTCTCCCTTCTAAGTTGCTGCCTCAGGCATGTTGTGACAGTGTGATACTTTCCTATATGAATTCACTGGCGCTTTCAGGAAGTTATGAGGCTAGTGACAGGAGACTTATTACTTAAGGCTAGGCCTCAACAATTCAAAGCAGGGTCTGGTTCTCATCCTCAGATATTATCATTTTGTTGGACTGGGGTGTGACCTACACTTTGAGAATTTCTTTTAAAATCTCCCAGGAAATTCTAGTGTGTAGCCAAAAGTTGAAAATTCCACTTTCAAAGAAGCAAACTGTCCATTCCTCTGTTTCAGATCTCCAGGGCCTGTCTTCAACTTACTAATAAAATCTCATGTGAGCCAATACTTATTTTCGGGCCTATAATTCCCAAAGGTCTTTCAAATACATTTAATCCTCAAGATATCAGAAAAGGTGAGAATTCCTTTCTGAAGCAGTCCTATGAGACCCTGTTTCCAAAGGCCTGATAGAAAAGAAAAACATCCTTCCCTGTGTGCCAGCTAAGGCTCTCTGCCCCAGCCCAAAATGGCTTCTGCAGTTTCAACGCTCTGAAAGACTTACACAATGGTCATCCCTGGATGCCAGTGGAGAGCAGCTGAGACTCGCCTGTTACCATGACTCTGTAACAATAGGGGAATTTGAGACAAATGGAAAGCAACAGGGCCATATGAGCAGCCTCTTGTTCTGTGGAGGCAGCCAAATGAAATAACCCCACTTGCCGGTGTGCTGGTCGACCCAGTGGGTGAGGTAGTTGCTGGTGTGGGATGAAAAGTTCACGTACTTCATCATCCCTCAGGTCTGCAAACCTCCTCCGACTCGCCCTTATCAGGTTGTCAGTCACCAAATGCTTCCTTAAGGCCACTGGAACAAACCAGCACTGATCTATGATCTTAATGGTCTGGAGAAGTCGGAGGCGACCTGAAGAACTGGTTCCTTTGGAGGCTCTGAGAGAAAATCTGCCTCCTCACCTTCCAGCTTCCACAGATGTCTGTCCTCCCTGCGCTGTGGCCCTTCCACAAAGGCCAGGAGCATGGCTTCCTCCCAGCTCTCCCTCTCTGGCTCTGCCTCACTCTTACCAGGACACTTGGGATTCCATCAAGTCCACTTGGATAATCTCAGACAACCTCAAGATCCTTCATGGAGCCCACAAATCCTAATCAGGGTTCCCCAGCCTCAGACTGACTGACAGATTGACGCAGACATGAATACTTCTCAGGGCCCTTCCTTAGCCAACCACACAAAATTCATGACCAGATTTAAGCATCCTGATATAATCCGGGAACTCCTTTCTGACCAAGACCTAATCCACCATTCACAGGATGTGGCCGTTCCTCTGAACTTTCAACCTAGATGTCACACCCTTGAGAAATCTACTGTAAGTGGCCACATATACAAGCACATTCTTTTCCTGTGTTCAGAGTTCATGGGGCCAAAGCAGCTGCCATTCAAGAGGAAATAATCAGACAGATGAGCAGGACGGCTGATATATCCTTTTAGTGTCAAACCTCACATGGCCACAGAACGGTCGGCAGGCACGTTCTGATTTGTGCATATTTATACAGAGCAAATAGAAGAAAGTCAGGCTTTGAAATGGCTCACCTCATGTTCTCGTCTGAAATCAACTCTCAAAGATATTTCACAAGAAGTTGCACTTGTGATTTATCTTCTCTGAAGTCATCTCACTGCCTCCTAAATTATTCTTTTTTTTTTTTCCTTTCCTCTTGTGAGGCAGGAACTTCACAAAGGATGTAGGCTCTCTATTGGAAGCCTGGCCTCATCGTTGTCATTCTTACTGCATCCGAGGTTCAGAAGGATAGCCTCCCCTTCCTTATATAATATCTCCACTGGCTCAGGTTCCCGGGAGTGGAGCCCTACCCTCAACACTCATTAAACTCTAGATGCTTTCCTGCTCAAGGAGCCCTCTGGCTCTGAGCCAGAGGAGATCTGCTCCACAGAGGGAAGTGGGAGTGTGGGTGAACAGGGAAACTGCTGCTGGCTTTCAGAGCAGTCAACCATCTCTGACGAGCTGGCTAGACCACGGACTACAGAATATTTACTGCAGGGAGATGTTCACAACAGGAGACACTCAGTCTGCCAGACCCAGAGCCCATGCCTCAGGGCATCAGGGTGATATAGTCAAAACACGTGGGATACTGATTCATAGCCAGACCCCAAATCTCTTTATCCCAGAGAGATTTCCTCTGGTCCCTTTAATCATTACTCAGGGGAAAACACATGAATTGGTCAGCTCTACATTGCCAATAAAATGTATCCAGGATAATTTCAAGATAGGAATCCACATCATCTTTGAATCTGATTTTAAACTGCACTAGAGCTGGATTCCAGTTCCCCCTCAGTCTCAGAATGGGCCAAGCACCACCCCATCTTTGTACTTACCTGCCAACCTCATCATGTGTAATGTGCCAGGTTCTCCCTCACTGTGAGACAGGGACAGGACCTTGGTTTTTAGCCTAAGGAGGCAGCCCCACCCAACAAACAGCACAGTGCCTATTCTATGACAAAGGGCATTAAAAAAAATACTGTTCTTGTGCAGGAAATTCTCTTTCATCTGAGATGGGGCAGAAGAAAGTGAGAATTATTGTGAATATCTTATAAAAGGAATACACCCAAAACCCTACACTTCCTTTTAAGCTTCTTGTAGATTGTCCCTCTCATACGTCTCCATCCTTGGGTATTTTGTATTACAGCTGTGGTCCTAACCCATTGTCCTTGTGATATCAGTAATGGTGCAGCAGCTGGGTGTATAGCTAGTCCAGATATGGCTTCATGGCTTCCAGTGTGGATGGTGAGATAGGAGTTGCCTGGGTAACAGCTAGCACGATCAGAGACATGGTAAGAACAGCACCTGAGAGGAAGGCTGTTCTCCTGAGCATGCAATTCATACTCACAAAACCTAACTCTGAGAGTGATGCTTGTTAGATCCATTAGAATACTTCATAGAGTAAATATTCATCAATACAGAATATCATGGTAACATAAACATCATACTGATACTAGATGTGTAAAGGGGGGCCTTTCAGGTGCTAAACCAGCGTCTTACAGTGAGCTACCCAAAGATTGCGTCTCAGAAAAATAAGTAACACCTTGGGAAAATACGCCCAGTCGATGGAGCGGAAGCCAAAGTGCTGGGTCTCATCACACATTTAGAACTGTGAGTGACTAGACAATGCATTTCTATGTGTTACGGGCTTGCGGAAATCACATCTAATTTTTTCATATCGTCTCCATTTTGTTTTAAAACAGGTATGTTTTACTTCTTAAAACTTAAAAATCTTTAAATGTATTGTGCATTTTAAATGATAAACAATTCTGTAAAAAAGCAAAATGTTCCATAATGAAAACACATGTTCTGTTCCTGACAGCTCTAGTTTGGGAACCGATTGTTCCCCTGCGGCCTGTATGATAAGGCTTGGTCCTAGAATGGCACCACTGCGACATTGGAGAATCTTTAAGAAGTAGGGACTAATGCAAGATCTTTCAGTCACTGGAGCATGCTCTGAGCAGGCTTTGGGATCCTCTGTTAGCAATTAGGTAACACATTGTTTGTCTCACCACAGCTATGAGGTTTAGAAACTCACGAGAAACACACCTCTGGGCATATCTGTGGGCTTACTTTCAGGAAAGATTAACTCAGGAGTCAAGTCCAACCTTAAACGTAGTTATGTAAAAGAGAAAGCCAGATTAGCACCTGAATTCCTATCTTTGCCCCTGTTCTGTCAAGATGCAAGGGAAGAAGACATCCTAGTCGCATGCTACCACAGAGTGGCTCACCTTCATGCTTTTCTCACCATAACAGTCTGTATCATTTTCAACTATGAGCTAAGATAAAACTTCCTCCCTTAAGTTGTCTGTTATTCAGTCAGAGTGGCAAGGAATGTAACTAATACAGAGGCCAGCTGACCACAGACTGACATCTCAAACACGTTAAGTACAATAACATTGCTCTTCTATCTGCGAATTGTTCTTTATATCTGTTATAATGATGGGACACTATCACAGATGCTGGCAAGACAGCTCATGGTTAAGACCACCTGTTGCTTGTGCAGAGGACCCAGGTTCAATTCCCAACATTCCCATGTTGGCTTACAATAGTCTGTAACTGTAGTTCTAGGAGATCCAACATCCTTTTCTGGGTTCTGTGGATACCAAGCATACACACAACACACACGCACACTGCACACACACACACAGGCAAGATACAAATAACCCCAAATTTAAAAAAAAAAAAAAAGAAAAGAAAAGAAAACTTACACACAGCCCTATGCAGTGACTTTCGAGACTAGGCTATAAAGTCTCCTTAAATGTTCCTTATTGGTTCTTTTTCCTATTTATACAGTATATAAATATATAGTTACATGATATACTGTGGTATATGTAGATTAACCACATAAAACTTCAGCTAAAAGTCAAATGGATATTCAGCCCCTGCGGGTCAGAATAAGGATTGTTTTCTTGGCTGCTCTGGGTCTCAAAGGAAGCCATGTATGGGAAAATTGCTGACGGGATCACACAGGGCCAAAGCAGAGAGGCTGGAAGCAACACACTTGGGAAGCGGGTTCCAAGGTGAAGAGAAAGCTAGTGTTGGTCTGGGTTCGGCTGTGTAGTCTTAGGTTACTCACTTTCTCTGAGCAGCATGCTCCTTGATTACAATAAGATCTAACCGTCTCTTTCTTGCCTTGCAGGCCTGCCGCACAGTTAAATAAAAATTCTTTGGGGGAACTATATGGTATTCACATTTGGTCAGACACATTGAGGTCATTTTATGCATCCCCGTATTTTCATCTCAGGTCACAAAACAGCTCTGTGTAACCTCAGTTGGTTTGTTTTTCTTCTGGGCACATGGATGGGTTGGCTTTCCCAGTTTTTCCTGCGGGGAAGTGAGGCTAGAACACTGGATTCCTGATGGTAGAGTATGAATGGAAGCACTGTATACCAAGGCTAGGCCTCAAACCCATGATGGGACACACACACACACACACACACACACACACCCTGCATTTCTTGGCTGGTTACAGAAGATCTAGTAGAGGACCTTGAGGCTCCTGAAGCATGGGGACACCGTTGATGAAGGATGCCTGGGTCCCCATATGATAAGGAAAGGCTTCTCACCCCATATGACACAGTACATCTGAGAAGCAACCTGAGGTGTTCAGGACTATCTCATTTACCAGTGACACTCCTACGGCCACCTTTCCACATCAATGACAGTCAAGACACAGAGGACAAAGGACATGCATTGATTCTGACTTCATCCAATAGAAAGGTCCCTGGAAAAAATCAGGACTAGTGATTTTTCTCATCTTTTGGCTTGGTTAATTTAGTTTGTGTTTGAGGGTTTTGTTGTCTTTGAGACAAGACTTCACTCTGTACCTCAGGCTGGCTTTGAACTGTCTCTATCATCCAGGCTGGCCTGAAACTCAAGATTCTTCTATCTCCTAGTGTTGGAGTCCAGGTATGTACTACCATGTTTAAATCAGAACTATTTTTTTCCTCAGATTTGAGACTTGCTCTTATTTTCATATACAGAGACCTGGTGTGTATGTGCTCATTTCAGTACCTAACGGGGAACAGGAGGAAAGAGAAAGCCAAGCAGGGAAACCTTCTGTGACCAGTTCAACATATTAGATGAAACTCAAGTAGAAGACAGTAAAGAGGTTCTTCTCCAACCCTTTCAGAAGGTACAGATAGTGACAATGGGATGCCAACACAGACCTCCATCTATAAACAACACAACAACAATAAACTCCATCTAAATTATTAGTGATGCCCTGACTAACTCATCAATTGCTTTTTTTAAAAAATCTGAATTTTAGGGAGCTACTGCAGTCTTGGGGTCAAAATGTCTTACCTATTTGTCTTAATTTCTAAACATCTTATTACCAGGCACAATACCAGATCATATCCTAGATAATACACTATATGTCTTATAGACATATCTTTATTTAATTCTACTATTGTATCAATTCCAAAGTGAGAGATTTGAGCCTGAATAGGGTAATCCCTTTGTGCAAAGTCATTGTGCCAGTATGTGTACAGGTCAGGGGATTGGCCTAGTTCAAGCACTTTTAGGTCTTTTCTCTTAATCACTATACCTCATAGCAGAGCTGGTGGCTAAGAAACCCTTGGCATTGTCAGAACTAACAAGACCTTTTAGGGAGAAGATATTAGCTAAGCAAGAAGAGGGTAGGACTGGGAGTTGACAGAGAGTCTCTCCAAGCAAGCAGGTCTGGCTGGAGACCCTTGGTGAAAACCCTGAGGTGTTCCATGGATGCATGAAGCACTGAGCTAGGAGCTTCCAGAAGGAGAAAGAAGACACAGCCTTCTCTGTCTCAACTTTTACTTCTAGAGGGAGATATGGAGTATGTGCTCATTTCAATACTGGGGAGGAAGCTCCTGCACTTCCCTGCTTATAGGGATGCTTACCTGGTAGGGGTACAGGGTAACCCCATTGGTTCTTGAAAGGGACCAGGTGCCATCCAGATATTGGTGAGCCTGAATGGCCACTGAGTTGAGGATGTTCCCATTGCTGGGACTGGTGGCCATCTGGAGGCTGACCTTGGCCTGGTGGGTTGGAGATCCACTCTTCTTTTCTGCTCCATTGCTGACCCCAAGGCTGTTTGGTTTGCTGCTGTGTTTGTTGACAAGGCCTGTGTAGGTAGAGGTGGCATACGGGGTAGGCACAAAGGCCCACTCCCTGGGCTGCTGGAGCCCACCCATGTGCCGGGACCCCACCAGTGTGGGAATGCTGGAGATCGGAGGGGGTGAGCCCGGAGAGGCGTCATAGTGCTCACTGCCAGCTGCCTGCTCCAAGGTCAGCACCATTTGGATGGCTTCCTGCTTCAGCTGGTTCAGGTGTGTGGCACAAATGTCACACCGGTTGTCTCGGTCATTCCACGATTTCCTGATGGTATTAGGACCTGGAGTTTGTCGTGAATCACAGCAGAGAAAGCAGGGTCCTACAGAACACACAAGCAGGAAAGAAAAGAGTAATTTGTAACTTGATGCTGGTAAATCCAGTTCAGATATCTGCCACCCAAGGATTTGACTGTTTGATCGACATCACCAGGAAGATGCCAGAGCAGGAGAGCATTAGGTGGGAGACGTTATGCAGGAGTTTGGTGCTGAAACCCTTAAAGATACTAAACAGAACACACTCTCATGGTGTTCTCTCCACCCAGTCATGGGGAACATTTTAGACTCTCCTACGTCCACTCAGTAATTACAGACAATCTGCTTCCTCCTTAGTCCAGCATGATGGGTGTGAGTACCTCACTCTCAACAGCAGAGAACCGGCAAGGGACAGAAGTGTCACTTGTGACCGGAAACAGATATCCTATTCTGCCAAACTTCGGCCTCAGCAGCGTGTGTGCTAAGTCAGCACCACAGGAAAGAAAACTAACCAATAGATTCTAGATCCAGGATCCAACCTGCTCCAGCGGCCAGCATGCCTCTGCAGGCAAACAGACCTGTCACCAGCCTCATGAGGACCCATCTTCTGGATTGTCTTTCTCATTTTCTGAACAGTCCAAGATGCTTCCTCCACAAGTTTTACCTAAAACTATTACTGAAAAATCTCATCCGGGTGTAGTGGCTCACACCTGTAAATGGCAGCACTTAGAGGAGCTGAGAAGGATTGCTGTAAGTTCCAGGCTAGCCTGGGCTATGACGTAAGGCCTCTGTCTCAACCGCTACTCCTGTATCTCATGCTCCAAGGTCATATCTGAGAGAGAGGTGGGGGTAATGAGGACTCCATCTCTCATTCATTTGCTTTAACTTCCACAAAACTAAATTACATAAAGATACAGCCCTGGTATGTGAATGGGTGTCAACGTATTTTCCAGTTCTGTTCCTTGTGACCTTGGGGGTTCTGTGTGCCCTTAGCAATGTGCCCAGTACATTGAACCTCTTCTCTGTCATGCAGCTACTGTGTCCTGCCCTTGCTCTAATATCCTTCCATCCCCAGGACTTCACTTGTGAGGAAAGCAGGATAGGACAGTACTGGCCATGCACGTGAACAGACCCACCACAGCATGTTTTGGGTCTGGAAGAGTTTGCAAGGCTCGACAATTATTGCGAGTCACGAATGAGGCTCATCTTTGGGTCATTTTCCTCTGGGATGCCACAAAAAAAAAAAAAATCACCCTTCAGAAAAGCAGTGTCAGTTTTATGGATCCGAGGCCCATCTGGAAGCGTGGCATGTCTGGAAGGTAACTCGGGGCAGCCATGGTGGGCAGGAGGATGGTCAGTGGGAGGTTCATTCCTAATCATGATCTGTCTGGATGATGGGCCCCAGCACTTTGTTTTCCCTGTCTAACTACCCCGAGCAGCTCCTTGGCATGCACTGATTAATTGATTAATAAATCAAGAGGCCTCTTCACAGAGCAGCAGCAAGGAAGGTTCAGGAGGCAGAAACTCAAGGCAGCCTATGAAAGGGCTGCAGCAGCAGGAGGCTGGGGATGACTGGATTCAGCCTGGAAAAGCCATGCAACCCAGACAAGGCTCACTGCGGTGTCCTCCTCAGTGGCAGCTGCTTTGTCCAGACAGTCCTTAATCATAGTTCAAGAGCACGTGGGACCTGCAAGAACCCCTGTGGGGCCATTCTAGAGCAGACTGTCACCTCAGTTTATCATAAAAATAGATCCAAAAGGATGCAAACTGTACTGCGCCACGGACATCTTGATCACTTCCTTGTCCATGATCACTCAGTTCAAGAGTCAACAAGCATATCTGTGTGGGTTTTTCACAGTTTTACAGGAAATGTTCATTTAACTCAAATGTCATTTATATGCCCCCCATATGTACCAGAATACATTATTGCTTTCCCACATGACATTACATGAGAAAACTTCAGGAATGTTACTTTAAATGCTCATGAGGCATTTCTGTCCTTAGGTCACTGCACCATTGTCTTGATCATTCCCACATTCCACTGCATAATTTAATATAATCTGAGGAAGCATATATCTCCACGTGTTCTTGAGAAGGGCAATTTAACAGAATCCACAGCCAACAACATCTGCTTTCTAGTTACCAGATCTACTGGGCTTCAAGAAGCCTCAGTTTAATCGCTTATTTTAAATGCTTTTGCTGGGTTGGGACCATAGTTCAATTGGTAGGGCGCTTGGCCAGCATGCCCAAAGCCATGGGATTGATCCAGGGCACCATATAAACCCGATGTGGTAATACAAGCCTTCTGTTTCAAGACTCGGGAAGTGGAGGTAGGAGGATCAGATGTTGGAGATCATCTCAGATATAGAGTGAGTTCCAGGCCATGCTGGTTCCATAAGACTGGTTTAAAATATTACCATTGTTAACTCAATCATAAGGAAGAAATACTATAGTAAGGCTGTGGCTACGAGAGAAGTCATGTGCACACTTCATGGTATTTTGGATTTGAAGTGCTAGGCTTAGATTCTGAATTTGATTGACACAGAGACACATCTGCCCTCCAGAGCTCATGAGCAAACCTGCTTCTGAGAACTCCTTCACCCCTGTCGTTGATTTTTACTGCCCTGCCCTGAAGTAATCCCTTCTTATTCAGTCGGTTGCTATTCACAGCTGTTTCCAACATTTAACACATTGATATGTTAGCTTCTAAAGTGCCGAACACCACACCAAGCTAGGGCGCTGAGGACAATTCCTGTCCTGTGTGAGGTCACATCCAGTAGGCCTTCTTAGCTTATTATTAAATGCCACACCCTTCTCCTGCCCCTCTAGTCTAATCTGAGGTGACTCCAGGATCCATCAACACAGGCACACTATGGAACTCTGTAGCCCTTTTAGTTACAAGCCATCTTTGAGGGTTCTAGCTCCACTCTTTTCCACACACAACCAACACCAGGCCTAAGAGAGCCAGCAAACCCTCTAATGCCACAGCAGGGCCTACTTCTAATATATTGGGTTGGGCAGACAAGAAGTTGCCAATGACCCAGCGCTATTTCCATAAGAGGAAGGCTAATGCATCATCAATTGCTGGCTGATAGCCAAGAGATGCCCCTTCACTTAAGCAACCCTTAATCCAAAAGCCCCATAATAGCTCATACCATCCTTAGGTTTCAGCAAGTGATGACAGACATATTTGGGAACCAACATGTCTTTCTAGGATTTTGTGCACACTATAAATGTTTTGGTATGACTGAAGGCTTCAAAGAAGAAGGGTCAATAGACATAGCATTCTGCACGTCTAAGACAGAGAGGAGTCAGTGTCAATTGAAGGTGGAAGCAAGTCGGGGCAGGAAGCATTCCTAGCTGTGGACAGTACACACTTGCTGGCCATTCCTGATGTGTATACAGTCATGGACAGTACACACTTGCTGGCCATTCCTGACATGGACACAGCCATCGACAGTACACACTTGCTGGCCATTCCTGATGTGGATACAGCTGTGGACAGTACACACTTGCTGGCCATTCCTGATGTGGATACAGTCATGGACAGTACACACTTGCTGGCCATTCCTGACATGGACACAGCCATCGACAGTACACACTTGCTGGCCATTCCTGATGTGGATACAGCTGTGGACAGTACACACTTGCTGGCCATTCCTGATGTGGATACAGCTGTGGACAGTACACACTTGCTGGCCATTCCTGATGTGGACACAGAGGACTGAAGGGCCCAGAACATGAACTTATGAGAAACTACTCCATAGGAAAGCCAGAAGTAGAGAGCCAGCCACCTAGCCTGACATCTGCCTTGCTTATGGGCATTGAGGTACTTGTGCTGTTCTGCCTCTGACCCACTCTGTGACCTCAGGAAATAGTCAAATTGGAGCAGCATAAACCACACACAAGCAGAACCTCTATTTTAATGCATCCGTTTTTACTTCAGCACATAAGAAAACGACCCATTGGCACCTAAATTTTAGCCTAAATTTTAAAGCTCAAAGTACTCTCCTCTTTCAAAGAAAATATGCAAAAATTATTTTTGTCTCATCTCTCACTTGAAGAGGAATTTGAAAAGATGTCTGAGTACCTGGTGACGGTCCTCAGAAGGAAGGGGGTAGTGAAGTTACTGTTCACACATCTAAACTGTCACAGTTAGTAATGACTTCAAAGGAACAAAGAGACTCCATAGTGTGGGGCCGCCATCATTGCTTTGCTGCTTGTTCTAGGGGAATTTCAGGAAAATGTGTCTCCTGCTACAATCTACGGGGTGCTCTCTCAGTCTGATGACTCCCTTAGACTGCGTCATACATCTGAGAGATTTCCTGCCCACAGGTAATCACACCCGTGCCCCTGGTCTCAATGACCATCCACATCATTACCACGGTGTCTAGGAATTCCGTTTTCTGTCCCTGCCTGGTCATCCTTCACAGTCATACCCTTCAAAACAATCCTTCAAACTGACAACTCCACACTAAATGCCTTTGTCCCAAAATCTTCCTTCACTCCTGTAATCACTATCTAAGCAAATGACATAATTAGCTATCAAGGTGCTCAGGGTAGAAATCTAGAATTGTCTTTGTCTGTTTTTTCATTTGCATCCAATCACCAAACTTGCAAAATGTAAGTTTCTAGAAAGCCTTACCCTACCCCTCCCCTTTGTGCTGCTGCCTCCACACTGCCAGGCTAGACTTCCCTCTGATGCCCACACCCATGTATTTAGCACAGCATTTAGCATCCCCAATTACACATGGTCACATGGTCTCCTCACACTTAGCCTTGACTTCCTTCTATCTCTACCATGGCTATAGTAAAATACATCTGATGGCATCACCCCTCCTTTTTCAAACTTCAATTCTAAGGCCTAAGTGACTGTTGGTCATGTTTAATTATACAGTTATTTCTCCACTGGACTCTGAGCCATGTAAGAAAAACTATTCCTTTGACTTTTAAGTCCTTCAGTGTTTAGGACACTACCTATTACACAAGAATCTCACAAGACCTTCTTGCGAAATGAATGAATGAGTGACTGAATGAAGGAATGAATGAGAGAATGAAGGAATGATAGGGATGCACTCTAGGCTAAAACCATTGAGTAACAAATTCATCCAATGCCCGTCACTCATTTGCTTTTATAAACGAGTCTCTAATAATATGCATCTTGAATGTTTCCCCAAAGTCTCACGAGCTAAGTAAGAGTGTTGCTATGACCTTTAAGAGGTGGGACCTAACGACAGGTCCTTAGGTGGCCTTTGAAAGGGACTGTGGCCTCTTCCCACCCCTTTCATTTCCTGGTGGGGAAGTGATCAGTTTTACCCTGACATGGGTTCCCCACTACTACAGACTGATAGCCTCACTGGAGAGCTAAAAAGAGTAGCCGATTGGCCATTTAGTATATGAACCAGAAGACCACGATACTTTTTCTGATTTTAACTTGGTCATATTGAGTGTTTGTTACAACGACACCCAGCTAGCTGAAGGGATGCTGAAGCATGTGAATCTCAGACTCAGACTCCTACCAGTCATAACCTTTGCGCCTGCCTAAAGGGCTTCATGTGGCCAAATTCCTTTTACTGCTTCTGCCTTGACATCAGAATAGATTCTCAGGCCTCAGTTAATCTTTTCATCTCTTTCCTAAATTTCTAAGAAAGCGACATTTACATAGAATGGACTTAAACCATTACTCCCTAATCATTACAGCTGGGAAATTCTGGATCAGTATTCCGGTTCTGTGGTTCACAAGCAAGCAGGTGGTAGCAGATTTTCAATGGATGAGGAGAGACCGGTAATGAGGGCTGCAGAATCTCCAGGGCTCAGACAAGAAAAGCCTGGCCAGGCAAATGGTGGCCTGGATACTCCTGGTCGCTTTCTGTTCTGTGCTTCCGCCTCTTCGGGATAGGTTGCTTAGCAATAAATGCTGATGCCACTGGTGAGGACAGGGTGATTCTGTGCGTTGGTTTAGCCAAAAGAGTGCTTTGCATGTGTTCTTCTGAAGCCTCTGGGTCTGCGATGAAGGCAACAGCTGGAGTCAGCATCCAGCATGTGTTGTACAAATTCCTCGTGATGTTTGCTCCTGGTTTCTTACTCTAGAGGCCTCTAGAGACAGGCTGCAAGAGATTTAAGCTGTTCTTCAAAAGCAGATTCTTGCCACTTTGTTCCTGAAATCTCTCCCTCCATAAACAACTGTCCCTTGAGGCTTGGAAAAGAAGATGGGACCCTGAGAATAAAATGTTTTATTTTGCACAGCAGGCAGCCTCTCAGATCAATGGGATTTGCATTCACACTCTGGATAGCTGGCCCCCTTGGACTGGGGTTTGCATTCCCACCCTGTCACCTTTCCTGCTGAGTGTCCTTTCTCCTGGGGTGTTCTTTATAGCTGCTCTGTCTTAACAAAGGCAGGTATCCTTATTAATGAGTCTACTGAAGGCAAATTGCAAAATTGAAAGTTTGTGAATCAATAGATAGCCAACTTTAGATCAAATAGACCCAAGGATAACAGCCTGTTCCCATCACATTCCAAATATTTGGACGTAGTGTCTCTCAGAGAAATGAGGCTTCTGCTTCAAGAGAGTGTGGCCATAGCTTGCTCAGACTTGTGAGCAAAGACAGTTTAAACACTGAAAATCAGAGTGGTCCACCCCTTCAAACATATTCCAAGAAGAGTCTGCCTTTTATGGCCTTTGAGCTTCCCCAAGTTTCCATGTCATTTTCCACAGGAGTTTCATGGTGGAGATTTTAAAGCGGAGGCTTGTGCCGAGGTGAGGAGCAGGGTCTAAGGAGGACACTGGCCAGAGTCTCCTTCACCTTCTTCATGTTGTTGGATCTGCTCAGCAAGAATTAACAGAGAGAAGTCAAGTCTGTATCCTTTATTCCTGCTGTTTCTGGAGTTCTCAGACCACAGACAATGGCTGTGCCTACCTCTGGAGATGAGCCAGAGAACGAATTAGAGTGTTGGACAAAGTCATGATGTACTGCTGTTCTTTGCAGGAAGGGTACTCAGCCTCCAGGGCTCTGTCATTCTTTCTGATGCAACATGTGAACTGAAGGAAGTCCCTCAGCGGGCCCCTCTGATTGGCAGGGGACACATTCTCCACAGCAAGAAGCCTGCTTGAGAGAGGCTGCTCACAGTTCTACTTCATTAATATACAACTTCAATAGAAACTTCTGGCAGCCTTTCCTGGACCCAGGATTTGTCACCATTGTTAGTCTGTTCTGTGAGCCAGTGGCACTTCCCCAGTAATGAAGATCACACATTGCTATGCACATAAATGTGAATCCTGGCGTGTGTGAGAGACAGTGGGGGAAAAAGAATGTAAAGTTATAAAGACATGCTGCGTAATGAGCTCAGAGAGACAAAAGGGAAAAAAAACCCACCGAAGGGAGAAATGTTAAATGTCAGACCAAAGTTGTTTTACATAAGAAACTAAATTAGGCTGAGATGTCATGACTGTGCCATCCTGCTCTGGACCACTACAGAGATGTGAGCCTCCCAAGCACAAGTGTGTGGCTTCAGTGGGAACGACTATTCTACACACATGAATCTCAGCAACACTAAGGCAGGTAGCAAAGCAATTAACAGGACAAGGAAAATGTAAACAAGAGCTCTCACTCAGACAAAAGACAGACAGACAGACAGGCAGGCAGGCAGGCCGGTGCTGCATCTTTCACCACAGGACATCACATGCCTCCCTTGTCACTAGAACTGATCAGATGCCACCCACCACCATGTTCTTGAATGTCCCAAAGTACCCAGAGACAGGGGTGAGAAACACACACTGACAAAGTCAAATAAACAAACAGATCCATTCTATCAAAATATGAAGTGACCAACAGAGTGCAGACGAAGAGAGGTACAAGCATAAAAAGATGCTCTGTCCTGGCTCCCAGGAGTCAGGTGACACCACAAAGCTGATGATGACATTGGTCATCTTCCTTGATAACCCTACACATTATATATCGAGACCTGCCTGAACCTGGAACTCCCCAAGTCATCTGATCCTTGAGTCTGTCAACTGCTAAGTGAAAAATATCACCCAGATTTTAGAGTTGTAAGGATTAGAAGTAATTTGTGACCATGTCATGTAAAAGACACCGAATAAATCAGATTTAAAGTTACTGAAGAATAATAACAAAAACACCTGATTACTTGAAAAGAAAAGGGAGAATTCTATTTTTTATTATTACTGCATATGTGTGTTTGTGGTATATGTGGGTGTACGGGTGCACATGAAGGCACAGGTGAAATGTAGCCATGCACACATGTATACCTGAAGGTAGCCATGCACACATGTATACATGTAGGTGGAGGTTTATATCAGTCATCTTCTTTTGTCACCGTACACATTATGTACTAAAGCCTGGCTGAAACTGGAACTGCCCAACGTACCTGTCTTGTTGGCCAGTTTGCTCTATTGATCTCTACCTCCCAAGCACTGAGATACAGGCAGGGTACCGTACCTGCCATCATCCATGTAGATGCTGTGGATCCAAACTCCAGTCCTCATACCCATCAGCAAGCCACTGAGCCATCTCCCACACCCTCAAAGTATGATATTAGACGTTTATGAATTACTAAAAAGCTAGGAAAGATATTTCTCATAATAATCATTGGGGGTGGATATTCTGTCTAGCTCACAGGATTTCCAACAGATTCTTTCTAAAACTTTTGGTGGGATGTGAGAGGCTCAGGCCTTGGCTCATACCCATGACCAGGAGACAATTAAAAAAAAATAAAACGTATGCATAGTTTAGTTCCCTCAATATATGAGCATGAACTTATGATCCTATACTAGTCTCTTCAAAAGGAGTCCTATGGGATGGGGAGATAGCTCAGTAACAAAGTGCTTCCTTGTACAAGAATGAGGACCCCAGTTCAGATCCCTAGCACCTATGTAAGAACCAGGAGCTCACATCTGTAACCCTGATTCTTGGGGCACTTCATGGGCGGATTCCAGGGGACTCTCTGGCTAGCGAGTTTAGCCAAAATGTCAAATTTCCTGTAAAGACACTGTCTCAAAAAAATGAATCAGAGAGTGACAGAAGATACTCAACATTTCTGGCCTTATGTACAAATGCAGAGCTAGTTTCGTGTGTGTGTGTGTGTGTGTGTGTGTGTGTGTGTGTGTGTGTGTGTGTATGTGTGCTCACACTTGTGTATACACACACACACACACACACACACACACACACACACGTAATACTGAAAAGGCACCTGAATGCTGAACTTTACTTAGATTTTTGATTTCCAGTGACTGAAATCCATGGACACCACAAGTGTGATCCTGCGTAGGCACCACCACCAGGGGCAACAGAAATACACCCATTCTGTGAGAGGTTCTAGCTGCATAGGGCTGCTTAAAATCTGTAAACTCTCTATGAACCTCTCTTTAGCTGATTTTATATGTATGAAACACTGAGCCAACACACTCAGCTACATTCTCCTGGATTTACTACAAAAATGTAAACTTCCTAAAACATAGTTATAGGGATTTAAAGAGTAAAATGCTGAAAAGTTCTGCTCTGACCATATTCCAGAGCAGATCTGACTGCTTCAACAGTTCCCTCAGAGCTGGTGCTTGTGGCCTTGCATTCCCAGCCTCATCTACCTCCTCAAGCTGACTGTCAGAACCTGACCTGGCAGCTCAGGATCTCCCTGTAGGGTCAGCATGGTTCCCCTCCAACCCCCAGAAGTCCTTGTATCCCTCTTCTGCAACACACCTTCTCTGTCTCTCCTGAGGTCCCTGCCCTGGTAACAGTTCTTCCCTGCACTTGAAACCATAGTATACTTTGGAGGTTAAAGGGTTTGCTCATTATTGTCACTGAGGATGCCTTCGTGGGTGTGTGGGTATGTGGGTGTGTCCAATGTGCCATAGTATACATTTTAAATGGGCACACACACACACACACACACACACACACACACATTGCTCATTTGTGCTAGGACACAGCATCGGTCTGTGCTGAGTCATGGGACTCAGCAAGCACTTCCTTATGAGAGAGGTACGTGTTCTATCTCCACAATCATAGCCAATTCCCAGGAGGCAGAGAGCATGACAGCCATGACGTTTCATCTCAGTGGTAACGTCTACTCTTGCCCCCTGGAGTCTGTTCTCAAAATGGTAACCAGGCAGAGACATTTCAGTGTCCTGACAGTACAGGAGGTGTTTTGTCACTTTTGTCAAGATGCCCCTATGTAGTTCAGTCACTATGGCCCCTGCCTGAGAAACCCCTCAGCACGTAGGCCCTGCCCTCCCTTAGATGGGCACTGGGCACATAGTAGAATCCTGGGAGAGGCACTCTGGAACCCAAGAGCTCATGAGCCCTCCAGGAGGTCACAGAGGAAGGGGAGGAGAGGGAGGCAGACATAAGGAAGGGAGAAAGGACACACGCCTTATTGGCTCATGTGTGATCTTAGCCATGGCCTGACAGAAGAAGATGAGAAACCCCCTTCCCATTCTGAGACTCTGTCTCCTGTGAGAAACTTAGTGCTAGGTGACTGCTCTTTACAAAGACTATTCCAGATATCATGCGGGGTTCTTAAAGCACAGTCCAGAGGCTAAAGACAGAACGGCACCATCAGGCTTCCTCACCCAGTTCCCCCTGACTACCAACAGTGGCAGGCACTGCTGTTCTGACCAGAGGACATTTAAAAACTATTCCATTGCTTTGTTTTGTTTTCTGTCATAACTGGGAGGGGGTAGTGACATCTAGTGGGTAGATGCAAGCATGTTGTTATGCATCTTACAGAGCACAGAATGCACACCTCTCTGACCTTAATAGATAATTACCTATCCCCTAATAACTTTATGTCATGGCAGAAAACCTAACCTTTGACCTTCACAGGATCCCTCCTCATGACATTCAGTGGAGGAAAGTCTCTTGTAAGGTTAAGGAGGCCTGGTAGTTTACACACCAGACACACAGCCTGGCTTTTCTGTCCTTGGTTTCCCTTGGACATAAAACACTAAACTCTAAAAGACTCATTCTCTCACTGATCCACTCCAGCTGAAGCTGACAGTGGAGCTGGGTTTGGAGGGTGTGTGACATCCCTCCGACTACTAAAACCCCACATGCTGGTGGAAGTCACATCCTGGACCACTTGTCCCAGCCCCCATCCTTCCCTCTAACTGGCATTATAGACAATTCCCTTCCTGCCAACAGTGTCATGGCACAGAGAGCCACCAGCTGTTTCTAGGCAAGCTTGCCATGGAAAGGAGTGTGTGGTCCCAGTTCTTGGTCACTTAAAAATGTGGATCTGGTACATGGCTTCAAGGACTAGTTCTGGAGCTTGTTATTTATGTATGTCTCTTGCCCAGGGTAACAGTGGGGACAACTGATGTAGCTTGGTCTATAAAATAATTTCAAACCTCTGGTCAGACTTCACATCCTGGTAACTGTGCAGTTTCCCTTCTGGAGAGAGAAAACCAGTGCCACAAGAAGACAAAGTCAGCTGAAGATGTAATCTGGTGCAATTACAGAACAGACCAAGAATTTATTTGTTCTTTCAAAGAAACAAACCCACATTTATGTAGCTCAGACCATTTACCAGGCCTGCGATGGCTTTGGTTTATTTGAGGGAACTCACAAAGACTGTGTGACCTAAATGCCCAAGACTAGAGGAGACCCTTAGAGACCCTTAGAGATCATGGCTGAGCCATACATGTGTGTGTGTGTGTGTGTTATATACTATGTTCATATGAACAAGTATTGTGTGCATGTAGGGAACCAGTGGTTCCTTCCTCAACATCTTTCTGCTCTGTGTTTTGTGAGAGGGTCTCACAAAATCCTATTTGGGTTTTGAGCTCATCTATTTGGCTAGACTAGCTGGCCAATGAGCTCCAGAAATCGGACTGTCTCTGCCTCCTCACAGGCAGTGATTATAGACTGACTACACCCAGATTTTACATGGTTACTAGAAGTCACCTTACCCATTTATCCATCCCCAGACCTCACTGCATGTTTATATCTCCATCCTTGATACACTAGAAATGTCTCAGCACACCCTGGAACAGAGGTTAGAACATCCCATCGAAATCTAGCACAGGACGCCTGTACTCAAACTAACAACTTCTAGACCTATTTATGAGGTTCTTTATCACAAACTCATGCTTACTTATTTGAGGAGGAAGGAATACATAAATCCAGAGACACTCTCACTCCTTACCCTCTGTGGGGAGAGGATGAAGTCCCAAGTGTATTGCTGACAGGGACATGGGCAATGACCTGAATGTCTCAGATCCATGGAAATAGCAAAGATGTCCTCTGGTCCAAGTATGTAAAACTAGCACCACAGCTTCCTCCTCCTGGATGGATGCCTGCAGCCTGAAACTGCTCCCCTACAGAGACCTCCCGCTGAGACTCGCTTAGCCCCTCCTCCTTGTGTGTGGTATGTTATGCACATCTTGAGAATCTGGGTGTGTGATAGGTGCCTCCCATCAAAGCAAGCACAGCCCACTCAGTGCCAGATTCTGAATGTCTGATGCCTGTCATTCCTCATTCCTGCATTCCACCAGTCAAATTCCCAGGACTCAGTGACCTTCCTTCCTTCCTTCCTTCCTTCCTTCCTTCCTTCCTTCCTTCCTTCCTTCCTTCCTTCCTTCTACAATAAGCTTTTGGGAAAAGGTCTGGTTGAAAGTTAAGATTTTCAAACACAGGAAGCAAACTCATTCTTCTTCCATGCCTGCCTCTGTGACACTTCCAGTTTGGTCTTGAAAAAAGGGGAGCTGTAAAATGTTTATTCATGTAGTCTAGGGAAAAATCTAGAACAAAAATCTAGCACAAAACTCTGCTTTGAGTATTTTCTAGGGAACTGTAAAGGCAGAAGAAAGAGAGAGGGAGGAGAAATATCAGACAAGAACCTTCTTAAAAGGTCTTGATTTTGACTTTTGGTTATGAATTTATCAATACCCTTTGAGAATATTGGTGTGAACCTGACTTGGCCTGTCCCAATTCACCATCTATCAGAAGAAAGGCATAAGCATAGAAGTGACATGCTGTGTGTGGTCACAGTCACAAACTGTACAAATAGCAGAACTTTCCAACATGAGGGCGGGGCGGGGGGAGGGGGAGCTTTGTCAGAGTTGTCTTATCGTTCATTTCAAATATTCACTCGTGAATCCCTTTGATACATGTTAGAAAGCTAATGTGGTCCTGAAATTTATGGATATCACAAAAACACATTACAATTAACGATTCAAGAGAGAAGCAGTCTGCCCCTGCATGTGGGGACTCAGTAAACAGCCTGGACTTCATTCTGAAATCAGGTTTTAGTTTATGGGTTAAGCTTTGTTATTTTCTAGTTTGATCACTGTGGCAAGTCATTCAATCTTTTTTTCCCATTTTTAAGTGTGTGTGTGTGTGTGTGTGTGTGTGTGTGTGTGTGTATGTATGTGTGTGTAGTGTGCATGAGTGTGTGGATATACATGTGTGGATGTGTGTGGGCATACATGTGTGCATTGTGGGCATACATGGTATGTGTGTGTGGGCACACATGTGTGCATGTGTGTGGGCACACGTGTACATGTGTGGGCATGTATGTAGAAGCCTGAGGTTGTCAGGAATCATCCTGAATTGCTCTTAATTCCTACTCATTGAGGGAGTCTCTCACTCAAATCTCTAGCTCAACAATATGATCATTCTCACTGGCCAGTTTGTCAGGGGATCCTCTGTCTTTGTCTTTCGAGACTGGAAGTACATGTTGTCCACCATAACCAGCATTGACACGGGTTTCGAAGGATCTGAAGCCCAGCCCTCAGACTCCTGCAGCAAGCACTTTAACTACTGAACTCCCTCCCTAGCATCCACATCAGCTTCTTGTGCCTGAATTTCCTTATCAAAGAGGCAAGCAGACTTCTCCTCCCTGGGTAAGTAAATGAAGATGTAATAGAGTAACAAACACAAACATACTGTATGGTGAGCCCTGTGAACACAGCATGCCATTCTTACAAATGTCAAGATTTTCCTGTGCTTAATATGTGAAAAAGCAAGGCTGGGACGAAAGCCAGGCCCTTGGTGCATGACTCAGATTATAGCTAATGGTTCAAGGTCTAAGTATCAGAAGAGGTGACATAGAAGAGTAAAGAGGACCACCCAGGTAAGCATTCAAGTATGAAATGCCAAGCCTGGTACAATGTCCCTCTCCATTTACTGACCCTCTTGTCCAGCCAGAGGCATGCTTGCAGCTAAGTATCACAACAGATGGGTCAAAACAGACAAAGGCCAGCACAGCTCATGCTCTACCTGGTCTTTATTAGTGCCCACATTAGACTACTGTGCCCATACTCACAAAACACTTGTGACAAGTCACTTCCTTGACACTGCTTCTTACTGCTGAGGTGGCCAGGCAGAAGAATGGAACTTTCCAGAAAAACAAACCAACAGTCTCCTGCCATCTGAATGACTGCTAGAAGCTGACTTAAGAGGCAAGGAGAATAGATGGCTTAGAGATGGTTACCCAGAGTCTTTGCATCTAGGAAGAACTGAAAACACAATGCTCTGGAATCTTGGACTCACCCAAAGCTGCAGGCTAGAAGAGATGTTCCCATTAAACAGAAGCCTGCCTAACCAGCAGTTTTCCCCAGAGCCCATACCTGAGTGGTTCTGAGAGGCAAGCCTGAGTGGCCCATGGCAGGCAGAACCATAGACATTGACATCTGGAGGAAAACTTAGTGAACCCTTGTCTGGGCTTTGATGGTTTGGGAAGTGCACTTTGGTCTAACCATAGACAGGAAAGTGGTAGGCCTGAGAATGAAACTACACATTCTTATAGACTACTAACAGTTTCTATGGTGTGAGCCAAGATATGCTTCAGAGTGGGTTTAAAGTGTCTCCTATAGCTGTGCGGTCACAGAAGGATCCACGTTGAGACTGAGGTGTTTCCTGGCCTTGTGTATCCAGAGATGGTTGGGACTCTCCAGGAATCTCCTCCACAAAGAAAAGCTTCAACTTGGCAAGAATTTACATTCAAATGACTCTGCAGTCCTGGGAATGTTTCCAGGCAGACAAAACATTCCTCTGGACCTGCTGAGCTGCTCTTGACCTGAACTTAGTGTGTCCACACATCCAGCAGCACCAGGCCAGCTGACTTCACAAGCACTGCCTGAATTCCCTATCTTTAGGGAAAAGATTGTGGCAATTATATACAAACTGTAGTCAGGACTGTCTACCCACAGTGGCAGGGCCAAGAGGTGGCCCACAAGACTTTAAAACTGTTCTAGACAAAGCCTTTGGGAGTCTGTCTCTGAAAAGTGCTTTCTCATGTGCTTCCCTGCTGAATCTTCACAAAAGCTGATTCTCAAAGGACTTCATTTTTTTGTGTTCTTTGAGTTTCAAACACAGTTATATTCAATATTAATTCTCCTGTGTTTGAGAGCTGAAAACACAGCCCAGCTGTGACAGTGGCTTGATTCATTCCAGATCTTTCCCCATTATTATTTACAAGCAGAATTTTAGTTATTGCTTCTGCAAATAGTAGAACCCAATTCATTGTTAGCTGAGTTTGGCCGTTTCTCTGAGAAGTTAATTCATTAATCCAATATTATTGAGGCATTATTTTAAAAAATCCTTTAAACTCTTGGCAGTTACTATCACAGTGAATTTTTGTTGTTTTCTTTTATTTCTATTAAATACTTCTACATTAATGAGTTCTGTGTATTTCAAAGGTTTGGCGAAGTAGTAAACTAAGATTATTGATGTCTTCCTCTTCAAAATACGACGGTCCTTTAGCCAGACCATAACTTGTGAATGTTATTTAAACCATTCCTATTTACAACCACCATCAACTAAAAACATGTTGTAAAATCTTCTGGAATCTTTTATTACAGGTTTAGGTGCATTTATATGTGTCTGAAAACGTAATAAGGGAGGAAATATGATTGACTTACATATTCATTATTTTATTCAGTCTCCAAATGGGAATAAATTTACAATCAAAGAAAAAAACAACATTTAAACCTAACTCAGCTCATGGAGTTTTGGGAGCATACGGACTATGCATTCCTGTGGTGATAAAAGCATGGGACACTATGGAAATTAATGTATTGGGCCCCAGAAATGGTAATGGGTCAAATAAACAACGCCCACGTGACACATGGGAAACAATAAGGCAGTATACAGGAAAGGAGGCTTTTGGATTCAGGAGTGAGGGACTGTCTCACAATGGGGCACAGGTGGCCTCTCTGTGAAGGGATACTTGAGCAGAGACCTGAAAGGAGGCGCTGTGAGCTACAACAAGCACATTGAAGAAGCCAAGCAGAGCAATGCATGCATTCTAAGGCCCTGACCCGAGACAGTCATTGTGATTAGGAACAGCAAGAAGCCAGCTTGGCTACAGTGGAGCACATAAAATGGTGGAAAAGAGCTCAGTGGACTGCTGTAGTCCAAAAATGTCCCCAAATCCTTTAGTTGACATTCAGATGATCACTATGGTCTTGGACCTTTGCAAAGTGCCAGGACCCAAGGGCACTAGGACTAACCTTTTAACAGAGGCCCCAGAGAGCTTTCACACCCTTCCAGCATGGGAGGACACAGGAAAAGATGGATAGAAGAACAGGATAAAATCTGCCTTGATCTTCAACTTCCCAGTCCTCAGACCTCTGAAAAAATGAACTTGTTGCTTGTAAGTCAGCGGAGTGTTATGTTACAGTACAGCAGCACGAATGGACCAATAAGCGATTAAGTTAAGCTCAGAGATGAAATCTGGGATGCAGGCATAATTGAGGAAGTCAATAATAAAAGTACTAAAATTATGAAATGGGGCGGGGCCACATGGAGTGAGGGTAGAGAAAAAGGCTGACTAAGAAGACCTCTACAAGTAGCTTAGAATAACACACACACAACACACATCACACACACATGATGATGATGATGACAACTACGACAATGATGATACATAAACCTTTTAAAAGAGAGCTTTTATTAATTTTTTCTTTCACTTGAAAGTTAATTTAACATCATTTTTATATTCCAATAGAAAAATAGGTACTGTTCTGCTTGCTCCCCAATAAATCCAGTTCTTATCCAGAGCCATTCTCTTTGTTCCTTTCAGCTGAGGGGAAAACAGTGGGAAAAAGCAAGAAAGAGCAGACACCAAACTCTGGTCAAGGGCACAGGAGAAAACAGATGTGATCTGAGAAGTTACAAAGTGAAGATGAAAGGCTCTCGCAGAAGAAAGGCCAAAGGTACTGAGACTTTCTCTGATAATGGAATGTGCATTCCGCACTGTCACAGTGAGCAGTTGGGCTGTAGAGAGCAGATGACAACTGACCCAACCTCCAGCTTCCTGTGACAAGAGGCACAGGCAGGGATGAAAGGCTTGCCGTGCTGAGTCCTGACATTCCCCAGACAACTGTCAGTGGAGGCTGAGAGGTGGTAGGAGGGAGGAGAGGGGTCCCCAGCAGGAAGGGGCTCTGGGTTCCATCTCCACACAAGCTGAAGACAGAGTGAGGGCCATGGACTCTTCGCCCCATCTTTAATGTAAAAAGCAAAACTAAGGTAATTGCTTTGAGCTTCTTTTCCCTCCAGTCAGCAGCCACACAAGACATTCAGATATACGTCCATGGTCAAAGGCTGAGTATTCTAGTTTACATTTCCTCTTCCTGTGATAAACATGTCGACCAAGAACACCTTAGAGGAGGGAAGGGTTTGTTTGACCTACACTTCCAGGTCACACAATCTATCATTGGGGGAAGTAAGGGCAAGAACTCAAACAGAAGCCGTGGAGGAATACTGATTAGTGGCTCACCCTCTGGCTAGCTCAGCTAGCTTTCTTATGTAGCCCAGGACCATCTGCATAGGGACAGAGCCCGCAGTGGGTAAGGCCCTCCTCCATCCATTAACAATCCAAACAATGCCCAGAGACCAATCTGATCTAGAGAATTCCTCAGTTGAAGTTTCCCCTTCCCAGATGACTTTAGGTTGTGTCAGGTTAACAATAAGAACAAACCAGCACATTGAGCTAAAACCCGAGACAGCACAAAAATCTATTAGATAAATACACATGCACACACACGACCATCTCCATGTTTTAAGATTCATATGATGAAGCATCTCTTCCAGTCAACCATGCTTTAAATGGAGTTGGAAGTGCGTATGAAAGAGGTAGAATGCCCTGTTTACTCTTGTGTGGAACAACACAGACAGACATGAAGTTTACTCATGACATTGCCATCACAGCAAACCTCAAGGCTGTCTGGATCCTGACAGATTTTTTTTTATTCACTGGGAATCAGTTCGCTTCCTCGGACCTACACATGATAGTAAACGGTGACTTTAAAGGGGGATGGGACTGCCTGTTTTCAAATAAACGCTACATAGAAGTGCAGTGGAGGCAAATGGAGATGGGAGGAAAGGAAAGGTAGGAAGGAATTCCGACCTGAGCAGGCCAGAACCAGGGCCATAGCTGGATCCCAAGAACATTCAGAGACCTCACTAAGGAACCCTTCAGTACCCACTGGCCAGACGCACTGCCTTCTTGCTTTGGTGCCCGCTATGTCAGCTGGGATAGCAGAACAAAGCTGTCTGTCTGTCTGTTCATCTGTCTGTCTGTTTGTGTTTGGGATTCCACTGCCTCTGTCCAAACCACACCCCTACCTGTTCTCCTTCACTGGTGGAAGGCTGGTGCTTCCTTTGGATTGTAAGTCACTCTCTGTCTCATGTGTAAGTCACCATCTCATGCCCAAATGGGTTTATTTGACTTGAGATTATTTTTTGTTCTGGCCTGTCAAAATTGTCACACACTGACAGGAGTTGTCAGCTGGGTCCCTGTCATTGATGAATGGGGTATTCGTTATAAGGAAAGAATTTGTGTTTAATTGTCAGTGGTAAGGACAATAGCCACTCTACAATAACCAGTGTGGAGAGAGAACTGTAAAGTTTAAGGGTGGAGGAAGAGTCCAGAGAGATGGCTCAGTTGATAAAGTGCTCGATTGCTCAAACAGTTCAGGTTCCCCAGGCCCCATTTAAAAGGCATGAGAAGCAGCACACCTCTGTGACCACAGCCCTGGGGACATACAGACAGACAGGTGCCTGGAGCTCACTGACCCAGCTACCTAGCTGATGAGCTCCAGGTTCAGAGAGACTTTGTCTCAGAAAAGAAGGTGGAGAAAGACGCCCAATGTCAGCTTCTAGCCTTCACATGAGTGTATGTGTGTACTACACATTGCACACAAACAAGTATCTATACTACAGAGACAGACAGACAGACGGAACGGACGGACAGACAGATGGAGGACAGACGGACAGACAGACATTCAGGAAAACCTTTCTGCTCGGTTCACATTAGCTGCCAGCACACTGATTTAGACACAGACCTGAATCTTTCACTGAATCTCATGGCATCATCCCCCACTCTCTGCTCAAAGGCAAAATCGACCTCGCTTCCCATGGAAGAGATGGGTCAGAAGCAAATGTTAAATATTATAAAACAGTTCTCATGATTTACAGATATTAGCTCACTCCTGTCTTAAGACTTCAAGTGCCCTCCACATAAATACAACCACATCTTCTGCAGGGCATCACACCAAGTCACTAAGATACCTAAGATCCCCAAGGAAGCTGTAATTCAGATTTGGCATCAGCAACCTTAGAATACAGTCAGACACCTGGACATGTATTTTGGTTGTTTCTTTCTCAGGGAGACATTAATCTAAATGCTTCGTCTCTGATTGCTGTTTTCCAAGTCCTTTAAGTAGCCTCCTCCCTCACGTTCCCTCTCCTCTTCACCCTCAGCTTCTTACAAAGGCCTCAGTCAGCTGCCTAGCTTGGTTAGCTGCTTGCTTGCTCAGAGACCACTCTCTGATCCTGAGCTCACCAGCTCTGGAACTGAGTGCTAATCTTCACAAATTGAATGACAGCTGAGAACCTGGATTGGTCACTTCACCCACCTCCTGTCTGAAGTTCCGGGAGAAAAATGGTGAAGAAAAGAAGAGCAGAATCGGTTTGAATGGTTTCAGGGGGGAAAATATTGGAAACAAACAAACCAAAAAAATAAAATAAAATAGGAAAACCATAGACTAAGTGCTCATCTTTGGTAGGAGACAACGACCCCATTCCTTCCCCATCCATATTACTCTCTTTTTTAAAATACAGCACAAATACATTAGTTAAGCAGCATGTTGCTTGTTTGGGCCCTGGGCATGGATGCAGGGCCTTGGGCCTGCTGTGTGTGAGCTCTGCACAGAACTGTACAACAGCCCTTACACCACAGCACAATTTCCACAAGAGCAAAACATCCAGAGGGCTGTCCCTGCTTTTCTCGGGATCCCTGGACTTAGAAAGCCGCACAGACTCTGATGCCATGGACTCTTGAATTTTGTCATCTTGGTGTGATGGCAGTTTGCCTTAAAAGAAAAACCCACAAGAGGCAGGAAGCCATTTACTTGGTTAAACGTGTGAAAATTTTACACAGTGAGGGGTGTGTTCTATTGCTTACACACAGAGAGACCATATTTAGCCATTCTATCCACCAGGGCCTCTGAACTAAATGCTAACAGTCAAGCAGCAAGGGGCCATTTTCCTCTCTGGTCACCTAGTGTGGTCTCCCAAGTACAAATCCTTATTCATCATTCAACTGAAAACAAAGGCTCACTTTCAACTCAGTTTGTCATCAGAGGACTTGAAAATCCAGAACCAAAGTCAAAATAAAAAAAAAAAAAAAATCAACATCTGCATGGTAAAACATCTGTAGCCGGAAACAGTGTGATGAGGTGGAGCTAAAGGTACAAAGTAATAGAAGACCCCAGGCTAAGTACCACAGACTGTGTTCCCCCTCTACCTCTACCCTACCTCCTGGCCCATCCTACCCACCCACTAGTTCAGTAAGTGATTCTCATACTATCTCAATGCTTCAAAAGATACTAGATTTGCTCAAGATTTAATATGTGAATGTGTGGAAATATACTATAAAGTCCATTAATACAGATAATAAAATATGGCAACAAAGATTAAGATAAAATCAAAATAAAATGCAGAAAAGGAGAACCCTCTAAACCAACAAGTTGACAAGTGTTTTTGTCCCTGTGATTTTGTTTTTCTGCACTCCAAGATTTCATCTTCTCTGTAAGCTGTTTCTTTTAAACCCTCAGCTTTTCAGCTAAAGTTTACAGATATGTATATATATCAGAATATATGTATGGACATATACAGTTTACAGAATCTATATGTATATATGTAATATATATACATAATATTATATATTCTGAGTATTTGTTAGACTGTCCACATACCATGCAACCTCTCCATCAGTCTCTACCTCTTTGTCCAAAATGGGTCCATGCAAATGAGCCTTCCTTAGGTCACTCAATGGCTCCTAAGATCCATTACAATCCCACCTATAAGGTAAGAGAGACTTTCCTGTATCCTTTAGGGGACTTCACTAGGTCCTGGGAGTGTACAGAAGAGAGACAGGTAAGGTTCTGCTCCCACAGAGTTTATAGTCAATGAATAGAGGACATATAGTGGCTGATCATGCTATCAATGGTGACCACTGTGTTGTGTTGTGTAAACCAAATGATATATATTAATTAATTAATAGTCTCCAAAGCCTGCTTTCCATGATGAAGGTTAGCTTCCATTCCTTGAAACTTCAAAGAATACAGTGAAGAATTATATTGGTGAAACAAAGAGTATATTGAAGCCAGAGCCATTATAACCTGACATGAAGTGGCATTGACCACATTAGCATAAAATAAGTCAGCACAGCCGCCCTGGCTGAGGAAGCTTTCTCTGCTAACAAAGAAGACCACGAAAATAACCTGAAAAAAATTCTACCCAGCAAAGCAAATAATATTTTTCACCTTTGCAGTCAACTTCCAGGACCATTTAAAAATCCCACAGGCCCTCGTGTAGTCTGGGCTACGTGCTCACCAATCCTTCACACTGATTCACGACGCAAGGCCATCCATCTTGTATAAATGTAAGCTTTGGGTACAATCGATACGGACACCCTGAAGAAGTGACTGCAGGATGGCACCTGTGCACTGCTGTCTCCAAGGGAACCGGAGTTTCTCCAGAATGTCTTTTTCAGAGGTTACAGCACGCCACCCCTGTCATCAGCAGAGCAACATAAGAAGAATGATAACTAATTTTGCCCAGACTCCTCCAGAGCGATGTTTCAGAAGTGAGGAAATGTGATACCCAGCATTTAACTGTGCTTACTACCTGAGAGAACTGTGTGTACACATGTGCACACGGAGCACTTGACCAAACATGCAGATGAATCAAATGCACATGGAGGTGGAAGCCAGCATTCAAGTGGCGCTCAGCTGTATGAACATTTTATATGAACAACTGGCTATCTTTAGCCCTAGGACCAGTCAACAAACACTTTGCTTGGTTGGCTATACAGTTTCTGTTTTAGTTACTGACTCCGCTGGCAGGAAAGAGAGACTTGCTACAGTAAATATGTAAATCAGGGAGTGCAGTCACTTCTAATAAAACTTTATTTATAAAAACAGGAAGTGGGTGGGTTTGGCCTCCAGGACCGTTGTTCTCTGCCTCCTGCTGTGTGTGATGGAAGTCTTTTCTTCAAGAAGTGATTACTTAAAGAGTCACTTAAGAGTCTGAGGAACCTTCCTGATGCGCCTCATCTAATAAGTTATAAAAGAGAATTTAAGTTTTAGGTGATTCAGTGTTCACCATGCCACGTGACAGTTTCCAAAGACACAGTAAAGTGCCAATGGCTGCTTTCTCTGAACCAAGCAGTTCCAGATGAACTCTAAGGATTCATGTCTGCTTTTTGTCGTTGCTCTTCCCATGAGCTACTAACGTTCACTTCATTGGTTTGTCTGGTTAATTGTGTCTATCTTTAATATGCCATTTCTGACCTGCTTTGGGATAGAACAGCACCTAAAATGACCAGGCTGTGAATGGTGACAGGTCAAGAAACACAAGGGACTGTCACTTTAAGAGCTTTCATGGTTCTGTACTGATTCATCCTTGCTTACTTACACACTTAATGTTAATCATCAATGATTTATCACTGAAGAAATACTCGTGGTAAGTTCTCTATCAAAGCAAGAGCCTGAGTTCAATTCTCCAGCTGCATGGTGGGCCATGGCCATGATGCCTGTAACCTACCTCTTGGGAAGATACAGAAGATTGAAATGCTGCAGCTAGCTAGCAAGAGGCTTCAGCTTCAATAAAGCGCTTTCAAAATAAGGTGAGCTAAAGAAGAGACCAACATCCTTTCTGCACCACATGAGAACACCAGTGCATGCACGGCAACACACGTGTATATGCACACACACCTAAAAATATAACATATGTGTAAGAGACCACTTTGTGGGCATGTATGTACCATACAGACATAGTCATTTTCTCCTTCAGTAAATATTGAATTCTTAAATGTCAGTCACTGATCTAAGTACTTGAAACACATCAATGAGCGCAAAGATTAGAAAGTAAGCCACAAACAAACAAAGCAGCCAACACAGTGCTGACGTCATCACAAATGCACAATTAGATTCATCATATTTTGCCCTGAAGGAGAAATGGATCTAAATTAGTAAACACAGCAAATTAGCAATCCAGCTGTTAAGAAAGCAAACACACACACACACACACACACACACACACACACACACCCCTCTTCCTAAGTACTTCCAGGTCACCAGGTTAAATGACAGGTTACAAAACTTCTAAGGCTGCTCCTCCCACTGCACACCCCCAAACGGTTCTAGTTAATAACTCAGAGTGCCCACTCCCTCCCTCCAATTTTCTCTGTTTCTCATTTCCTGACTCTTTTCTCCCCATGGTGACCCCCAGGGAAATAGGTAAGAAACAAACCAGCCAGAAGTCAGGGGCCTAACAGACTGCCAGGTGTGGAGGTATTCAAAGTGGTCAGCCTGGGCTTGAATGCTTTAAACCTGTGTGTTCAACTGTTAATGAAGCTGTAAAGCCCTGTGATCTGAGAGGTGAACAGGAATCCTAGCCTGGGTTCCACATTCACTTGAAGTGGACTAATTAACAAAGTGCTGTCTTTCCCAGTCAGTGAAGTTGGATTTGCAGTCCCGAAGCTCTTGGGAAAAAGAAAATATAAGCACTCCTAGGCTATCAGCAGTGTTTCAGAGAGGAAAGAACCAAAGTACCGAATGCTGGAAGGTGGTGAGGACAGAAGAAGAAATGACTAAACTCAGAGGAGCCCCATAGACTCCAAGAAGAAGTAACCCCCTCAAAACTGCCACTGTACAGAGAGAGCTACAATATTTCCCCTTCCAGTGCCTCTAGTCATGAGCGCCCATTTGTGAACAGGCAATATTACAGCTCTCCCAGAGCAAACCAATAATATGGTGGTATTCACGATGATGAAACACTAAGGCACACAAATAGCCATGATCAAATGCTTGCTGTGTATCTCTAGATACTACACAAAAATGTTTTTGGTCCCTAGGCAGTCCTATCTCTTTCTTCTCTCCTGGTTTTGGGAATGGTAGATGCCCAGAGAATATCTGGGCAGAACAAAGCCCAAGAGGCTGATGGGCAGCTCTTCCTGTGGAGAAAGCTCTTTCCCTCCAGGAAATGGTGGATGCAGAGTTCCACCCTGACTCCCTTCTCAAGCTTCCTTCCTCCTGATCCAACTCCCTGAGACTCTTGTGCTTCATCCCAGGATCCTACAGATGCCAACTCCTCAGGCTAATATCAGACTCTTGGTTTCACCTGTTGGGTAAGGGGGCTGAGGAGTGTACACATGTTATGTGCACACACACATGCAGGGCTCTAGGCAACAGGTATACCAGGTCTAGGGGTGTGGGAGAACACAGAAGAAGTAGAAGTCTAAGATAGGGACTGCCCAGAGAGGAATGCCAAGGAAGCCCACCACATCTCATGCTAGGTCACAAAGCCAACGAATTAGCAACTGGCTTCTTGCTAGCACAGAAGGCCAGATGGGTAGCCGAATTCAGACTAAAATGGACAGTAAGGCAGTTGGACAAAAGGAAGGCAGGGACACCTCACTGTTTCTGGGCCCACTTGTGTTTAACTGTTCCTACTTTTTTAAAAAGGTAATTGAAATCCTAGGAACACTGGGGAAGTTCAGATTGGCTCCAGCTCTTTTAACATACAACCCTGCCTTCAGCACACAGGAACGCTCGTCTAGTGACTCAGTTGGCATCGCTGCACCTTCCTCATCTACACAAATTGGGTTGGTGGCAACATCATCTTTGCAGTGTTATTTGGCAGAGGCAGAGTCAGAGCAGATGCTCAGAAAACATGCCTTTAGTGTCACTAAAACTGGCGTTGGGCTCAGGAAACATAAGGCCTCTGATGTAGTTTCTCCTGAACTCCCTTTTTTCTCTCTGTCTCAGTCTTCCCAGAATGGACGGATGTGAGTCTTAGAAAGCTAAGCCCCTTCCCACTAAGCTAGCTATAACCCTAAAAATACTGCTATAATCCCTTACACACACCACTATCTTGCCTCTGTGTACACACCAAGCTGCTTTGGCCTATTTTATTTTATTGTACGTTCTAATTCCCTCATTCCTGGAGGCTCCTTCCCCATATGTGGGATGAAAAAAGCAAGACCCAGAAGATTCTGGCCAGGTCTTTTCTGCATTTGCCTCCTTGATCTGTACTACTAGCTCATGTCCTTTGTAGCTAGCCATCCTTCCTCAAAGGATATTCTGTAGATTCTAAACACAGAACGGAGAGTTTGGCCTGGGGCATGAGGTCTTCAGCCTGAACTCTAGTTCAAGTAGATCTAAAGTTCATTAAGTCAGTCTATTTCTCTATTGTCTGCCAGGCCCTTTAGGAGGTCAGCTATGAGCCTTCATACAGGAAAGGAGTTCTCCTCTTTTGTAAACTCATTACCCCCTTCTCCTTATTTTCTGGCCCTATACTTGCCTGGTATCCATAGTCCTTTCTGGAAAATGGTCCTTGTTGTGTACCATTTCTCAGAGATCCCAGGCCTAACCCAGATGGGAGTCACTGTTTGGCAGGCGCCTGCAAGGCTGCACCCGTCTTTCCCTTTTTTGTGCAGCCTAAGGCTTCTCACCTACATGTTTTGCACACAGAGGGACTAACTGGAGGAATTTGACTCTGCACAAGACATCTGCTCTAAGGGCAGTAAAGACCCAGGTGGCAATGTTTTGAAGACAAAGAAATGAAGGGCAATTACCCTGCCACTAATCAGCCAGGCTTCAAGGACTGAACACCCTTAGTTATGGCCAGGAAAGAACAGTTTAACAGCCTTCCTGGGTATGAGGAGTGAGCAAAGCACAAGTCGAGTCAGTGGGAGTGAGGATGGCTGGGGACACATCTGTGGATGTGAGAACTGCTTTGACAGAGTACAAGATGCTCGGCGGAGTTTCACCACTTCCTCTGCAAAGGAAAAACAAGCTAGCCACCACAGACACATGCACACTTGTGCAACACACACATACACATGCATGCACACACACACAGACACACACCACACACATGCATACGCACATGATACACATCACATCTGTTTGCACATATACATGCATACATGTGCACACCTGTATACTTGCATGCACATGCATATTCATAACACACACACACAGCTGTTTCTGTTCCTTACTATATGGGTAACAGAAGACCTCTGCACTTTTCTACTCCCTATTAAGCCCCAAATAAATCCCCCACTCCCTTATATATTTATAGGGGTAATAAAAGGTCTGGAGAAGTTAGATGTTAAGAATCTATAGCAAACTATAGGGAGTCCCAACCCTGAGTATTAAAACATAAATAATACAAAGTTTTACATTTTGACTGTTTTCAACTCTCATATGTTGTTGTATGTCTGTCATCACCATCCACCTTCCAGATTCTCCCATTCTCCCAAACTCAACCCCTGGATTCATTAAACAATGGCTTTTCACTCTTCTCTTCCCCTGACTCATGATAATTACCATGCTACTTTGTGTCTGCAAAGATCTGCCTACTCCAGATATCTCCTACAAGAAGGACCACCATGTTCATACTTTCTGGGTTTTAAGCTATTATACCAAGTTCAATGTCTTTGAACTGCATGCTGTAACAGGTAGGATTCCATGCCTTCCTTGAGTGAATCATCTGATAGACACTTGGTTGTTTCCTCTTTGCCTGTAACAAATAGCACTGATTTGAACAGAAGGTTGCCTTATGTGTTGGGAGCTCCTGTGCCACATTAATTCAGGCTTTTCACCTACATGCTTTCTTCTTAGTTCTCACCAAAGTCTAATCTCTGCAGCCCAGTGTACCTCTCCGCTCCAAGGAAGTTTTACATTGGCATGCTACCCTATCTTTGCTCTGATTCTGTTGAGTTTAGTTTGGATAGACCCATGCCAGATGCACTCAGAGTCTCCAGGAGAGCCCAGTGAGAAGCTCACTCCCCTACAGACTCACCTCCAGTTTCTTGCCATGGACCAACAAAGCCAGAACCTGTACAGAGGAGCCTTAGTGTGATAAAAACCATAAAATGAGAAAATGATGATAAAAGCAAGTTCCCGTGTGGAGCCAGCAAACTAGCCAGCTCCCTCGATGTGTGTGATCAGGAGCACCCCCTAGGGAGCACCAGGTTACCATACAACTCTTAGATGGGCTGAAATTGGCAGGACAATGATGTTAGTGAGGGTTCAGAATAGGCATATGGAAAGAAAGACAGGAGGACGGGTAGAAGCTGACCAGGTAAAGGACAATTAGAGTAGGCAGAGGCTCCTTCAGTACAGAATTTGGACAAAATAAAAAGGAAGTGCTCACCTATGACCTTTGAGGCCAAACAAAAATACAATAGCATTTCAACTACTTGATTTGAGGAGTGACCATTCATGAATAGAGAGAACCCCCATTCCAACCCACTGCTCATCTGAACCTTGAGTGAACTTTGAGAGATTGGAATGGGTTATGTCATTTTAAAAGTTTACGTTTTGATTACATTTTGATTGATTGGCTGATTGGTGTGGTATATGCTATGGCACCGGTGTGGAGGTCATAAGTTGGTTCTCTCCTTTACCATGTGAATCCCAGGGATCACATTCATGTCATCAGGCACCCAGTGAGCCATCTCACCATCCCCCAGCTATGTCACTTTTAGTCATCTTTCAGAATGGATATATGATGGCTCAAAGAGCATTCATACAAGGACCAATCCCTGGCTGACGTCAGATCGTCTGACAGATTGATCTACCACACACACTTACTCCACTGTGTAAGTATACTATGGTCCAAATACAAAAGTCTTACTTCCAAACCCCTTGCATTTCTTTTTTAGTATATGTGCATGGTAAGTGCATCCGTGTGCATGTGTGTGCAGGTATACACTTCCTCGTGTGCATGTGTAGAGGCCAGAAGTCAACGGAAGTGTTACCTTCTTGTAACACTCTCACTTGACTTTTACTGGGTGAGCAGGGTTGCCCCACAGCACAAGTGTGGAGATCAGAGGGATGGCTTGCAGGAACTGGTTCTCTCTGTCTACCATATATGTTGTGGATATTGAGCTCAGGTCATCGGGTTTGGCAGTGAGTGCTCTTC
This sequence comes from Mastomys natalensis, assembly GCA_021653895.1. Lineage (NCBI taxonomy): Eukaryota > Metazoa > Chordata > Mammalia > Rodentia > Muridae > Mastomys > Mastomys natalensis. Next base: position 124,219 of record JAJTUV010001402.1, on the reverse strand, counting down.
TCTTCTGAGCCATCTTATCAATTCAACCTTACTTTGTGAGATAGGGTCTCTCACTGAACCTGGAGCTCAGCATTTTGAGCAGATGAGCTAGTCATCAAGCTACCAGAATCTTCCTGTCTCTGCCTCTCTGGTGCTGATGCTGTGTGTCCACACCACTGCATCTGCCTTGATGCAGTGCTGGGAGTCCTGACTGAGGCCGTCAGTCTTGCTAAGCAAGTGCTTTACCAGGGAATCATCTCTCTGGCTTTGGCATTTGTTTGTTTGCTTGTTTGTTATATCCCTGCGTTTAATGATTGCAGCCTTGGCTTATCCTGCCATCACCACACACTCAAAGAATAAACTTCATCACATTTTCTGTATTATTTCATTACTTCCCATTGCATAACAATAATATGCAATGATTATTACCCATAGTTATGGTTTTGTTGACATAAAACCTTATAGCCAACCACTGAGTGTTCCATCAGGGAAAAAATGAACCTTCCTTTTTAGCAGCCAGTTGAGGGGACAGCCTGTGGTTCTCTGGAAACCCTGTCTCTCTTACAGATGTCACAGTTGTCTGCCTTGGTGGATTCAATGTGTGAGTAAGTGTGAATCCCTCAGTTTTTCTTAGCCAAATCTCGTAATTGTTGTTATGGTTTATGTCTGAGTGTCCCCCAAGGGCCCATGTGATAAAGGACTGATCCTCAGCTTGACACTACTGGGAAGTGGCAGAGCCTTTTAGTAGATAGGGATTCCTGGAAGAAATGTCACTGGGGGTATACCTCTACAGAGGACACTGAGACTCAGTCCCCTCCACTCTCTTTGCTCCTAAGAACCCTGAGATGAGCAGGCTTCTGCCAAGGGTTCTCACCACTACAAGCCCAAAGCAATTGGGCCAGGTAGCCATAGACTGAAACCTGAGACCATGAACAAGAATAAACTTTTCAACTGTTTGCCTTAGGTATCATCACTGCAACAGAATGCTAACAAGCCTCTGCTTTCTCTCACAGGCTTGACTCATGGGCAGTTTTCTTGGGCAGTTCTCGGAGTTTTGGTCTTTCAGTTTCCACATGATGAAAGGGTATGAAGCCCACTATAATTCTCAGCTTGTTTCTGCTTATCCTAAAAGCTGGCTTGCGAAACCTTCTCTGGTCACTCATCTTTGGGACCTTCAATGACTGAACATAGTGGATGTCATTCTTGTTTATTTGTATTTTGCTGAAACTGGACACAAGACATATCTCTGCTCAGCACTTGACCATGAGGACAAACTCCAGGCTCTTCTTTCTCCTCCACACAAGAAAGAAAAGTGTGGGTTTCAGAGCAACGGGTCCTACTCTGCCACCCTGCATGCCTTGGCCCTTCCACTGTGTCAGCACACGGCAAACAGAAACCACCCTAGAGTCTCTTCAGTACAGCTCTGAGATGTCCTGCTGAGTCAAGGTCAGGGTTACCCTTGTCCCTGGAATCCCTTCCCCTCCTTCCTCTCTGTCCTATCTGCTTCTCTGGGGTTCCTCCAAACTCCTTGGTGACCATGTCTTTCATGATGATTCAGTTTGGAATCATTAAGGAAAACAGTGAGTAAATCCAACCACATCTAACACGGACAGTCTCCCCACCCCGCCCCACAGCCATCACTGCTGTTCATCGTTAAGGTACTGTGGGCCTCTTGCCAGCTTGGTGGTCCAGTGAAATCTGCCTAGAGTCATTGGGAGGGTTTCACATGAAGATATTCTGCATCAACCACTCCACCAGAGGGTCCTCCCCATGAAAAGATGGCCTCCACATTTTCTCTCCCTCCTGTGCTCTAAAAGGGGACAATTCTACACAGAGCCTCAGGCCCTTCAGAGCGTCATTCACTCGAAAACTGACAGAAACAGTTATGGTAGCCTCCTGTTTGGTCTTCCTGATCTTGTGCGTAACTAGCCAACTCACGCTTGCTATGATATCATCTGATGAACGTGTACAAATGAGAAGGAACTGGGAGCCTGGACAAGGCTTGCAGTGGGAGAGAGACTGAATGGTGAATGAACGCACTCCAGAGGGACGCTGCTATCTGGGCTCCCACCTTAGCCAGTGGAAAGAAAGAAGGGAAAGAACTGGACCGTTTCCTACCACAGAGGTGATCTCTCCAGGGCTCCAGCCTCTCTCCCAGTTCAGGTCATTCTGGTGCTTTGTCTGTGCATTTCAAATTGCACAGGAGAGAGCTGAATGAGGAGAGATCCAGGATTGTAGGCAGGAAACACAGAGTATGAAAATCGCCCCTGTCCCTCTCTTCCATGCACACTAATGCTGCCGTAGCTCTCTGATGGTGTTACTGACAGGTGGCAGGTTGACAGCCCTGAAAAGCAGCGGCTTCCCTGAAGCCTGAAAATAGAATGAAGCCCAAGAATGAAGCCAGTGGGGAAAACACCGATTGCCCCCAAGAAATACACTGTTGGGAGCATCCTCTCGGGACATCTCCCATCCCTCTCCAGCCTCTGGAAAACTAGAACTCACAGAAATGGTAGAACTAATAATATTCCCAGAGCCGGTGAATTCAGCTGCTGTGTTCCGTGATGCCCACGTGCCCCCATTTGAATCCACAATTCAATGCCTTTTGCACAGAACTACAAAATGACAGGAAATCAGTGGAAATTGCTCTCTAATAGATTATATTCAGCTCAGAATGTACACTGACACCCAGAGCTGCAGTGGAGACTCAGGTCCCACCATGATCACGAGTATGTTGGGTTATGCCCAGGCATCTCTCCTCTGTCTTTACAGCTTCCAGTGAGAGACAACTGTACTTGTCTAAACCCGGTGCCCATCCTTGCCATCAGTGCCCTGCCCAGGTGGAGACGAGATGTTGCAGTCGATGAGTGATGTGCCCTGTCACGCTCACGGGGGCTAGAGCTTTATAAAGCAATGATGGCAGACACCACATGGTCTCTGCTAGGAGGAGCTCCTGTCGGGCAGCAGTCGCCAATCATCTGGCCATGCAAGTTAATGTGCAAGTCACACCGGGCAGAGCATGACTTTGGGCTGACGTTGCTGACAGCAGATGTAGGCATTTGAGCCATCTCGAACACAGGTGTCCAGGTAACTAACTAAGGATGAAGTAAGTCTAACCCATTATAAATGCAACTGCCAACTCTCCAGACCTTGACCTCCACTAGAAACAAAAACAAATAGAAAGAAGTCGAGGGGATGGCTCAGTGGGTGGTAATGGTGCCGACTGAACAATCATGAGGACCTGGGTTTGGATTCCCAGAACCCACAAAACCTGAACATGGCTGCTGGCCATCTCAGAGGGTCAAGAGAGCAGAGACAGAAGAATTCTGGGGCTCAATGGCCTCTCAGCTTAGATAGACACTGAAACCTCGGGGTTCAGTGAGAGACCCTGTCTCAAGAAGAGGGAGCAATGGAGACACACCCCACATCCTCCTCTAGTGTCACATACAGTCATACACACTCGCATACATCCACACCGCCACACAGGGATACAACATAAACACAGGAAATGAGGGGCTCAGGGGAGAAGCACTTGCCCATCATATCTGGGCCCAGGCTTGACCTGTAGCACTGAAAATAAACAAAGAACAAAAATCACCAGAGAAGCAGACTGAGCTCTGCAAAGGACACTGAGAATTTGCAGGAATCCTCTGCAAAAGTTTTCTGGCAGAACTGCCTGAAGATCATCCCAAATGGGTAAGGGACTCTCTCATTATGCCATGCACAAAATAACAAAAGAGTGACCTGCTAAGGTCCCCAACCCCCAAGGGAGATCCCTCCCCTTCAGTCTCTTTAGCTAAACATGGCTCTGTCATCAGGGGTCTCTCAGGAGGACCCCTGCAGCTCTCACCTGTCACTCTCCTGACAGGCCCTGACAGGGTCCAGATAATCTCCTCCCTGCCACTCTCTCCTCAAGTGCTCTTTGGCATGTCTAAGATAAAGATATCCCTTCAGCCCCAGGATAGACCATTACTGCTTGCTAGGAATCACATGCTCTTAATGTCTGATAAGACCCATGTTACCACAGAAAGTATTGTCCTTGAGAAAGTGTACATGCTCATTTTTTTAATATAGTTTTAAAGTCCTAAGGTGCAAGAAAACATTTAATAGAAAAAAAATGGCTTAAAGCATGCTTCTGATCTACAGTTGTTGTGGTAGATACCAGTGGCTAGATTCCCTCATGATCAGTGTTGCAAGACGTGGCTCTTGATTCTCTAGCCCAGAGCTGGTCCGTGAAGCCAAACCACACAACAGTCTAAGAGGTGTCTGATGCATGGGAATGCACCACAATGGGAAGAAGATCCTTCTCGCATACAGATCAGGAGGCAGGATCCTCCCTGTGTCCTCTGCCAAGTGATGATTCTAGAAATGGCGCTAGGAATTGGGAGGAGAGGACATACCAAACAAACAAACAAAAACCAAAACAACAATAATAACCAAAAAAAAAAAAAAAAAAAAAAAAAACACCCAAGGGAAGAAAACGGGTGGACAGGGAAAAATAGACAGCCAATGTGGTAACCAAATGGAATGATAAAGGCTCAATACTCAAATACTCAAGTGTGTTAATACTCAAGTGTGTTTATATAAATGGAGCGTGAATGTGGAAAGTCAGGAATGAAGAAAGAAATATAACTAACTCTAAACTAAAGAGTCTGTCTACCAACACTGGGTCTCTGCTAATGAACACTAAATAACCCACCTACTAAATCATGTTGGTGGCATTTCTGTTGGAATATTCTAATGGTTTGTTTGCTTTCTAAACAGAACACAGTTGTGGCAATAAAATGAAGTCGAGAGCAATGAAGTCGAGAGATAACTCCTAACTAAAGGCAGAATCACAAAAATTGTAAAGGAAGCTGAAGAGCCCTACTTTGCCTGGTTGACCCAAGGTCTGAGAGGGAAATCAGCAGTCTGTTTCTTGGAAAGCACTCACTCTCCCAGATCCTGCTATCTAAGGCTTCAGAGCTCACAAAATTTTCTTCTGTTGCTGGTCTCAACACCCGTGTGTTTTTCCCCTCAGAGTGTAACTAATGAGGAAAGAAAGGAGAGAGACCGGGGGGGGGGGGTTTAGAAGAAGAAACGAAGACTGGGGGTGGCCAGGGGGATGAGGCAAGGACCCTAAAAATCATGGGGCCTCTTGAGGCCTGTTCTAGATCTGCAAAGAGAGAAATCAGACTGAAATTGGCCAAAGATGATTTCACCTTCCAGTTCTAGGATACTTTTTGAGACTACTGGCAAATGGATAAATTTGTCAAATCATGAATGTAATTATGGAGATACAGTAAGACCCATTAAATCCATACACACCAAACAGCTCTCCTTGAATCGCCTCTGTGGGAAGTGTTCCCTGGAAGCCAATTGACCCCCCTCCCCACCAGCTGACTTTCTTGGTGTCAAGCCCACAGCTAACGTCTTGGCACACATTGAGACTTTTCTTGGCCTCTCCCTAAAAGTCAACATTTCCAAGCACTGCAGGTCCCCAGGAACTGAAAAAGAAAACGGCCCAGAACCTGTGTTTGATGGCTCTGGAATAAACCTGACAGCCGTTGGAATTTGAATCTCTGGGCTGAGACAGGGGTAACTTCCCTAGGTGGGAAGAAATAAAGGCCATTTCACTGGATTTGAGAGAGGCAAAACAAATTCACCACTGTCTACCAACACTGGGTCTCTGCTAATGAACACTAAATAACCCACCTACTAAATCATGTTGGTGGCATTTCTGTTGGAATATTCTAACGGTTTGTTTGCTTTCTAAACAGAACACAGTTGTGGCAATAAAAATGAAGTCGAGAGATAAACTCTACTACTTGATGGCTTTTGGTTTACCTTTGGAAAACATCAGTTAGATTTACTGCAAGCTAGCTAAATATGCCTCCTTCCCGGGAAATCACACTCACAAGACCTCACCGCCTTTTTCATCTTTGTTGTAACAGTTTATGTTTCTAAGAGGGAAGAGGCGGTCTGTGCTCCAGTCCACCTGAGCATGGAATCCTGTTTGCAATGCTGTTACATTATTTTAAATCTTTATTTTTGTCTCTGGTTAACTATGAAAAAGAAAGGGATAGGCAGCAGAGGTCCTGGCCTCCAGATAATTCTAAGACTGGGAGCAACTGCTCGAGCCTGGGACAGCAGCGCTGGGTCATAAACCTGCACCACAACCTGTATCAGACATATATCTGCCCGACTGGCAAACAGAAAACGGTGCAAACATTCCGTGTGTTAATCTGAAGTTTATGAGGCTGTAATCAGAGGTGCCTATAAAATGATTCTTATGCCATATTTGATACATAGCATGAGAGAGCGTCAGCTATCAGTGGTTCTTGGCTCTCTGATCCTGGGTCATTCCCTGAACATAGTTCTTGGCTCAGTTAAAAATTACAAATGTTTTAAACACGTATGATCACTTTTGTCACCTTGCGAGTTTCTATCATTATAAGCATCTACCAGCCTAACAACAGAAAATAGAATAACAGGCTCTGTAAGCGCTGCCTCTTGAGGGAGCCACACCTAAGCTACCACAGGAAAGCACCAAGGGAAAGCTCCACAGGAAAGCACTACGGACTCATGAGTCTAACCCTCAGAACATTGCTGTACGGATGCTGGAAGCCACCGGGCTGCATGTTCAGTTACAAGGTTTTCTTCTCCTGTTCCTCTGTAGAAAAGGCCCAGCTCTGTGTCTACAAGTAATGAGACCCAGCACTCACACAAGCAAAACCCCACAAAATGGTCTGCCATTCCCGTTATTCCTGGGACTGGTAGATACATTTTTCCAAGAAGGATAGAATTGCTGGGAGATGAAGATGCATGAGACAGAACTCAGACAGCATTGAATACTCTGAATAATCCAGAAACAAGAAGATATTCCACCAATATGTTCTTTTGAGAACAAAGAAGAGAAGAGGAGGAGGAGGAAGAAGAAGAGGAAGAAGAGAAGGATGAGGAGGAAGAGGAGGAGGAAAAAGAGGAAGAGGAAGCAGATCACTTATTGTAATAATTATTTTGCCAAGCACAGAATATGTAATAATGCAGTAACCTCAACAGTGATTTTTTTAAAAAAAATTTCCCTTTGTGACAAGTCACCTTCATGACTATTTGTTGGGCCTGGCATGTGGCCAATGGCAGGAGATCATATGAGCAATGCTGAGCAAGACGTCGCCCGGCAGCATGTCATACCGTCACCCACTCCTCTGCAGACTGTAATTTATGCTAAACGACGACAGCTGTGGGAAGTCTGGAAGTCAGAGAGTCCAGTAGATGAATGAACGAGGAGTCGTGTCTCCGGAGGCCTGTAAGTAAGTGGATGTTATTCTAAAGCTTTGGTGATGTTTGGCCAGTGTTCCACTTCTGAAGATTCAGGGGTCATAACTTAAGGGAAACGAAATGGTCATGGTGACCTGGCTGGATTAGATTCCTAGGAGGAAACGAAAGGAAGAGGAATGCTCATGGCTGTACTGCGTTTCATCCTCTGAGTCCACCTCCTTAGAAAGAGAATGGTTTGGTTTTGTTTTTTTTTTTTTCAGTCACAAAAGTGTAAGATCATGAAGCATCATCAGTGTGTTCTGTCCTGGGGGAAGACACTTGATCAAGAATGTCAACACCACAGCCTTCAACTTCCAACCAACCTCTTTTTCCAGACCTTAGCACATGACTTCTCTCTGAGGAAGAGAGCAGGACTCTTGTTTTCTTCTGACTCTGCGAAGGCAAAGCTTCATTCTCTCCCCGAACTTCCTGGTGCCTCAGAATGTGTTCTCCATCTTAAAGAGTCTGTGAGTTACATTTTAGACCACGTCTCTCCCCAGCCTGTCAAATTTCAAACCTCTTCCCCCTCTGCATGATGCTTTGGGAATCTTAGATTTTCCCACCAAGCCAAAGCTGCTAACTAACAGAGAAGAAAGACAACAGTTCCTACATAGTCCCAAGAGAGCCATGACAAAGACAGTCCTCTTTTCTTTCTGCTTACAAAGCTTCCTGCTCCTCCTTGGAATAAAACTGAACCCACTATTTTTCTGGTCAGCCTTGGTTCAGGCTGATTCTCACTACTGAGAAATTCCTTACCTTGCTTGGCTAGGTGTTGTCACACTAGCTCATGTTGACCCCTTCTGGCCCTGGGAAATCTCAAGGATGACAGACACCCAACAGGCAGGGGATTGAGTCATGTAACATTTACACAGTTTCCACCCTGGGACTCTAATGCATATGCCAGACTCTCCCAAGCTCATCCTTGCTGCTTTTCCGACTTGGCCTTATGACCCTGAGGAGTTGCAGGAACCTCCCTGCTGCCTCCACACAGGACCAGAGCTGGGAAATCTCATCCCTCAGCTCTGCAACAACTGCAGTTCTAGTGTACCACCTGCAGAGGTTATGGAGCAAACAAAGGCTCAGAAGACCGCCAGGCTGTTCATTTCTTGGTGGTGCAAAACCCCTGGAAACTCCGTGAGACAGTTGGTCAAGCTCCCTGAAGGATACTCCCATTCCAGAACCTTCCTGGTCCCTGCCTCGCGGAGGCTAAGTGCGATTCACACCTGTATTTGCCAGCCATTCATTATATTGCCTTTTCCCCAGCCAATGACAAGAGTGAGTGTTGATTAATGATTCATGTCCTGCCTTTTGTGTGTACTCAATAAATATTTGCTGATCTGGCCCAGAGTTAAATCTTAATACCCAGGGATCTCTCAGACTTGCTCCGAGTTCTTAATCCTAGAGACAGAGACAATCTGAGCTGGCAGAAACAAAGAATTTGTCTCACTGCACTTGTAAGTAAAGATACCTCTGGAGACAGGTCTGATGCAGGCCTAGCCTGGAAACCAAGCAGAGTGTGACCCTACAATTGAAGAGATACTTGCTTAGAAGTTTCAGAGGAAACTCAACAGCCATGCTACTTCAGCAAAGTAGCCCTGTTTTAGGTCAGCGATCAGTTCATCTGTAAGTCTTCAACTTGTTATCAAGAAAGCGAAGATCTGAGCCTTCTGATAGGCTCCTGCCCAGCACACCGTCCCTAAACAGAGCCGCAGTCTGCACCAGAGGCCAGGGGCTTTTTGGGGGAACAGTCAGCCCCAGCATGATGAGGTCTTCCTGTGGACAACTGAAGAAACCAAATTCCTTTGCTGGCCCAGCTGACATCTAGGTACTGGCTGTGCCTTTCTAGGTTTTTCCCTACCATTTCCAGCCCCTCCTTCCTCCACACCCCCCCTAAAAAGTGCCCGGCTCTCTCTGTTTCATCTAGAGCTACCTCACTCCCCCAGGTGCTATTTAGGTGATTAGTCTATTTTTCTCAGCAGTGCCCAAAACAAACTGCCTCCCTTCCAGCTCCCACCTCAAGCTAAGAATAAACAGATCAATCAGCCCTGGAGGATAGCAGCAGCCCAGAGAAAAGCCACAGACAATGAGCCCTCTGGACCTGTCAGGTGGAAAAAATGTAAGGGATCTTAGATCCCGTTAAGACTGCCATTTGTTAGATAGAATCTCAGAATCTATAGCAGGCAGGGTCCTCAGCTCAACTCTCCGTATTACAGATGAGAAAATTAGGGCCTGGCTCTTCAGGCCTTTTAATAATGCAAACCTGAGCACACTGCATTTCCAAGCCTGTTTCCAGGTTCATTTTTCTCTTGTTGAACAGCAAGGCACAAAGCAACAGAGCAGCAAAATCCTAGCTGGGGAGGACAGAAAATCCAAACCAGCCCTGAAATGCAGGAATCGTAGATCATCACAGGGCTCCAATATGTGCTCCTGACTGGGGCATCCATCACTGGCCGCTGGAGCCCCAGCCAGGGCTCTTAAAAGAAACACACAAGGAAATGGGGAACACAGACCTCTTGGTTTCCTTGAAGAGGTGGTAAGAGTAGTCAAACCGCTTTTGGTTTGTCAATAACCTTTCAAATCATGCTTTGGTCCATACTTAAGTACTATATCAGAAGCAGCAACCTAGAGGCGTCCTAATCTGGTTGGGCCAGTGACGTGTGACACTGTGCTATGCAGTTTATGGCATATTTTGAGAACTTAATTCAGCTAGTATTCTGTTTACATTTTTGGAGTTAATAGTATACTTTTTAGTGGAAATCTATTTTTATTGTGGTAAAACATACACAGAACTGGCCATTTGGACTGTTTTTGAGTATGCATTTCAATGGTACCTCATACATTTCCATATTGTATAGCCATTCTCACCATCGGGCGATGGGACACTCATCTCAAACTGGAACTATACACCTGTTAGATAACAGCTAATGAGGATGACAGACATAATCCAGGAGCCTCCTGGCATCTCGTTATTCTATGTACTGGCAAATAAACGCAAACCTAGAAAGAGAGATGGAAAGCTAAATGCTAAAATAGAAGACATTTCTCCCACTTCTAAAAGGCTACCAGGACATAAGACAATTGATGAGGAAACTGCCCCGGTCAGTACTGATACTGAGAGCAGACCTGTGGCACAAGCTCAGAAATAAATATCAAAGCGTACAGCCCAGCCAGGACAGAAGACAGACTTGTCTCACACTGGCCTGGCACTAAGTTTTCTCAGCCCCGTTGGCCCATTTGTCCGTACAATCATGGACTAAACAACCTTAGCCGGGTGTTCCCAGGCAATAGAGAGGTCCTGTGCAAGATCTTACCAAGGCTTGGGGTCGGGGTTGGGGTGGGCATTTGACACCCAGAGGGAAAGTTCCCCTGCTCAAAGGAGAAGAGGAAAGGGGGAGGGGGAGGACTTGTGTGAGGGGCTACTCACGCAAGTAAGTAGTAAGCAAGCAAGTAAAGGAGAGGATGGGATGATATTGGGTAGTAAAGGAAATAAATAAATTTAACAAAAATAATTATTTGGAAATAAAAGAAAAATCTTACAGGTAAAAGCTTCTATTGGTCCATCCTCCTTACCCCAAAGAGTAAGTCAGATAGTTAGGAGTGGGGTGCATTATCATGGCTTCTGTGACAAACATCCAGTGGTTGGTAAGAGTAAACCCAACCTTACAAAGGTCCACTATGCATCTACCACTGAGCTTACAGCCCCAGCCCAGAGTTACACATTCCTCAATCCTTAAAATTGCCTTAATAAACATGAGTAGTGTCAAAAATTCTAACTTTTCTTTATTAAATGACATGGAAAAAAACTTTCCCCTTTAAAATTCTCATGTATTTATTGGGGACTTGCCTATTTTTGTGTCTTGTTTATCTTAATATACACTTAAAAGGCAGTACTATTCATCTATATTCCTGTATAATGACTTTAACAATGTATGGACTTTATATTGTTGTTAAAACCAATTAAATGATCTTCTATGTTTCTATCCTAGCAAATAGGATAGTTGTTACAGTTTTCATTGATAGGAAAATTTAACTATTGTGTCCTGTTCTTCACGTCTGATTTTTTACTTGCTAAGAAAAGCAAAAGCATTTCAGGAACTATGCTCAATCCTATACCCACCTATGTATGTTACAACTATAACTTCATCATTTGCTAACCCAAAAGGGGGCATTCTGGGAAGATGGCTTAGTCACTCACATGTCTGCTGAACCAGCATGTGGACCTGAGCATGGATTCCCAGTACTCATAGAGAGGAAAGCCAGGGGATAAGGAAAGGGACAGAGACATCCCCGAGCTTGCTAGCCAGCTGTCTAGCCAAAGTAATATGAGTTTCTGGTTTAGTGAAAAGCCCTGTCTCACAAAAAGAAGACAATGATCAAGGAAACCACCTGATCATAGTGACCTCTGAACTCCCTTCACATGCACACATGAACACATATAATGCACACATACACACATGCACCAAAGCTAGAGCATTTGCCTTGCATACATGGAGACCCCCACGGATCTGGCATTAAGGAGCTGCCATAATTGAACTTGGTTTATCCTGGCTGATAGGAGAGGTGGCAACATAAATCCACCTGGCCTTGAACTCCACTCTCCTGTAGATCCTATGCTAGTGCTGACCACCCTACTATCACTGAGGCAGCGAGGGTAGAGAGTGTTGACCCAGTTCCTGCAGGAAGTGGGTCCTAGTGCTGACTGCAGCCCTCAGGCACAGGAACTTGAACAAATCTATCAAACCTTCAAGTCCTGCTTTCTCCTCTACAGGGTCTCTCTCTCTCTCTCTCTCTCTCTCTCTCTCTCTCTCTCTCTCTCTCTGTGTGTGTGTGTGTGTGTGTGTGTGTGTGTGTGTAATACTTGCCACAGCCCCTGACCTCCTGAAAGAAAATTACACAAAAAGGGGGGACCTGTGAAAGATTTGAAAGCTTTGATCATTTTCCAATAGCTGCTAATGGCAGAGTCCTGGGGACAGGAGGGAGGAATGAATTAGAATTTTTTAATCTCCTTCTTAAAAGGGAGGGGGGCAAAATATTTCTGTATTTATGTAGATTAAAAATCTCATTTTGTTGCTTGACTCGTTTTGGGTTCCTTGAAAGCGCCTGTGAAAGTTGATTAGCACATGCAGGTTCAGATAATTTCCCCAGAGAGCTAAACAAATTAAAATATATTTTTTAACTCCAACCAGCTGACATGGGCCATCAGCTGCATCCTTGGTACAAGTTCTACCTTGTCGCTTTAATCCTAAACTGGGTACATAAGCAATATTTACCTGGCAGGAAGTGACAGCCCAGGGAGTGGTTGGATGGATTCTAAGGTTCCAGCTCCTATTCTTCTTCCCCAAATAGCCCTGTCCTGCCCCCAGGCTGGCCTGCTATTCAGTCAGATACTAGGCTCTATGGAGGTGGACCAAATTATAACCTACCTAGGAGACCTTTAATCCAAATGTAATATATCTGTAAATCAAGGTCAATCCACCTTGGTTGATTCTGCATCAGGGTGATTCTCCAATAGAGCAGGCAAGATGGGTTCCCACAAAGAGTTGTTTGGGAAATGCTTAAGGGGAAGGAGAGGATGCCACAAGGGTCACCAGACTAGACAGCACCAATGGCTTTACTAAGCACACATCTTTGCACTCTCATCATGAGAACCTCCAGACCCTATGAGGGCCACTCCATGTCGCATGAGCATCTGCTGAGCTGAGGCTGGACTGAGGGAAATGGGGTACATACAGAAAAGGTGGGTGGTGGTAAGGATAACTCCCAGCTGCTGCAAAGCCAGTCTAGCTTTTGGCTTCTCACGTCCTCTCTAATAAGAACATCTGCCCAGGACCCCAGTACTCCTCTCCTTTCTGGCTGCATGCTGCTATTTAGACAACCACTCAGTAGAAATTCCTGAGGTGTGTACAGAACTGGTGAGAAACAAAGGCACAGTGAGGAAAGCCAGAGGAGTGTCAAACAACCGTCTCCCCTGCTCTGATACTCGAAAGCTTTGCATGACACCGGGAGAGTGAATTGTAAATTGCAAGAGACTGTGGGAAAATGACCAGTTCATTTGCAGTCACACTGCAGGCAGTTCCCTCGCCCCCACTACACCCGGCATGGATTCCCACACATTTCAGAGGCTCCTGCAGATATTCTCCTTCCTGTGAGCTTGCTCCCATCCCTTTGGGTCAGCCACAGCCTGCATGTGACATATAAACAGCCTCCACCTCACACATGCTGTCAACCTCCACACACACATTAGAGAGAAAGAGAAGTATTTGGTACAAAAGAAAGCTATGTCTGGATTATCTCCCAAGATGGATCCCTGCCCTATTTCTTCACAGTTAGACTCAGTGGATAGTCTGCTTTATTCAGATCTGGGTCTTAAAACATTACATCATTTTCTAACTATGTGATCTTAAACAAGGCCACTAACTTCCCTCAGAATATTGTTATGAGGTTTAAGTGAACTACTATGTGTAAAGCTATGTGAAAATATTCCCATGGATGCATTATGATTATGTAAGGCTAATGGGTTAAGAGTCCTACCAAAACCTCCCACTACTCAAAGGCAACGATTAGAAAGTCTTTGAACCCAAATAGTATATTTGTGTTAGAGTTCTCCTGAAAACCCAAACTACTAGGATGGATTGCATAGGTAAGGAGAAGGAGCTTTCGAAGCAGAGAGATGGCTTAGCAGCTCAGAGCACCCACCGCCTTGCAGAGCTGGAGCTCAGCTCCTAACACCAAATGCAGTGGCTTACAGCCTCTATAATCTAGCTCCAGGGAATCCAGTACCCTCTCCTGGCCTTTTTGGGCATTTGCACATATATGTGCACATGCACACACAAGGGCACACACATATACACACAGGTTTATATTTTGATGAGGCAAATTTATTTGTAAATAAAACATTAGACCACTGTGTTGGTCAAGTTTCTATACTGGAACTTTCCGTATTGGAATTCCAAATTTCCACATGGAAATATACTCCACATAGTTCAAGGAGACCACAAGCCTCCCACCTTCCTTCCCAGAATGCAGGGAATTTAGAGACAAGCAATCCACCAAGTCTACATTGCTTCCCCAGCCCAGGGGCTGATCTAAGTAGACTAGGTGGAGACTTCTGGGCAATAGGCTTTAGGGTAACAGCATAGGCAAGTCAGATGCGAGGTTCTGAAGAGCAGCCCAGACTCAGACCTATGTCAGCACCTGCCTCAGAGCTCAGCTCACAGACTAACAAGCTAGAGATTTCTGGAAGAAGTTAACTGCTACTTTCAGAAGCAGGAGCGAGACATGGGGTGGGTCTGGAGGAAGGAGGTGGCTCAATATACTGCTTTTGGGATGTTTGGAAGGAAGGAAGGAAGGAAGGAAGGAAGGAAGGAAGGAAGGAAGGAAGGAAAGAAGGAAAGAAGGAAAGAAGGAAAGAAAGAAAGAGAAGGAAAGAAGGAAGGAAGGCCCAAAACAGATGGGGGAAGGCAGTATTTGTTTGATGTGGGATGTGGGCATGGTGTTTAGATCATTCCCTACATTTCCATACAGCTAAATATTTTTAACCTTATTAATATGCTTACTTAAAGAATTCAAGAGAACCTACTACTGCCACCTTCCTAAATCAGTATAATTTCTAACTGCATTCTAAAGGCTTATCCTTATTCACAAAGATAGTGTGGCTTTTCTTTTCCTCCAGTAGCAGCAGCAGCAGACAAGAGACCATCATAGAAAGGCACAACCAGTCAGGGTGGCTAGCCCCAACTGATACATCTATAGCATAAATCCTACACCCAGGACTCATGGAACATCCAGAAAGCAGGCAGAAAGATTCTGAGAGCAAGAGGTCACAGATGGATATCAGCAGCAAGATGAGGTCTTTTACGTACAACATGGAAGCTTCACCTAGGAAATCTCAACAAGATGTTTGCCAAAACAAAACTTTGAAAGTGACAGAGAAATTGGCATGCCAAAGTGGATAGGAGAATTCTCACGAGGCTTTACTCCTAGAAGAGAGCTACAGGTGAGTAATGATTGCTGAGAGAGGAAAACCAGGCTGCTCTAGGGATGAGCATCCTGATAGATGACTAGCCAATCCTAAGAGGTCGTATCTGAACACATATGAGCTGCACTAAATGACCTCAGCAGATTGTATGTATAAATGTATATACACATGTATAAAACAATAATAATTAAAGAATAAGAGCCATGAAATTGAACAGGGGTGGGGACACAGGAGTAATCGGAGGGAGGACAGGAGAAGGATATAAATACAGTATTCGTATGTAAAATCTCACTTAAAAATTTTTTTTAATTAAAGAAAAAACTCAGCTTGAATCAAAGATTTCTAGAGAACATGAACTTTGACCTGAACCAAACCAGATTTCAGGGACCCAACACCCATGACTAGGTTTCTCTGGTCCTATTCCTCGACGGAGCTGCAGAGGAGCAGGGTGGGAAGCCCCTCATGGCTGAAAGGAATTCAAGTATTTGCACAGACTTCTGGCCTCCTCATTCCTCTCTGTCACGGGCCCAGGTATGACAGTTTTGTTTACAACCAGGAAACACTGCCAATCTCTTCAAAGCAACAGTACCTAGAAAAAGCACATTACCTCATCCTGACAAACTAATGTCAAAAATAAGGAAACTGAAGGGTGCTGCCAGGAGTTAATTGACACTAATTTGAATAGTTACCAAGGTTACAAATGAAAATACCCTGTATGGTTTCGAGAGCTTAAAACAATGTCTTTATACATTGCTCCTTAATTGCTTTCTGATGACCCCAGTGAAGGAGGCAGGGAAAGGCAGTGCAGTGCCTGGGATCATCCCTAATCAAATCCAATCCAGCCATCGTGTCAGGTGACAGAAACTCATTGTGTCCCCAGCAAGTAGGCTAGGCCAGGTGCTTATGTGGGATGCTCACACAGCCAGACATGCTTTCTTGCCTTGACGTGGCCTCAATCCTACACAGATGAAAAAAAAAAAAAACAATAAATACAGTGATAAAGATAACACCCAGCACTCCATGCAAAGGAGAAGCTCCTGTCTGGAGGGAGATTAAGCCATGACATCAAGAAGCGACATCTGAGTGAGATGAAGCCATGACATCAGGAGGTGACATCTGAGTGAGATGAAGCCATGACATCAGGAGGTGACATCTGAGTGACGTGCAAGGTTGATGAATCTACAGGTGAAGAAAGGAGGCCCTGGCCACACAGAAGTGCTGGGAACAAGTGGAGCTCTCAGTCTTGTATTTCAGAGGCAACAAGCAGATTTGTAGAGTTCAGACACACTCTATTCCACACTGTAAAAGCTTAATTGAGACAGAATTCACATCAGTACAAGTCACCCACCTAACGTGTGCAACTCCTTTGAGTATATTTACAGGCTACACAAGCATCATCAGTTTTAAAGCATTTTCATTTTCCCTACAAGAAACTCCGGATCCGCGAGTCCACTGTTCCCAAGTCTGTCCCCTGACTGCCCATCTACTTAGTGGCTATAGATGGGCTGCTTCCGGATTCTATAAATTGGAGATCCATGAGTCCACTCTTTCGTACCTGGCTTCCCTCATGTAGTACACCCTTTATGAATGAACGCATACTTAATTTCATTTTATTGCCAATGATATTCCAATGTGTGCCATATTTTATTCAGCTACTCATCAGCAGATAGATTTTTGAGTTATATTTCCTCTGGGGACATCACAGGAATGTTCGCAGTGTAGTGTGGTGCCTGCCACCCTTCTGGAGGAGCTGGCTTGGTGATCAGGAGGAGGCCATTCTGCTCAGGGCCTGAGGGAGCGTTTCAGTCACAGGAACAGCTGAGATCTACATGTACACACTCCATGAAAGGAAACTCAGTGTTCCCCAACCCAGGACTTCTACTTAATAGGAAATCAAAAATGCTCATAATTACTCCAAAGCCACCTGACACGGTGGGGAGGGGGAAGAGGGGCACGGTGCAAAACCAAGGGCAATTATACAACTCTTTGTAACCTGGATAGATGTATAGCCTTGTGAACTCAAAGCAGATGTCACACACACCCTAGCAGTGGCCTGTGCACCCATGCTGCTGAGAGGCTCGGGAGCTGCATCTTCAGATCTGCTGAAGAGCGAAGCCACAGTGGGCACAAGTTAATAAAAGAGGAAACTGGGAAAGAGAAGCACGAGAGACGACTGTGTTTAAGGAAAGGATGAAACAGGAAAGACAGGACATAAACATGAGAAAGCACCGTGTTCCAGGAGACAACAGCAGATAGCATTTGTAACTCATAGGGTATCTACGAGAGCAATTCTAAGGGCACACACGACTGTACCATTTCACCAGAGGCTCACATGACATTGTGAAGGACAGCCAAAGGGAAGTCTTCACAGAGTAGAAATAGAACCCACAGTACCAGCTCACCATGACACTGTGAAGGACAGCCAAAGGGACGTCTTCACTGAGTAGAAATAGAACCCACAGTACGAAGATAATTTTTTTTTTTGAAAACTCATGAAGTCTCACAAAAGAGCTTATAAACTACTGGTTGGCTTGGTAACCAGTAAGTTGTTAGCCACGGGGCAAGGCAGTCTCAAGCAACTGCTCATGATAAGAGTAATGAACTGGGTGTGGCAAATGGGATTTTACTTTCAAAATCTTAGACAGTGATATGGGGAGGCAGTGCAAACATTTTCTGTGCACACAGCAAGCCTGAGGATGAGTTTGGATTCCCCAGAACCCACATAAATGCTGGGTGGGTGTGGCAGCCGACCTTTAATCCTAACAGCAGGCTGAGACAGGGGATCCCTGGAGCAAGCTAGCTTGCAAAACTAGTCATGTCAGAAAACTCTGGGTTCCGTGGAGAGACCCTGACTCAATGAATAAAATGTAAAGTAATTGAGCAAGACTCCAGATATAAACCTCAGACCTATACACATACTCACATGCATGTACACCTGTGTGTGTACACAAACATGCATCATACGTGCCATCACGAAGACACATACACACACACACACAGACACACACACACAAAGAAAAAAAACTGAACAGTGGATGAAGAGCTAGGACCACGACGAGTGGCTCGCAGGGATGTGTGGGTCTTATTTAGATTTTACTTGTCTGTGAGCTTCTGAAGAATCAGGCTAAGCAAACTCTTTGAAAAAACAAGGAGTTAAGGGATGCCAGAATCAAAGACAAGAATGGACATTAGAGACAAGATTGAATCTAAAAAATGGCGTCAATTCCATTTTGTATTGTTGAGTCAGACATACATTCCTGAATAAAAATATCCTCCTCCAGTCCCCAATTAAAGAAAATTTACAGAAATTTCTGCCAATAGCCATCAAGCCCTTCTCTGGTCTTGTTGAGCAACTGGGCTGGCCAGAGAGGAGAGGGGTGCCCTTGGGTGTTTCTGGCCTCTGTGGGAATGTGTCAACACTTTACTCATATGAACTAATGAGACTGAAATCACATCAGACATCAGCTAGGTAAATCTAATGAGCAGGTAGGGAGCATGAATGTGTTGTTGTAGAGAGAATATCTTGTGTATTGTGTGGCTGCATCACCTGTCAATTTAAAAACCAATGGCCTATAGGAAAGGGTAGAATAGAAGGTGGGAGGGACATCTGGGAGGCAGAAAGAATTTTAGGATAGAGCCAGGCGCAGGAGACTGTCTCGGGAACATGTGATGAGACAGACACATGGTAGAATGTAGATTAGAATAAATGGGTTACAATCAATTATGATCTAGTCATAGAAGAGCCTAGTTAAATAGCCAAGGTATTTGTAAATATATTTTGAGTCTGAGTCTTAATTCTGGGAGCATGGGGCTGGGAGGAAGAACCAGGACTTAACTTCTACACCTTGTTTCTCTTTGCTCTTGACTGTGGAGGTAAGGTGGCCAGCTGCTTGAGTACCTCCCTCAACTTCCCCTCAGTGATGAGCTGTAACTTGGAATCAGAACCCCTTCCTCCCTAAGCTGCTTTTAATTAGAATATGTTAGCACAGCACCAGAGATGAAATTACAGCAAGAAGAAAATACGCAACCCCTGTGTGTGGTTCCTTTATCCCTGAAAGGAAAGACTCCTTATTTGTGCATTCTGAAAGGTGACCATGTGGCTCTGCTAGCTTCTCCACCCCTCCAGGGTCTTCATGTGAAGTGGGAAGCAGCAGAGTTGGAGAACTTTCTAGCACACATTGACTGGAAAACTGTCACATTTGCTAGGGGAAGGGAGTATACCTGTCAGAGGACCCCCACCTTGCCGTATTTCCTATGGTATCATGATACAGGAGCATGTGACAATTTTAAATGCCCACCAACTTGGTAGAGAGGGCAGAGTCCAGCGTGGCTCAAATGCCAGTAGTTTCATTTTATTAGCGCTTTCTCTATAAGAGAAGTTTCTTCTAGCCTTGATCTTAGCAAGTGCCACATCCTTGTCACGGCATCTTAACTTAAAATAAGAAACCGAGACTACTCAATGGTCATTCTTTGGGTAGGCAAGCAAGAATTACCCAGATACAAACAATCAATAAATCCAGATAAATTCTGCTAAGATTCTATAAGTAAGTGTAAGTTGAGATACTGAGTTGAGTTTAGTGTCAGGACATTTTCTACAGAGAAGTGAATTCAGGACTATCAAAGTAAAGCTTGCAGGTCATTCAGTGTGTTAGAAAAAATGAGTCTAAGTCACAGAATGTCCTGGCTTAACCCATCATCTTTTTCATCCTGTAATGACCGTGCCCCATCTCTATTGTCACATTAGTTTTTCATGTTCTGAAAGAAATAACAAAACTTCCTGTTATCCTGGGAAATCCTCATATGTTTACATAGGCGGACCCCAAGGACACTTGGGTTACAATGACTGGAGTGATTCTCATTGGTGTCTTTGTTCAGATCAGCTCAATGATGTGGAAAGGTGTGGAGGTTACAATTGTAATGGTTATAGGTGAATAATCAGCCACTGGAAGGCAGAAAACAGATAAGAATTTCTCTGAGGTCTGATTCAGTTCTGTGGTTCACACACAGACTGTTGAGTCTTCAGCTAAATTCATTTGAACAGTAAACAATGGAGACAATATCAGTGATGTAATATTTCACCTCTGCTGAGAACACGCAGATGCTGTCAAGGCAGAAGAGAGCCTACAAGTTAAGACTGCAGGATTAAAGCCTGAAGCACAACCAGGAAGGACAGCCAAGGCGGCTGGGTGGTCATACACTGTGTGCCCGGCTGTTGCTTAGACAAATACACAGCTGAAGAGAAGCCGGGACCATCTCCAAGAGAGAAAGCCCTGCTTTTGTCTGACAAAGCTGTGCTGACCCCAGAGGAACACACAATAGGAAATGAGAGTTGGATAGAAAATTAATTCCAACAGGAAACAGAATGATCCACGCTGAAGCTCTGCTCCAGGACGGATCATTAGAAAAACCCAGAGCAGCTGGGATCCAGCCTCCGCTTTGCATATACTGCAAGGAGCAGCCTAGAGAAACATAGAGAAAGGCCACAGCTCAGCCATCCCTGGGGCTATGTCAGTACGATTTCGGTTCGGGTGCATCTCTGCCAATGGAAGGCTGATAGATGCCTGGCAGAGGACCCGAGTGAAAGACAGGAAAACCTCCTTGGAAGGTAGAGGTATGGGCTGGAGAGAGATGCCTCCCTGGGTAAGGGTTCTTTCTGGGCAAGCATGACAATCTGAGTTTAGATGCCAGCACACATAGAAAACACTGGGTATGACCTGATGCCCTGTAACCCCAGTCCTGATGGGCAGGCAGACAGGAGGCTCAGTGGGGCATGCTGGCCACCAGCTGAGCAATTCAGTGCATTCCATGAGAGACCCTGACACAAGGGACTAGACTGGAGAAGGGCGCAGGGCACTCAGTGTCCTCCTCTGCCTGTACACTAGCACAGATTAGCACACCCTCACACTCACATGCTCACACAACACACAACCACATGACTCCAGCATGCATACACACCCAAATATAAAAAGAAAGAAAAAAGAAAATTAGGGGTGGAGAAACGGGGAGTTAGGTCTGAAGTCTTCACCAAATGAACGTGCACTGGAGCGAAGGTCTTCCAAAGTCCCAGCAGCAGCTACCGAGTTCCTGTGAGGGTGAACAAAGGGCAAGGCTGCAGAAATAGGAAGGTAAGTAGACACAGCCATTCATGAGCCAGGCCAGAAGTACAGCACTGCAGGACAGTACACTGTCACCCAATCTTCTGGAAGTCTCTGGGGGCCATCACAGAAATCTCCTTCGTAACATCTGCTGTCTTCCATGATCCCTGCTGGAACAGAGAGGACTGCAGTTCTAAGAGCCATCTCTCTTCACGGTCTCGGCCTCCCTTTGCCGGGTCATTAAAATATACCACATATACCACACAGAGAGCACAGCTAGTAAAGTGCTTCTGTGCAAGCACGACGACCAGAGGTCAATCCCCAGGATCCAGCCATGGGGAACCTGCAGAGTGGTTGTTCTCGTTGGTAATGCCAGTGCTGGAGAGACAGCAGAGCCGAAGGCTCACCAGCCAGCCAACCTTGTCTAATCAGCAGTTCCAGGCTGAGAGACTCTTCCTCAAACAAAAGAAAACAAAGTGGGGGACCAAAGAGACTGTAGATAAGAGCACTGGCTGCTTTTGCAGAGGACCCAGGCTCAGTTCCCAGCGCTCACATGATGACTCACGACCACCTGTAACTCCAGTCAAAGGGGGAATCTGAGACCCTATTCCTACCTGCTCTGTACCAGGCTTACATGTGATGCACATACATACATACGTGCATACATACATACTTGTAGGTAAAACACTCATAAACACAAAAATAATTAAATTAATAAATTGAAAAAAAAGAGGTGGATGGTATCTAAAGAATAATGCCTGATATTAATCTCCATATGCACATACATCCAAAAATGTACACATGCACCCCCATAATGCATACATACCCACATATGTGCAAATGTGCACACACACACACACAGGACCACATATAGACCCTTGTTACTAAAGCACAAAATATATAAGGGATTCTTGTAAAGTCTGAATGGTCACTGTGACATCTAGGGAAGGACAATGGCCCCATGTGCCACTCAAAGCGATGGGTGATGCTGAAACTGTTCACACGAGACTGAACTGTCTTTTTCCAGAAGGCATATTGGGGCGATAATAAGTGTTCTGGATGTGGATTCAGAAGATCCAGTCTCAGATCCGGCTTTATCCATTGTCTGCTGGGCAGCCTTGAGCTGATCACTTAACTTCTCTGTGCTTCTGTTTCCCCCATGACATAGCTGTTGAGCTCCTCCACAGAACTGCTGCAAAGACTGAGAGAGGGCAGGGATGTGGCTCAGTTGATGTAGCTTATTCCCAGCATGTAGGAAGCCTGGGTTTGGTCTCTAGCATTGCATAAAAAGTGTGGTGGCACAACCAGATATCTCGGCACTCAGACAATGGAGCAGAAGGATCAGAGGTTCAAAGCCAGCCTCAGCCACCTAGCAAGTTCAAGGTCAGTCTGGAATACACAAGATCCCCTTAAAACATTTTTTTTCTGAAGGTGAAAGTGTGTGTGTGTGTGTGTTGTGTGTGTGTGTGTGTGTGTGTGTAGATCCATATATGTAAACATCCATGTGGAAGCCAGTGGGAATATTGGGAATCTTTCTCAATGTCTGTCCACCCTGTATTTTGAGATGAAGTCTCACTGAATGTGGCGCTCATGAATATGGCTAGTCTGGATAGCCAGTGATCTGCCTTTCTCTCCAGCAATGACATTACAAGCACGCACAGCACAACGCAGCTTCCCCTCTGCCCCCATGGGTGCTGGGAATTGAACTGAGGTCTTCATGATCACACCACAAGTACTTTACTGACTAAGTATCTTCCAATCCCTAAAAGATTTTTTTTATATAAAGAGCATTTGAAAATCCTTTTATAAGTTGATCTATATTTCTTTTCATTACAGCCTTCCTAGTGAAGTTTTTCTTGACTTACACATAAAATTAATTTGATTCCTTATGAAAATTTCATCTGACGATGGGATGCCAGACGGAGAAGGAAAAGCATCAGAACCACTCCTATTGAAAGGCATCGAGTGGATGATCCGAACTTGGGGAAAAATCAAAACTAAACATAAGTGTTAAAGGATCGCTATTCATAGGACCAGCCCTGCTGCATAAAAATAAAAAAAAAATTTTAATTTAAAAAAAAAAAAAAACAGGCTTTCCTATGTTAGTGTCTGGACAGGCATTAAGGACTGAAGCTAGTGGGGTTGGCTCTGCTGCAGAGATGAAAAGGAAAGGAAGGGGACACTGTGGCCATTCACACGGTGCCACAGGCATGAAAGCTAAGCTCAAAGGCAGGCGAGGCAGGGAGTTGGGGAGGAATACAAACAGGTTTCAGAAGCAATCCAAAATCACAGTTGTGAAAGCCACATAAAACGCCATCTGGCCTGCTGGATGGAGTGGAACGTTAAGCAGAGGCAGCCTTCCAGGATGCGTGTTCTCATTTTTTGAGAGAACAGTGATTCACCAATCAACTGTGAAAGACTCGCCCTGTCCTGGACCGTGTTCACACTCACCAGGACTGCTCCGAGCACGAAGCACCGGAGAAGGGAGCAACTGGAAGGACACAGGACACCTGTGCTGTCCCAACTGCCTCTGGCTCTGACCCCAGTAGGTACCATGGGAAGTCCTCTGCTTTCCAAGGACTGTGTGCTTGTGAGCATTTCCGTCTCCACTCGGTTTTTATAGGCACAGCTGACACTGTTCTATTCTATAAACTAATGTGGATATGTGAGACCAAAAGATATATACCATAAATTTGCCAACATCATCGTTTTGGAGCACACAGTTCAATAGCACTCATATGGTTAATGTTCTTTAATCACCACCAAGAACCATGGCAGAAATTTTTGTCTCCCCAACTTGAAACATCCCTGGTAAACGCTAACCACTCATCCTCCACCTCCCAGTCCCATGACCTCTATTCCAGATTCTATCTCTACAAACAAGTGTTTCATCTAAGTGGAATCATGTGGTGTCTATTCTTTTGTGTCCGGCTAGTTTGATCAAGGTCTTCGAGGTTCATTCACACCACAGGTGTCAGAATTACCTTCTTTTAAAAATACTGAGTGACGGTTCCTTTGTATGTACCTAGTGCATGCTGTTTAACCATTTACCTGCCAATGGATTATAGAGACTAGTTTTTACATAGTAAGTGAAGGTAAGATGGACGTTTTGTCACTGTTTCCAGTTCACCACAAGTCTGCCCCAGTGGTGACTGTCCCACCTCCCAGCCATGGGGCTATGAGTTCAGGAAGAACAGGAACCAGAGTCTCACTTAACCCTGTACCATTCTCACTGAGGGGCAGCGCCATAAGGCAGGGATTCATAATGTTTGACAAAGGAGTAACTTGAGAGTATCGCTCTTCTAATTCAAATTATTCCACAGCTGTTCAAAAGATCTCATTTTAAAGAAGATTTGTTACCACCACCGCTGCTGCTGCTATCATTGTGGTGAGTCTAATTTTTGAAAGCAACACCTATTTTATCAGCCAGCTAAAAGTTCATGGCGGTAGAAAGACTAACAATGCATGCTGCCGGCCAGGCATAGGCTTGTCACCCCAGGGCAACACACAACCAGGCCTATCTAAAATACAAAACATAATACAAAAGAGTTAATGGACATGAAGTTAGAAGACAAGAAATCAAATCCTGCCTTGGTTTCATAGCTGCTCTGGTGACTTTAATGATATCATTCAGTCTCTCTGAACTTATTTCATTTTCTTTCAAATGGAAATATTAAGAATTGTGTAAGAGAACTATATGTCTCCTTGTACACACATAAAAGGAATTCATCCTACTCTGAAGTGGTTTTTTTCTTTCTTTCATTTTTTTTCTTCAGTTTTTTTGTGACATGATTTCTTTGGGTAGCCTTGGCTGTCCTTGAACTCACTTTGTAGATCAGGTTGGGCTCAGATTCACAGAGATCTGCCTGCCTCTTCCTCCTGAGTGCTGGATTAAAGGCGTGCAACACTGCCAAGATGAGAATGGCTGAAGTTTCTAAGAAGACAAACCATGCATGAAATCACGATGCAATACTTGTATATTATGTGCAGAGTAACTATAAAGTCACATGCATACAGAGCATAAAAAATTGGCTGAAGCTCTATTGAGCTCCTCAGGAAAGCCATAGGTACAAGGGATGGAATCCCACACAAGTTCCTAAAGAAGGCAACATGGAAGCCAGAAGCTAGGCCAGGAAGCACAAAGCTGCCTGTGCTAAACAAATGCTCTGTCCCTACGTAATGGCAGTCAAGACGGAAAGCACAGGCTCCCTTTTGAAATGCTCCAGGGAAGGTCCTCCAGGTAAAGTCCCTGGGACCCACACAGTACAGCGCACAAACCCACTTTCAGCCATGAATCCTTGTGCGGGCGGCTCAGACTCCTCATTACAGCCCTGAGAGGGTCTACCTGCTGATGATGTACAAACGACTCTGTCACGTGTGAGTTTGAAAGCTGTTAATGAAATGCATCAACATCAGAGGCCTGGGGAGGTCCCAGGTGGTAATGTGCATATTGAGTAAGCATGGGACCTGTTTGGATCCCGGAACCACAGAAAAGGCCAACAAGCATAGTGGTGGTACACGTTTGTAGTCCTGACACAGGCAGATCCTCAGACTCACTGGCCAGCCAGCCTAGGTTTATCTGTGAGCTTTGGTCCAGTGAGGACTCTTGTCTCCAGAGTGATGGAGGAGGACACCTGATACTGCCTTCTGACCTCCACAGATACACATTACATACCTTATCACCCCCATTAAACACATAAAATGTGTTCACTAACACAGGATTTCTGAGGAGACAATGTCTGTGAATGGGGATATGAGTCCCTGACTCCTGGAACATTGTATATAATATATAAACAGCTAGGAACCCCTGGTACTCTGGACTTCAGCTCAGTTTCCAAGCCTAGGGCAGGGAGTGATGGGGAACATGGTGACATAGCTGATAGCCAGGACCCAGAAGCTTCTTTTCCTAAGCTATAGATAGGTCAGACCATCAAACACAACACAACCCAAGAAATCAATGCACATGCCTTGGACCAGAAAAGAGCCAGACCCAGAGCATTTGGACCCCACCTGGGGGTGAACATCATTACAGACACACGGCCACAGAGATGCGTCATAGACAACCAGGGAAGTCTTAGACAAAGCTATCCCAGGAGAATCTAAATTTTCAAAACATGTTCTATGTTCTCTGAGGCAGTCAGGTCAGTCAAGGTACTCACATGGTGACATAAAAACCAGTTTCTCAGACAAAACTAGATGAAACTGTCTTCCTGACTATACTTAGAGAGGACTGGCTAGACGGTTCTGCAGGTAAAGCCATCTTGCCGCAAACCTGATGACCAAGTTTGATCCTTGGGACCTACATGGTGAAAAGAGAAAACATACGCCACACACAAAAGAAATGCAAAAACATAATAAATAAATAAATATGCTTAAGGAATATATTCTTTTACAACTTAAAGTCACATAAAACCAGTGCTCCACAAACAATCAATAAAAAACATCCACTAAATAGGATCATGTCTAATGTTCATGTTGGCTCTCGGATTCACCCAGTCATCCCCCTGCTACAGGGTCACTATGGAGTCCAAAAGCAATCATGTGCTTTTCAACATGGATAGAAAATATTATTGAAAGTGGGAGATGAGATTTGGAAGGAGGAGCCAGTGACTTCATTTGATCCTTGGGAAGCCATGGAGCTGTGTAGAGGTCTCAGGTCTTTCTTCAGCCTGACCATAAGCGTTTATCACTGAGCCATTTGACTTCATTGCCCCTGCCTGGGCCTTTAGCAAACAAACGGCCAGTTGATTCAAGCAGTAGTTGGTTTGGTTTTGTTAAAAACTCAATTAAGAAGCTGGCCGAATCAACCATTTCTTTTAAGTGTCTAATTAATTCCGAGTTAAAATGTTAAAACCAATGGTGTGTATAAACGTCTCCCTAGAACGTATGTTGTTGTCGTTGATATTTGGAAAGGGGTAGTTTCCACTCTAAACCAAAGGTTTTAACACATCTACGCTTCAATATTTACATTCTACTTTGGGATCCCACTCTCTTCCATCCATGAGCTGGAGGAAATAAGACCAAGCCTACAAAAATATCACAACATTCAAAAACTCATGCTTCTAAGAAACCTATATCCAGCCTCATTTCCAGCATTTCTTTCTAAAGTTCAACCCATCTCTCCAAGTCTCCTCTCCCTACTCCCAGTGTGTGGGGGCAAGTCATCAGATAAAGTCATCAAACACAAGAAGGGGTCACTGCAGAATTCAGAGAGGGAAGCTATCTTGTGCCTTCAAAGAGAGCAAGCAGGACGGTGTGGATGCTAAAAGGAGTCTTGGGGATCGGCCCTGATGCTTTGGTTCTCCCCTGAGTAACAGACAGAGGGGGAGAAGGGAGGGGAGGGGACTTGTAACAGATCTTTTCCCTTTATGACCTGAGTTGAAATGAGAGCCTGGAGACTCTGTGGGGGGGGTTGTAACACAGACAAACGCCTTCCAGTTCTATGGCTCCTTTCTCCAAGAAAACTCCAAGTGTTTTATGAACCTTGCCATAGACTTCCTGTCCACAGCCCCTCAGGATACAAAACAGGGCCACCATTATGGTCTATGTTCCTGAAAGGAAGAACTAAAAACACTCTGAGTGCCTTATTTCTCAAAGGGATTCTGCCCAAGGGAAATCAGAGTTCGACCATGAAAAGTCAAAGACTTATTCATCTGGCTGCTTCTTCTAAGAATACAAATCAAAAGGGCTAAACTGCACTACCCAAAATTTCATAAGCAGAAAAATGTAGGTGGGGGTTTCTCTGTAATACCAAGCTCTCCCCTGTACTCCCTCTCCCTTACGAAGGAGTTACCTGCTGTAGGCTGACTTCCATCTGGACAAAATGGATGCTTCCAGGGTTGAATGCCAACAGTCCTGGAGTCTTTGTTCATTTAAGTCAAGAGCAAACAGTTCACACAAATCCCTATTCTCCTTACTAAAACAAGTCTTCACTGTGCAAGACCCTAGCCCCACAGCGCCCGCTGCTGCTCTGACCTCTTGCTCCTACAATACAGCCCCAGCTCAGTAACCCAAACATGTCAGCTCCTCACATTTTGGTACCAGTGAAACAGGTCAATCTGGACCTGGTCAAGAAAATCAGCAGCAAAATAAAGGAGACAAATCAAGTAGAAGATAGAGAGAAAACAAGATTTTTCTCAGCCTTGGGGACAAGATCATAAAAGATTAAAATCACTCTCATAAAAGGCTTGACTCTAAAGCCTCTCTAAATTACATTTCTTAGATTTGATTATATTATGTTGGTGGCACAGTTATTAAACATTGAAGATAATGACTCCATTCTGCAAGTAACCTAATATTGAACACAACTGATAAGCAGATCCAGGCTTTCAAGGAACCCCGGATGTTGAAATTTCTGGAGCCAGCCAGTGTCTGGGTATGCTTGGCCCACTATGTTAATAAACTGTTGGCCAGAAAGGGATGTGAATTTTACATTAGGAAGAAGCTGGCCAGGGACCACACTGCCTCTGTGACTCTGAGAATTTGGGTAGGAGCAGGAAGGAAAACAGCTTTGTAGACACCAATTGGTTGGCTACTTAAATGATTCCTCAGGCATTTCCAAACAAAGCTTGAAAAATAATCCTTAAAGACGTCCCAGTAGCTGAAGCCAAACAGGATCTCTCTCCTGTACCCTGAACAATACCAGGCACCCCATTTTGAAAGTAACAGCCACTGCAGGGGAGTGGGCAGGTGATGCAGAAGCTATAGCAAGTGACTCCAGAAGGAACCAGAGCCTCCCCACCTGAGAGAACCATGCCTGAGGCCTGTCTGGACTTACACAACAACACAGTATGAGACCCCTCCCCAGCAGGACCTCCAGGTCAGAAAGTGAGATGTCCCAGGCAACTGGAAGTGATGGCCTCTCCCCTCCCCTTTGTCCTGGGCACCCTGGGTTCCCCATGCCCAAAGTGCCCTCAGGCCCTGATGCCACCGTGGAACATAGGTTCAGAAGACTGTGAAACAGCATATTAATGGTCTCTCTGAACAAATGTCACCAAGTCAGCGCTGACACTGTGTGAATCTGCTGGTGGTAGAGTTTCTCCCTCATACCTGCTAGGGGTTGGGTTCTAATGATAGAAACTGAAGGGGGGTTCCTGTCTGGCCTCACACAACCTCAGAATCTAGTCTCTCCACAACCCAGATTCTTAAAGGAGATCGGCTCACTTCTCTTGGTCTAAAGACCCTTTCACAGGTCTTCGTCCCTCTCGGGGAAAGAGATTCCGGGCCCACCCTGATCGGAACAGCACCATGTTTACCTTCTTTGAAAGAGATTTTGGTTTTTTGGCTAACTGTGATATTTGTTGCTTTCAAAGAGCTCAAGTGCTCCAGTGCACTTGCAAGCCACTGAAATGATATCTTGCAGAACTGTGTCAGCCCTTTACAGTGTGACACTGGGACAGTTGTGAGCCTGGACCACAAGAGACCATGCATGCATACTTCTGCTTGGTTTTTTGGAAATCCTGCTCCTGACACATCTACAAGTCCAGGCTAGCCTTCTAGAGAATTAAAAAATATATTGCATGAAAAGTAAAGGAGACCACCCAATTGAGGCCAAGTTAGTTCACTTTATCCCTCCACTGTCCTAGAAGCTGATGAAGCTGAAATCAGAAGAACTGTGAAGCTGAGCAAGCTCTAACTGCTAGTCCAGTCTGCAGAAACATGACCAAATAACTGATACGTTAAGATGCTACTGGAGTATTTGTTATACGCAATAACTAGCTGATACACCAGGTAAGAGAGGGGATGTGCAGAAACCTACCACCTAGGAAGACTCACTACTCCCAGACACTCACTCACTCACTCACTCACTCACACTCACTCACACACTCACTCAAGGTCTCACTAAACCTAACTGAATGCTGGGCTCCATATTGTATACTGGAGATATAAAAATAACAAGACACAGTCCCTGTCTCCAAATAAAGGAGGATGTAGAGAATATATAGACAGTTCTATCATAGAGTGTGTAAAGCACTAAGGCGGGTAAGACAGCTTAAGGGAGTTAGAGGAACAAGGGTCTCTAACGCAGTTTGGGAAGGGTTCTCAGATAAAGCATGTGACACTAGGAACCTCAGGAGGCAGTTTGTCTAGGCAGAGAGTTGCAACTGACACATCCGCACTGTTTGTGATCTACAAGAGACCAACACACATTGTTGTCATCACATCTCTTGCTGTTCCCCTGGTCTTTGCTGTTCCTTCAGATAAACTAAGAAAAACCCAGGAAATGACACACACACCCAACAGCTTGAAGAGAAGCCTATCATCCTAACAAGATTTTAATTGAATATTGTCCTCCTTAAATCAGCAACAACAAAAAAAAAAGGAGAGAGAGAGAGAGAGAGAGAGAGAAGAGAGAGGAGAGAGACAGAGAGAGAAGAAGAGAGAGGAGAGAGAGAGAGAGAGAGAGAGAGAGGAGAGGAGAGGAGGAGGAGGAGAGGAGAGGGGAGGAGAGAGGAGGAGGAGAGAGAAGAGAAGAGAAAAGAAGAGAAGAAGAAGAAGAAAAAGAAGAAGAAGAAAAAGAAGAGAAGAAGAAGAGAACCACCCATGGAAACATGGGAAGGGAAACAGGGACACTCCCTATGAAGTTATTCAAGGGAACAAAGACTTCAAGACTACAGAAACTCATTTGAGCCACAAAGCCACAATTTAAGTTAGCAATATTCACCCTTGATGCTGCATACCGCTCCTGATTACACCAATTAATTAAAGTGGGTGCATCTGGTTCCTTCTAATTTTCTGCTATCAGGCAAAGAGGAGCTACTAATAAATGTTTATTGGATCATTTTTTTCAAGACCATACACTTGCTAAGTAGAAAATCACAATAATAATAATAATCATTGACTAGGGTAATAGGCGGGTTCTACAGAGCTTTTTTTTTTTTAATTCCTATAACTTGCCAGTAATTTCTTCAATGATAGTCTTCTACTCCAGGGACAGAAGATGTTTTCTAAGCTCATTCTATAACTGCATCTAAGACTCATGGGAAAATATCCAATCTCATTACACCTTCAGAGTGAGGCTGACTTGATCAACTAATAGCCAGTGATTTAGAAGAAAACCCTTATTTTCTAACAGTTACTCTATCCAAGGACACTAGTCCCTCTGTCTCTAAGTCAGGGCATTTGTTACTTTCATGTCACTATGAGGAAAAATAAACTGATGGAAACTATTTCAAAGAGGGAAGCTTTATTTGGGCTCATGTTTCAGAGAATCAGCCTATTACAGTGGGAAGAGCAAGTGCAGGGGCTCAGTCTATGGCAGGAGGAGAGTGTGGGCAAGGCCACAGCAAAACAGAAACCAGGGTCCTGGGGTTAAACCCTTCCAAGCCTTCCCCCTGCCCCAGCTGTCTGCTTCAGTCAGCTAGACCCCACCACTTAAAGGTTCCGTAGATATCCACAATAGGGCACTAGCTGAAGTTTAAGCACCCCATACAGGAGCCTGTGGGGAATGTCTCAAATTCAAACCTCAAGTCCCACAGACAAGGTGGTACACATCTCAGCAGGAAGCAAATTCAGTTGGAGCCTGTCTTTTGCTGGTGTGAAACATGCAGGAGTTATGAAAAATACTTGTGGAACTATTTGAATTAACTTCTTTTCTCTCCCATAAAAACTCCCTTCTTTAATAACAGTTAAACAAAACCTGAGTATTACGTTTACATGGACAGTATGAGTCTCTTGGCAAAAATCCAGGGCCCTTGGGCTATTCTTTTTGCTGTCATTTTTTTTAATATTTATTTATTTTTGTTTTATGTATGAGTGCTTTGTCTCCACGAATGCATGTGCATCCCATCTGTACCTGGCAAAGAAGAGGGAAGAAGAGGGCATTGATGGCTGAGACTAGAGTTATCGACATTTGTGAGTCACAATATGGGTGTTGGAACCCAGGTCCTCTAGAACAGCAGCAAATGCTCATAACCCCTGAGCCGTCTCTCCAGCCTCTGTGGCTGCCACCAATTTTAGGGAGGCTATGAATTCTCTGTTTTGATGGATAGCTTTCCCTCTGAAACATACAGAAACCAGAAATCACATTTAAAATAAATGTGTTCAAAACCTTGCTTATCTTTAATGTGATAGTTTTATAGGTCCTCTCTCTTTCTCTGTGTGTGTGTGTGTTGTATGTGTGTGTGTGTGTCTGTCTGTCTGTTGTCTCTGTCTCTCTATGTTTTCTCTCTCTCTCTCTCTCTTTCTCTCTCTCTCTCTCTCTCTCTGTGTGTGTGTGTGTGTGTCTGTCTGTCTGTTGTCTCTGTCTCTCTATATTTCTCTCTCTCTCTGTGTGTGTGTATGTGTGTCTGTCTGTTGTCTCTGTCTCTCTATGTTTGTGTGTGTGTATGTGTGTGTGTGTCTGTCTGTCTGTTGTCTCTGTCTCTCTATGTTTGTCTCTATGTCTCTCTCTCTCTCTCTCTCTGTGTGTGTGTATGTGTGTGTGTGTATGTGTGTCTGTCTGTCTGTTATCTCTGTCTCTCTATGTTTGTGTGTGTGTGTGTATGTGTGTGTGTCTGTCTGTCTGTCTGTCTGTTGTCTCTGTCTCTCTATGTTTGTGTGTGTGTATGTGTGTGTGTCTGTCTGTCTGTTGTCTCTGTCTCTCTATGTTTGTCTCTCCTCTCTCTCTCTCTCTCTCTCTCTCTCTCTCTCTCTCTCTCTGTCTCTCACACACCACACTGCAGGGAAAGACTATATCTTCCATGAGCCCAGTCCCAGTTTCCTACTATACATACTCCTATACATTACACTTGGGCACTCCTTTTTCCAAGGAGAACAGCTTAGTGTTCTTCAGTGTCAGCTATAAATAAACCCCAATTAAAGTCATGTTCTAGAGGCACTGAGAACAGGTCATTAAATGATGCTAGATTGTCCTCAGCCCTTTTAGGCTCTCCATTTCCCCATGTCCGGTTGGCTGCTAAGCGGATTAGAAGGGAGCCAGTCCCTGACCTCAGGGGTTGAATCCCTCACACAGCTCCCGCCCTGCAGAAGTCACAACCTGCTGCCCGTGAAATCACACACGGTTGCTGTGAAAATGATTATGACTCTCAGAACAGAATATTATGGCTTCAGGTTGGAAGATAAGTAGAGAAAACAGATGGATCTCTAGAAAATACGAAAGTCCCTTTCGGGAATGTTCACTGCCAAGTAGACAGCGGTGAAGGGGACATACAATAGAAGGAATCAATTTGGGTCAGGAAGGATGACTCTGTCAATGGATTTTTCTAGCTATGTCTTTCTTTGCTCACTCATTATCTTTTATACCTGCAATAATGTGATTGGGATAATTACCATAACCCAGAATGCAGTGAGAAAACAGGGCTCGGAGACAGAAAGAGTGGTTCATCACAGTGAAGTCCCAGGTCACCGCTGAAGCTGGGGATTTCTTCCTCTCTGGGGCACATGTTGGCATAGAAAAGAGTCTCAGACACCCCTAGGTAAAGCATGTAAGCAGACTAGGGAGCTGGGTCAGGTAGGGAAGTGTTTGTCAGGTAAGTACCACAAGCGTTAGGAATTAATTCAATCCTCAAAACTCACACAAAAACATCCAGGCAAGGCACTTGTGCTTATAATCCCAGTAGCATGGAGATGAACATGCCAGTCTGGACAAATCCAGATGGACAAATCCCAGGCCAATGAGACACTGTCTCAAACCATAGATGGACAGTGCCTAAGGAATGCCATCACCAGTTGTCACCTCCCCCCAACCACCATGCCCACACAGGCATATACACATTTGTGTGAACCCAAACACACACAAAAGACCTTAATGGGCAACACCAGGATCAGTACATTGGCTTAGTGGGTAAAGGCACCTGCTGGCAAGCCTATAACCTGGGTTGGATCCCTGTGAATCACATGGTAAAAAGAGAGAACAAGATCCCATGAGTTGTCCCCTGATTTCCACATGCATGTCATTACACACACACATATGCAGGTGTGCTCACACACAGAGACAAATGGATTTTTAAAATTAAGAAAAAAAATTAACATCACTATTAAGCATCAGTCACCCATAGAGAAGGGCACATAACTTCTTAATCAGTCTTAAAATTTCAGCCAAGTCCCAATAATTTGGGAGAAAAAAGAAGCGTATTCATGTAGGCTGTGAAACACTAGCTATAACTAAGTTACTATGTGAATACACACAAAGTTTACGGCATTTAAATTCTGCTTTATGTGAAAACTCAGCAACTAGAAGAAAGTAAGAAGTACACAAAATTAATCATATATGAGTCTCAGGCATCTATGTTTGGCATGTGTATGTATATGTCATACATATGTGTGTGTTTGTGTACTTGAGGTGTATGTGCATGTATACATTGTGTTGTGTGTGTGTGTGTGTGTGTGTGTGTGTGTGAAGGCCCAAGGCTGACACCTGGAGTCTTCCTCACACATTCTACTTTATTTGTGGCACACAGTCTCTCAACTAAATCCAGAGCTCACACACAAGAGAGGCAATTGAGGATGGGGGGACAGAAGAAGAGATATAGGAAAGGAGGGGGGGAGAGAGAAAGACTACACAGGTATTAAACTGTCTGCAGCAAGACATCACTGAGTTTACCACACCAGCAAGGTTGTCAGGCAGAGAGTGCAGAGGAAAGAGGAGATGCTCACTGGCAGGACCCGTCAGTGAGAGTTGGGAAAGCATCACTCCAGGGAAGCAAATGGCATCTAAGAGTTGGGCAGACACGAGGCTGATCAGCACCCGGGTGAGGACCTGTGCTGCCATCATCCCTGTGGGTGGACTAAAGCATCCAGCACTAACCTTCACGTGTCCAGAGTGTACCCCAGACTACTGATCACTCTGTTCTCTGGAAACCTGAAACAAGGGAGCAAGAAGAGCCCTTCTCTCCGCTTGGCAAGTCCAAGTCTTGCAGACTACCTGGCTTCCTCCCCGCCCCCAGAGTTCCACCCTCATGGTCAGTAGCAGCATATTGGTGCTCTCCTATCACCTTCGCTTGGGCTAACTTCTCTGAAAAGCTGCTGCACAGGCTTTGCACAGAGCTGACTCAGAGGAGGCTGGGTGTGGGTTCAGTGTCCAGCCCTGAGAGCCATCCGCTCACTCTGCACTCACCCAGCTACATCTCCTGACAGTTACTCTGGTATTTCATGGAGTCTCGATCTTAGAGGCATGAAAACAGGAAAGCAAGCTCCGTTTCTACATGCCGCACAGCAAGACTGTAATGGAGTTGTGGCTGGGTTAGTTTTCAGGGTACCCTGGACCCAGAAACAAGTGTCGTTCTTGAAGAAGATGGACAGAATGAGAAAGGCACTGCCTGCAGGGTATAAGAGACAGAGGGCAAGAGACGACAGACTCTTCAGTAAAGAGTTAGTTTTTGTTTGTATGCATGTGTGTGCATATGTGTGTGCACATGTGTACATATGTGTGAAAAGGGTAGTGAACCACCAAAGATGTCTTCTCAGGAATGCCAACCGCTTTCTTTGAGGCAGAATCTCTCCTTGGCCTGCAGCTCCCAATTAGGATAACAGGCTGTCCAGTGAGCACCACAGACCCTTTTGTGTCTACTTCTCAGGGCTGGGATCACAAGTATATGCCACCATGACTGGCATTTCATATGAGCTCTGGAGATCAAACATGGGTCCTTGTACCGTTGTTGAAGCAAGTACTTTACCAATAGAGCATACCTGGAAACCCCCATAGGGACCTCACACACATTTTTGTTTGTCTTGTTTTGTTTTAAAACAGGGTCTCCCTATGTGACCCAGACTGGACTCAAACTCATGTTTCTTCTGCCTCTGCCACATGTGAAGATGACAGACAAGTGCCACCATGCTTAGCCCCCACCCCAACTTTTTATATTCATCTTTCTCTCAAGCAAATTAAGACTTCATAGGCATACTAGCTATATTCCACACTGGACTTCTAGAGAGAGAGAATAAAAAAAAAAAAACCAACTATGATTTGATAAATGAATTGTCAGTGCCAAACAGTGCAGGGGCCTGCCTTTGTGTCAAGGCTATTGATTTGGGCCTGAAATTCTGAATGCAAAATAATGAAATAAAGGAGCTCAGGAAGTGATAAGTGATGTAAAATAAAAAGTGGACTTAATGATGTCCGTGGCTTGAAAAGAGAACATTTTGGCAGCAAAATCAGTGTGCAGAAACGAACACGCGACAGCACAGATAATAAAGTCGGAAACGAATCCCGCTGACTAACACAAGGAGGATGCTGACGGCACAGAGGGAACAATGCAGGTAAATTGTTCTCCTCAAATTTATGCATGGCGGAGAGTCTGAAGTATGATTTCTACAGCGATGCTTGGGGGAAATTACAGCACTCTAATGCAGGACGACATTTTCTTTTGTGAATGCACTGCTTCCTCCTCTAAACCTTTCAAAATAATTTCCCTGCCTGCTTACTTTCCCCTTGCCCTGTAGTTAGTAGTTTCACCCCACTCCTCCCAACTTCTCTTTCCCTCCATGCTTTGTCAAGAGCCATTGGTAGGCATGAGATGCCAGCCTAGGACTGGTTATGTGCTGCTCAACACAAAGGGCTAAGAATCTATGATGGAGATCTGTGGGCAAGGCAGAGGGCAGCCACGATTTCCTGGGGCTTTTAGCTGAAAGCTGGGGGTTCTTTGGGTTTCCATCTCACTGTGGTTCTGAACCAAACCTCTTCCCCATTCTCCAAAGCAGTGTCATAGTATACTGCGACTGCAGAAGCCGCTGCACCTCAAACAGAATTGGCCAAGAGAGACCAGCAATACAGGGAATAGTGTAAGAAAGAAGAATTGGCCAGAGCAAAGCCAACACAGATCTCTGAGGGTTTCTTTTTGATCTATTGAC
Source organism: Mastomys natalensis (assembly GCA_021653895.1). Lineage (NCBI taxonomy): Eukaryota > Metazoa > Chordata > Mammalia > Rodentia > Muridae > Mastomys > Mastomys natalensis. Next base: position 87,082 of record JAJTUV010001402.1, on the reverse strand, counting down.
AGAATCTTTTTTAAAGCATTCATTACATTTATTTATGGTGTGTGGGGGGGGGGGGTTTCTGCAGCACCTCTCCCTTCAGCTGAACTCTGCCCGGCCTGACAGTGGCACCTTTACCCACGAAGTCATCGCACCAGCCCCTGACTGCATTTTTTTTTGTCTCTTCCGTTTTTATTTCCTTACCACTCCCCAAAATAACACATGTAAAACAGAGTTGTCATGGGTGGGCAGGCCATGGCTCTGAGGCTTTCACCTCACCCACTCCCCACTTACAGTTAACACCAGGACACTGAGGAATACAGTTTGGTGCCACCAAATAGAAATCTCAACCAAAATAACTGCACAGATGACAGCCCCAGACACAAGCGGCTCCTGAGAACAAAGAGAGGGTAGGCTGGCAGCTAAGCAAAGATTCACAACATACTCCCAGCCTGTAACAGTGAAAACTCCCTATAATCCTTCCCTGCTGTGCTGGCTTTCCAGGGTTGCTATAGCAAATGACCACAAAGCCTGCTTAGTTACTGAGCACAGTTGCATACTCTCTCATTGTTAGAGGCCAGTAGTATGAAATCAAAGTCATAGGAAAGATGGTTACTTCTGGATGCTCCGAGGGAGAATCCATCTCGTGCCTCCTTTCTAGCCTCTGAGAGTCACCAACAATCCTAGGCTTAAAGACATATCACTTCCACTTCAACCTTTTCTGTATCTTTGTGTCTTCTGCTTTTATGTCTCTCATAAGGACAGTCATCCTGGGGTCCTTTCAAGAACATTCGCTCATTTAAACCTTGTAGAGACTTCCTATAAAGTAATCTTTCAAGAAGCCAAATTCCCACACAGACACAGACCTAATAATGTATGAACTACTTCCTTTTGTGATGAATTCAGAAACAAATTAAGGAAGCTTCTGTACTCCAGGGAAAGTGCAAACTCAGATTCATCAAAGCCAGTAGGAAAATTCCCAGCATTCACCTGCTGTACTTCTCCCTCTAGGAAGAGCTGCTGCATGCACCCCACAGGCTAGCTTTTTAGGGGGATGTCTGGAGAGTCGGTTTCTGTCCTCCTGTTTCAGGGTGCTGACAGGACCCCACCAAACTCTGGAAATCACTGTCGAGAAGCTCCAGAAAACCTGCAGTTAAGCTCACCAGGGAGAGCAACTGGAACAGCGAACCTGTGAGCAGCTTGAATTGCAGATGTGTAAACACAAGTCCAGAGAAGATACATCTACAGAAGAGGCACTAGAAGGCCCCAGGAATCCTGCATGAGCTGGCTGGTAAAGGTTTCCCTGTGTGAAACTAGACTATAGAAACTAGGAATGGTAGCTTATTTAACAAGAATTCAACACACACCACGTACACCACGTACACACAGAAATAAAGTCCTATCAAATGATCAAAACACATCTCTGGAAACTAGCTCTAAAGCAATGGAGATGTATTAATTACCTAACAACAAATTCAAAAAACAACCATCACAAAGATACCAACATGCTTGAAAAAGATGACACATGAACAAAGTAAAATTATCAACAAAGAGATTATTTTGAAAATAACGAAATAAAAACTTTATATTAAAGAGCATAATAACTTAAGTATAAAATATTGACTAGGTAGATTCAATAGTAGACTTGACCTTGACCCAGCAGAAGCAAGAATCAACAAACTCAAAGATAGAGCATTGAAAATTATCCAATCTGAGAAGCACTAAAAGTGAAAAAAGTCTAAGGCGCTATGAGACGTCGTCAACTGACAGAACACACATACATTTGAGAGTCCCAAAGGAGTCAGGGATATCTAAACTGCTATGAACACAGTACAACAGAAAATTATAATCTTACTTAAAACTTCATGTGTTTTCTTGAGATTATTATTTTCTTGAGATTATGTGTGTAATTCAATTGCACAGTCCTTGACCATATACTTTGTAAAGGATAATGCTTTGTGATTTCAAAAGGTTAGACAAACCAATAGACAGAGAGACACAGGCAGAAATTTCCAGGGAGAAATAATGTCAGTGAACTCCTGAAATCAGAGAAAAGAAATGGACATCCAGATACAAGAAAGTTAACCTCAAAGAAGTTTGCACCAAGACACAATAAATGAAGTTGCCGAAAGACAAAGAGAATTTTGAAAGCAGAAAGAGAAAGGCAACATTTCACATCCAAAAGAGCTATTGCATGGCTGCCAGGGGACTTTCAGCAGGCACCTTGCACACCAGAAGGGAGTAAGACAGTAGCTTCTGATCAAAGGCCTGGAAAAGAGAAAACTGCCAACCAAGAATAGCAGAGATTTCCCAGAGAACCAAAAGCAGTTCAGCACCACTAGCTCAGATGAAGGTCAACAACATATAAGCAAGTCCGAGTCTTCCATGCTTTGACAGTAGCATATAAGTCATTTTAATTCTGGTATAAATATGCTTAAAGATATTTATAGTAAATATGAACCTCCCAACAAAGAAAAGCCTGGGACCAGATGGCTTTGGTGAAGACTCCTAGCAAAACTTAATGCCAGTCTTTCTCAAACTCTCCCCTAAATAAATAAGAGAGTGGAAATAAGAGATTTATTTGTGTCTAGTATTACCCTGATAACAAAACCAGACAAACAAAACACAAGAAAAGGAAAAGAAATACGGGACAATATCCCTAGTAAATATATATGCAAATATTCATATGCATATATGGAATTAACCAGCACATTGAAAAGACCACACAACATGACCAAGTAAGATTTAGCCTTTGGATGCAAGGATGGTTCAATATACAAAAAGAATCAATGCAATAGACCATATTATCAGAGTGAAAGATAAAAATCACATAATCATTTCAACATAAACAGACTAGTATTTGACTGAATTCAATAACCATTCATGAAAATGATACAATGTAAGAACTAGAGAAAATTATTTTAACATATATACAAAATATATATCCTTGCACTTATATATGCATATATTAATTGCTTTCTTTGAGTTTGTGGGGTTTGTTTTCAACTTGATGAGCTCTTTGGATGAACTAATACTCTGATGCAGTCAAACTCATCAACCTTACAGGTCATAGTTCACAAGTTTTGTGTCTTCTAAATGTGGTCATAAAAATATCTTCCACATTTTTTTCCTAAGCTGTTTATAATTTGCTTTTCACACTTACGTGTTCAGTCAAACTGCAGTTAACTTCTGTTTATTTCAGATGATGGCCTGACTCATTGCTGCTCTTCAGTATGCCTTCCCTGGTGTCTTCGAACTATTTATTGAATATGCCTTCCTTCTCTTGGATGTCCACAATGCCCATCTGTGTTAAGCCAACCCTCCTTCCATGGGGTCTGACTCCAGCCAGTCTGTGACATATCACAGCACAGAAAACCGCTTTATGCCACCTTCTCTACTGTCATATAAATCTACTAAACAGTACATGATTCCCTTCGCAAAATCCAGTTCTGGTTCTCATTGGAATTGTGCTGAATCTTTAGATCATTTTCTCAACTTTTTAAAACAGTTTTTCATCCTTTTAGAATTTTTTTGCAATTTTCTCCACTGAGTTTTACTTATTTTTGATTGGATTCATCCTGGGAATCATTCCTCTTTTAAGTTGTTTGTTAAAAATAAAACACACACACACACACACTTAAGAACAAAATCTGGAACCAACATGACATGAGACCAAAACCAACAGTTTCCATTTTCTCTGAGTAACACTCATACAGGGTTAACAATAATGGGTCACAGTGAACTTCAATTCTCCACTTCCTCTCAAGAAAACAAAGATATAGTAAGGTGTGACAAAAGACTGTCACTGTTTAGCTGCAAATCACAGTATGGTTAAAAACAATAGCCATTACCATGCCCACCCCTGCATCCAATCTCTTGATTTACCAACACAGTTACTCAAAGGATGCTGGTCATGATGGGAGAAAGGAAAAGAAAAAGCTACAAGAATAAGTATTATTGCTAAATTGTGGTCAGCAGCTTCAAACTCTGAGAAAACAGACATCACAGTATTAATGCTAGGCACTGCTGTTTTAAAACCAAGTCGATCTTGGAATTCATCTTCAAGAAAGAAATAATACACTATTGTGTCTTGAAAAGATTGGCCCCAAATCTCCATTGTGCATGTGTTTGTTTTTAGAGGACTAAATCTGCCTTAACAATTATTTAATCAGTTGGCATAAAAACACAGACCCACCATCTGTGAGTTTAGTCATCTAAATACTGGAGTATGGCAGTGGGGAGACACCAACAAGAAGGGGGGCAAGCATGAATGCAAGAAAGACAGACAGACAGACTGGTCACAGATGACAGAACTAGTGAGCTCACTCATTCAGCCATGCCAGTTACTCCATGTTTTGACATCTGTTGAGTAAATTTTCTTTTCTTTTGTCCCCGAATGATGCCGGGAGAATGCACGGGCTGGATGACTGATACCTAGTTCTCAGAGAATAGTCTATGAGAACTGCTATTCTTATGAGAATGGATGGCATGTCTCCCAAGAGGTCTAAGGATTCTAGGGGTCTTTGAGCTTCTGGACCAATTGACCCAAGTTCCTGAGAGCAGGATACAAGTGAAATCAAGTAGCTTTCATTGTCTCAGCCTCATATCTAATTTACTGCCTCCAACTTGCTAAGTATTTGTCAGAGTTTGTTTCTGTTGTGATAAACACCATGACCAAAAGCAACTTGAGGAAGGTAAGCATTTGTCAGGGTGTAGTCTTATCTATCATCAAGGAAAGCCAAGGCTGGAACTTAAGCAGACAACACAGAAGAACATTGCTTACTGGCTTGCTCCTATGCCTGCTCAGCTACCTTTCTCATCTGACCAGGAATGGTACCGCCCACAGTGGGCTGGGCCCTCCCACATCAAGTAGCCGTCGAGAAAATGCTCCAGACATGCCAACAGACTGACTTAACAAAACCAATTTTTCAATCTCCTCTTCCCAGATGTGTCAAGTTGACAACCAAGATCAGCCTTCAGAGCATCCAAACAATGCTTGAGATGCATCTACACACCTCCTTGGAGAGTTTGGGCTGTATTTCTGAGTGACATATATCTGGATTGTTGATATATATCAGAGTTCCTGACATATATTCATGTAAACTTATCAGCTCATCCGCTGTGCTAAACATTATGATTGTAGAGGGAAGGGGATGTGTTAAAATCCAGACACAGAACCAGCACTCATGATGCATCACGGCTTCAGGTACCAGGCCCTCTGCCTTCCCCCTAGCAAGGGGCAAGCAGTGGGTGTGAGCTCTGAATAAAGAAGCAGTTAGTGGTAATAACCAGGTTGGAGAATGCAGCATGTGCTGAATACACCCATAGTCCTTGCATCCACACTGATGGGATCCCATCCCCCATGGGCACATCTCCTGCCATTCCAAAGCTCTAAAAGCAGTGGCCTGCAAGACTGACAGAACCATAAAGGTCCTTTGTCACACTTATCCCCACCTAAATGAGCCACTGCATACCAGTAATACAATGGCAGTGAGAGCAAAACCACCCAAAAGGGGGCTGGAGAGCTGGCTCAGCAGATACGAGCAATGGCTGTTCTTGCAGAGGACCAGAGTTCAATTTTCAGCACCCACCTGATGGCTCATAGCCATCTGTAACTCCAGTTCCAGGGGATCCAACATCCTTGTCTGGCCTTTTCAGGCACTGAAGGCATGAGGTGCACAGACTTTCATACAGTCAAAAACATCTGACACACAATGAAATGGAAAAAAGTTTTAAAGAATACCCCCAGAATAAGAGTAATAAGAACAATGGATAGTTAAGCGTTTTTATTATGTACCACATATGGTTCTAAGGACACATGAGTGTGCGTACACACACACACACACACCACACACACACACACACACACACAGAGTGGTCCTTCACATTCCGCCTCTCAGTAGGGATGAGGATGATAAAATACATGTGATACCCACCAAGTTGCTTGCCCTCAGGGGATTCAGAGTTAAGTGGTCCCGTAGACCATTAGACTTCCTTTGCCCTTTGAGAGACATGTGACTGGCACAGTCCACTTCTAGGCAGTCTAGGTAATGCCAAAATAATAAAAGAGAAAGAATCACACTTGATTCCATGATCCCATGGATACCAAATCTCACATAGATTCTCCTTATATAAAATGTTTCACATGACCTACACACATGTGCTTATAAACTTTAAACCCTCTCTGGATTACTTATAATACCTAATACAATGTAAATTCTATGTGGATAGTTGCCTGGGGACTACTGGCCTGTATATATTCACTACATATGTAATTACTTTTTCAAGTATTTTCCTCTGGTGGTCTCTTGGACTCATGAGTGTGGAACCCACAGGTAAGGAAGGCCAACTACACATGGAGAATAAAGAGAATGTTCTCCTAACTAAACCCTGAAGGTTGGTGCGTGCCTGCCTGCATGTGTGTGTGCAGCATCCTCCCATGAAAATACCTTTCATCCTTTTAAACATTGTGTTCTACTGCCAGACACAGACTCCTGAGAGATCCCTCCAGGAAGCCAGCCCCCCACTGGAGATTCTACCTGGAAAAGAAATTAAAAAGTAAATCACAGGCAGATGTCTAGAAGACCTTTCCTACATCATTCTTTGTCCCTTAGGAGCTAACTAGCAAGTTGAACAAGTAGCTGTCACCTGTGAAATCAAATCACATACAGAGCTCTTCTCCAAACTATCACCTCAGCTGTCCCTGGTCTTTTCTCAATCAGCTGGACCCTTGCTTTGATTGGTAACTGCTCCTCTGCTCCTTCCAATAGTGACTCATGTGTGTGTACTACACAAGAGGAAAATGAGGATCTCCAAAGACAAGTGCACAAGCATATCCAATCTGCCTGTCAGCATGGGAATCAGTACTAATACCAGGACCCACCTGCAGTAGCTCACACCCTACCCATCCAACCATCCCCGCCCCGTGCACACAGGATATTTCGGACATGTTCACAGCACCTCTCAATGACCAGAGAACAATGAGAAAAGCTACTCTGGTGAGAGATGCTGTCAGATCCAGAGTCCAGACTTTAGACTTTGCATGTCAAGAACTCAAACATAAAACAAACAAACAAAAAATATCAAGAGCAGACATCTCCAACTGCCTCCATCAAGCAGTCATCAGTACATATCTACAGAGAACTATGTTCACTCTTCTGTGCTGGGGCTGTGCACAAAACGAGGGTTTGGGTCCAGGCTACACACTCATCCCACACAGGCCCAATACAGGGGAGATGATTAAGATCCAGACACCCTCGTGACATTTCCATTTAGCAAAAGAAAGCCAGTGTGTATGAAGAGCCTCCCTTTTCCTGCCACTCAAAGGAAGGGAGTTCCAGCCAGTCATGGGTGCATGGAGCACAGCTCATGATGAAACACTCAAGGCCACAGAGAATGGCCAATAGTATAAACGTATTTGGACTAAGCAGGCTATTTCTATATATTTTGAGATAGATAGATAGATAGATAGATAGATAGATAGATAGATAGATAGATAGATAGATAGATAGATAGATGGTGGATGAATGGATCACAAAGAAGAAGAGGTCATGAACTTGAATGACAGCAAAGTTGGAGTACATGGGAGGAGTAGGAGGAAGAAAGGGGAAGGGGAAATAATAAAATTATAATCGCAGGAAAATAAAAATTACTTTTTAAAAACACATACTGCTCGATGGTGTATTTCCTCTAGGTCCATAGAGAGTACCCAATAGTATCCTTTCCTCTCTGGAAGAGCAGAGAGGTGAGGAGACTTATATTGGGGCACAAGGGAAGTGACCACAAAAGCTGATAAAGCCCCAGTTCCTGCCCTGGGCATCATCACCTCTGAGATGCAGTGGCCCAGATCCCATCCCGTTCATTCTTTGAGAGTCCTGCACACTCACAGATCAAGTTCTGTCCGTTCTGCAGGCTGAGCTCTTAAGGCCTTGCATGGTAGCACTGAAGGGGGAGCAGGGAGAGTCCAGGGAGAGGATCTGTTGTCTCATAAGGAACCTCAGCAAGAATGTACCCTGCTTCTCACCTCACCAACCTTTGGATCTTCAGCCTCCTACCCCAACACACTGCATCTCAGCTCTGCCACCCATCACAGACAGCAGCAGGGAAGCCCCTCTGAAACATTTGGTCTTCAGTTATTACTCAGAGGGCGAATCTTTCTCAGTGCAGTGGGAAATTTAGTAACATGTTCCCAGAGACAAGAGGTAGAGAGCCCCCCTCCCTACTCCCTGCCCCTGTTACTACTTACATCCAGACCCCTCCCCCATTTTATGATTCAGACATGCTCACTTTCTTGGCTTTGTGACTGCCGCTGACCTGACCAGGGTGCTTACATACACAGGAACAAACCCTAGCAACTGCCAGTAACTACCACCTGTGCGTCCTGGTGATAGGGCCCTGGCCCTCACTGTCCGGAGGGAAATGAGAGTAGCAGTTCACTGGTGCTAGAGAGAAGACTTCTGAGGTTGTGTGTCAGGCTTTACACCCATCAGGCAGGCAGTGACACAAGCAGACAGGCAAACAGCGGAAGTGAGCTGAGGGGCGGGGTTATGGCTCAGAAGTAGAGTACTCTCCAGCATGTACAAATCCAAATGTAAAAAAAAAAAAAAAACAGAAAAAGCTCTTAAGAAATTATCCTCTCCAACATACCTTCTCTCGGTGACAAGCAGAACTGGCTCAGGGCAACTGCACAATTTCAGTACCCCACACAGTTATGCTGGCACAGCCTGAGGTCTCATGACCCATTATTAATTTAGTCACTTCATGGCTTGGCCTCATCCTCAAGGCTAGGCTGGTTCTGCACCCAGGGACTGTCACAGTAACCAGTGATTGGCACTTACCTGTTGCATAACAAGTGGGGCACCTGTGATTCCCAGGTGTCATGGCTTTGCTTTCCTGCCAGTTGGCTAAGCAGGGTGCCAAATGGGAAGCGGGTTCACACAGAAGGAAACAGGAGCACAGACAGGTTAGGTAACCTCCCAGACTCTGGGTGAGTCAGCAGCCGGCACCCTTGGCCTGTGCAGTATGGCCTCTTGTCATCGCCCCCACCCACAGGCCCTGCTTGCTCTGACCTCATGCTCTCCCTCATGGCCTGCTCCTGGGGCGGCTGTACCACTGTTATCCTTGGCACATACCAGCGTATTGTTACCCAAGGCCCCAGGTCAGATGCCATGAGAAGGAGGACTTGGAATGAGGACACCGCAGTGCCAGAGAGAGCAGGTAGAATCTGGCAGGTTGCCAGCTGCAAATCGCATCAGACAAACTTTCACTGTAGCTTCTCTCTATTTTATGGCTCCCGTTTGTTTGCTGGCTCTTTTCTGTGGTAGTGAGAAAGAGCTTTGATCCTGATCCAAAGCCAACACCATGGTTTGCCCATGGGGAGCACAGGAAGCTGGCTGAGCAGTTCAGGTTAGGACGGAGCCCCAGCTTCAGCTCTCAAAATGCCCAGAGACACACACACCCCCGCCCCAATATGGATGTTGATCTTGGAAGCTATGCCTCACCAGAATGTGTTGTTGATTTCTCATATGTGGTCATGCCTCCAAGAGTGGAAGACAGTAGTTCCCAGGAGTCCGGCTCTGTGTTATAGCTGTAGGTGCTGGGACTTTGTACATGGATGCTCAATAAACACTATGGGTCATGATCATGGTGAGGAAATGGCTAGGGAAAGGAGGGTGACAGACGCTGAATAGTCTAGAACAGTGTGCCCTGTCAGTCTCCCTGGAACCATCAAGTCAAGGGGAAGGGGGTGTCTTGACTCACCTCTAGAGACAACCAGCTCTGCTCTCAGCTTCTAGCAACCTCTACTAATATACTTCCAGACACCAGGAAGCCCATCTCTCACACACACTGGGACAATGCACCCCAGAGAGAAACTCAAAGAGAATAAGAATTCCAGGGATAATAAAGGAGAGCTCTGCAGTCTCTCCCCACTCTCTGAAAGGTGTACTGAAATAGTTCAGAGGTTCCCCTATCTGCTCCCTGGAGATGGGACTATAATCTGTCCCTCCCATACAGGTGCTATCAAAAGCCAACCAAGTTCCCAAAGGTGCAGAAAGTGGGAAAGGATGCCGTGAGCACCACAGCCCATGATGACGCAACCTGGACTCAGTTCCTCAGCTGGACCGGTGGGAGACAAAGTTCCCTTCAGACTATCACATTCTGTGTCTGCCTCCAAGTGTCCTGAGATGGTGCATATGTCGAGTTCATGGCTGCTTACTGAGGTTGTTCGACTGGGAGGAGGCATTTTCAGTCCTGCAGGCTGTCTAGAACAGTGGGGCAGGGAGGAGTGAGTGCCCAGTAGTGGAAAGAAGTGGAAAGAAGCAAAATCTGCCCCCTCATGTGGCTTTAAGTGACTCTAAAGGAAGGATGGTTACCATTCATCAACTCAGAGTTTCATGAACAAAGGGCAGTGTGGAATCTCTGTTTTCAAAAATCGTCAATTTCAAGAAATTGCTAACAATTTCTTTTTTATCTTAATTCAAATATTTTTTCATAAATGTATTTTGATCATGGGTTTCCCTTCCCATAACTCTTCCCACAACCACCTCTCTAATCCCTTCCCACGTAACTTTGTATTCTCTCTCTCTCTCTCTCTCTCCTCTCTCTCTCTCTCTCTCTCTCACACACACACACACACACACACACACACACACACACACAAACAAAATCCCAATAAAACAAAAAATGCCAAAACAAAACAAAATGATACAAAACACACACACACAAAGCTTATTTTATATTGGCTGGCTACTTCTTGCCATGGGGCCTTCCCTGAAATGTGGCTGAAATACCCATTGACACTCCACTGGAGAAAACTAATTTTCCCTTAGCCAGCAGGTAGGTGTCTAACAATTTCAAAATTACTATCTGCTAGGAAGACAAAGACAATGATATTTTTGAAGAAATAATCTGCTCTATTAAAGCTTTAGATGTGAGATCTGTAGCTGCCTTCGAAGCCTTTTCTTTTTAAACTGTTGGAATAAAGGAACCTCAACCAAAGACAAATTGCTGCCCCTAAGAGAGGTAGTGCTGTTTTGAGCCCAGAATTATGGGGTTGGTCAGTCAGGTGTGGGTGGTGGGTGGTGACAGGGCATAGAGTCAGACTGAGCTGAAAGTCCATGTGTGATACGTCAGGGTTCAGCGTGTTTCTGAGAAATAGTAGATAGAGATAATGGAGAGCCGTTACTTCTATCATTACTATTATTATTATCATTAGTATTAATATCATCATCATCACTGAGGATTAAGGTCAGAGGCTTGCACGCGCTAAGAACATGCCCTACCACTGAGTCACATCCTTGGGCCTAGAGACTGCCTTTTAAAATGAGAACTCACGAGCCTAATCACGTGTCTGAATTCAGCGTGAAAGAGTTTCAATCAGAAAACTCAATGAGAGATTCTAGAGACTTCTCTAAAGGACACTGGCTGCAGGAAAGCTGGACACAATAATTTCGGCAGGCAGAAACAGTGACGGGGGAATGTTTAGACCATTTATATGTAAATGGGAGCAAAAGTATAGTTTTGTTGTCGAGTATGTGCCTAGCACATGTGAATATCTGGATCCCATCCCCAGTACTGAAAAGGAGGAGGAAGAGGAAAAGGAGGAGGAAGAGGAAAAGGAGGAGGGAGAGGAGGAGAGATGGGAGAAGAAGGACACGAAAGGAGGAGGAGATAGTGTTTTGTTGTTGTTAAAAACAAGTATAGAAGCAAAACTCTTGGAGGGTCCAGAATTCAAGACCCGGAATTGAGGGGACAAACTTGGGAGAGCCAGGTCTCCATGCTTCTTCACCTACACAGCACCTGTGAGAACACGTGGGCAGTAAGGAGCCTGACCTCAGTGCACATCAAGACTAGTTCCACTATACCCTGCGCTGTAGGACCTGAGCTCCATAAGGGAATGGATTGCACGTCCTCTCCAGTTACTGTCCCCCAGAACTACGATCCTGCCACCTTTGTGTGCCTTTAGAAATATGTCTCAGCAGAAACCACTCGGTCCCAAATCTCTGAGCTCATCTGTCCAGGCAGGATGTGTTTCAGAGTAAGCCAGCATTCCAAAAGAATGTGTCAACTCTTCCTTTAGCGAAAAGGAAAGCCCCCTGCGTTGTTTGTTTTCATGGCAACCTCTACCCTCGACCTGCCAAGCACGAGGAAACTGCAGATTCTGGGAAGTCTGGTCAGACTCGAACACGAGGTCAGCAGAAAACAGTGTATGTCCACTCTGATCCCTGATGCTAACTACACTAAGTGTATTTACACAAGTTACCTTCTTAGCTGCAAGTGAAAGCCTTGTTCTTGGGAAACTGCCAGTCTCCTCAACCTAAGGGACAACTACAAAAATAAACAAATGCATAAAGCAGGTGATTTTAAGAACTGTCTTCTTGAGCCAGCTGTGGTAGCACATGCCTGGTGCTCAGGAAGCAGAGGCAGGCAGACCCATGAGTTTGAAGCCAGCCTGGTCTATAGAGCAAGTTCCAGGACAGCCAGGCTTATGTAGAAAGGCTATGACTCAAAAAAGAAAGAAAGAAAGAGAGAAAGAAAGGAAGGAAGGAAGGAAGGAAGGAAGGAAGGAAGGAAGGAAGGAAGGAAGGAAGGAAGGAAGAAAACTGTCTCCTTGGTGACTGCATAATGCTGTCAAAATACCCATAATATTAAAGAGAAAAAGCATGAGTGAAGTTTCTATATACATAATAAAATGTGTCCTCTATATATGATTTAAAAGTAAGTAGTAGAGGAACTTGGGAGGTGTCTTGGTGGTCTTGAGCACTGGCGACATTTTAAGAGAACATGGGGTTCAATCCTTAGCACCAACAAGGGTACTCACAGCCTTCTGTAACTCCAGTTGCATGGCATCTAAGATCCTCTTCTGGCCTCCTTGGATACCATACACATATGTGATACAAAGGCATGCATGCAGCCAAACACTCATAGAGATAAAATCATTAAATAAAAATGGTTAGTCTGAGTAGAAACAGTGAACACTTCTATAGTCATTTAGAATTATGAAATTAGTGACTTAAAATTGACACACACGATCCTCCTTACTACTAGATGTGGTGGTGCTTGCTGAAATGCCAGCACTCCAGACATCACAAAACAGGGCCATGAGTTTGAAGCCAGCCTGGGTTCCACAGTGAGACCTTTGTCTTGAAAATTAATTTAATCAAAATCAATTCATTAATAACTAATCCTCAATTAAGGATTAATTAATGGTTAATTGATTGATGTTGATTAATTGATGAATAATTACTCTTCCATGTCCCAATAGCTTTTTAGGTAAAATCTGACAAACTTTATCAATACAAAGTTGTGGCGAGCTTTTTGAGAGGGCAGAAGAGGAGAAAACAGTCCTGAACTCATGTGATGATATTAAGATAACGGAAATCAAACCAAGAGAGAAGATGACAAAGAAAGGACAGGCCATATTCACTCATGAAAACACACATTAAACTCTCCAGCTGGTGAGCTCTTTTCAACTCAACCCAAGGGGGAGTCATCTAGAAAGAGGAAGCATAGCTTGAGGAACTGACTCCATCAAATTGGCCGGTGGGCAAACCTCTAGGGCATTTTCTTGATTGGTGATTGATGTGGAGGGCCTGGCCCATTGTGTAAAGTGCCACCCCTGGGCTGGTGGACCTGTGTCATATAAAAGCAAGCCAAGCAAGCCCTGGGGAGCATGCCAGTAAGTAGCACTCCTCCATGGCCTTGAGTTCCCTGCCTTGAGATCCTGCCTTGGGTCCCTGCCTTGAGTTCCTTAAACTCATCTCTCCCCAAGTTACTTTTGGTCATGGTTTATCAGTTACGGTGGTGGCACACACCAGTTCCTATATGATGTCTTTTCATTTGCACAAGTTTGTGGTGTGTGAAACATTTCATCTCCATTTTACCAGTGAAAATGCTCATGCTGACTGAGGCTGAGGCTGCCTTGCTGGAGTCCCCAGCTGATGGCGCAGACCAAGAGAAGAATTGGCACTGAGTGTCAACGTCTGTCCCCACACAGACCGTGTTCAGCAAAACCTAAATGACACAAGCAGCCTGGTGTGCTGCTGGCATATTGAGAAAGTGACCATTTCTTATTCCAACTACTCGGAACTCACCAGGACAGCAGGCCATCTTACTCCTCTGTCTTAAAATCCAATATATAAGAAAACAAAGGTCATACAAATGGTTCCCCTTTAGCACAGGGAGAGCTTGAGGTCTTTGAATCTGTAGCCCAGTTGTCTCTAATAAACTTTACAATGTGGACCCTTCAGAGTTCTGTGGACTCCTCCTGCCTGTGCTTTGAGCTTGTTTCTGTGCACACTGAGTGGGCACATCCTAGTGAACCATCACAAATTGCACTTGGTAAACGACAATGGCCTTGTGAAATATAATCTTGAAATATGATTAATTCCTTTAAACAGAACATCTACAGATATTTTCCTAAATCCATCAAATGCAAAGAAAGGCCAGAGCTGTCTCCACAGGCACCTGGCCCAAAGAGTAAGAAGTGGGGACTCTAGGGACAGTGTCTACTGGCACCAGTTGGCTGTATTGCCAAACAGTAGCGTGGGAAACAGCTCAGATACCACCATCAGAAAGACTTGGGAGGCTAGGGCTTCCTGCAGAGCGGGCTTCTGGGCCACCCAGTATCCAGCTGATTGGTTAAGGGGCCCAGGGCTACTGATGGAGGCACTGTGTTTTGACACAGCAAGCTCTCATTCTCTTAGAAAGCATTAATAGCAGGCCTGTGTTGCAAGAACTGCAAAAGGATCCCCCACTGAGCTCACACCACACAATCCTCCAAGTCCATCCAAGGGAACGACAGCTGAATACACTGGTGCACATCCCTCCACACCCCTAACAAGTACCCGCGAAAAGGGTTTTCCCATTTGGAGACTGAGGCTCCCCAAGCCAGGAGGCCAAAGCGCCTGCCAGTCCCCAAAGCAGGTCTGTCCACCACAGCCCAAGAGACACCACAGCCTCAGCAACCCCCTGGGCATACTGGGACACTCCTCTGCAGAGCCTTCTGGGATGTGTGAGTCTCTCAAAAGATGGGAATGTGTGCCAACCAATTGAATGCACCCAGTGCCTCTTGTTGGGCTTGTCAATTACTAAGAGGCTCACCGCTCCTGTTCAGACACTGTGTTTGTAATGCCATTACACTCTACAAATGAGATGAAGATAACACGTAATAAGGCCACAGACCCAAACAATTAGAGTAAGGATGGCAAACGTGTTTTCACTTACCGACAAATGCAGACAGACAAGTGATGGCTTCAGTGTGCTGTGTTGAGTACAAACCTAAGGTTTATTTATAGAGTTTAGTGAAAAAAAGGAATTGCCAAGATCAATTACAGATATCCAACAGGACTTCAGAGGGGGAAAGTGAGTGCATCCATGCCCTGATTTGGCAACCATCTCTAGGCCAGGGCCCTCCCCAAGTCTAGAGAGCCAAAGAGTATCTATCAATGTCCCAAACGAAACTCAACTATTATGAGTGTGTGTCTTTAATACCATAAGATACATCTTACATCTCTAAGAGTCATAAACCCAAATGTACTTGGGAGTTATTGCTCATTAAAACTTACCAAATACAATATTTCTCTTCTTAGAAAGCCCTATGATTGGCCTATAGGGTGTGGCTCAGTAGTAAATCTCTTGTTTAACATGAACAAGCATCTAGCTTTGATCCCAGGAACACATGCACACACATCCTTCCATTCCAGTGAGGCATGGCTTTTCAACATTCCACTCACTGCTCCTCTAGGTCCCTCCATGCTTTGTAAATCTAGCTTGTAGAGGTATGGACATCATGTGAATTTGGTGAGAACACTGCAACCTGGCTCGACTATGCTGTTATTAACACTTTCTTAGCAAGTATTCTTACTTGCTAAGAATTAATTGGACACATCCAATTGGATGACTGTGTCCAATTAATTTTAGAGACATAATGACATCTTTCAAAATAGATTTGCACCTTGGTTTGTTTGTTATGCTATTTTGACAAATTTGGTTTGTCTAGCTGGCCAGCTTGTCCCAGGAATTCCCTGTCTCTACCCAGGTGCTAGGATTATGGGAAGGCCACCAAATCATACTCACCCAGGTTTTACAGAGGTTCTGGGATCCAAACTCTAGCTCCAAACTTGCATGACCAGCCACTCCCTCACTGAGGCCTCTTTTCCTCTATGTATAGGTGAGCAAACCATCAATAGCTACCTTTCCTGTCTGTGACTGGTCCATGGCTCAGTTCAATCAGAAATCCATGCCCATGCCATGGGTGAGTTTGAGCACCCAGCCTGCCATTATTCCCTGAAACCCATTCAGACCAAGAGTTATTTGGTAAAGCAGTGAGAAAGACATAGACAACTGGGAGGGAGCTGAAGGAAACCAGAAGCACATGGGGTTTCCTTGGGCCACATTCACAGTCAGTGAGCAGGCCACAAGGCATCTTTAGGATGTTTCAGAAGCTTCAACCCATGAATTAAATGACATAACAGCAGAGTCACCAGGAGCACATGATTCTGCAGTGATGCCTAGTTGAGAGTCCCAAGCAAGCATGGAGAAACCCTGACCCTGTGGTGTTCAGCAGCCTGGGCTCCAGCCAACAAAAGAATGTGACATGGCACTCAGCAACCTGAGCTGCCAGCTCATCTGCAGGCTGAGAGTTCATACCATATTCTGTTCATGTCTTTCAGGATCTGGATATTTTAGGAGGGAAACTTGTCACTGTGGGACAAAGCCTGGATTCTAGCTCTTCCCAGGTTCCTATGTTATTCAGGGCCCAGCACCCAGTGCTGTGTCTACCCCTGGTAAAAAAAACACAGCCAACTACGGGGACTCAGGGAGGAGTAGATGGAGTCATGAATATGAATCCCTAAACTCAGTTTCTTGCACACAGCAAGCACTCAGCAATCATGGACTACTGAACGCCCTTGTTCTGTTTCCTGAAATGCAAAATGAATTTGCCTGGTGCCTGTTCCCTTAATCCTAAACCCCATGTGTGTTTTAAGAGAATCTAGACCATATGGTTCAGCTCCCACTCACAGATAAATCAGCATAATGTTTGTCAGTAAAAGCTGTTTTATGTCCTCCTTTTTATGAGCCTTCTTATCCAATGACCTAAAATAATAATAAGAGGAAAAGTTAGTTGTGTTTGCTAAGGGTAAATAAACTAAGGCTTAAATTCTATCCTGAGAACTGGAAATGGAGTATTGCCTCTGATGCCAGCTCAGTGAGTGTTGCTCTCCCCTCGGCCACCTGCACAGGCCTGGAATCGAAGGGACTGAATCCCTAGCAAGAGAACCATAAATCATTTGTGTAAGGGTAAGCAGATAAAAAAGCAGCTGCTTATTCCCAGTAGGAACTGTTAAATTGTAGGAGCAATAGACTCGTTCCTGGGCCCAGATGCAGCCAGCATGAACATCTAAAACAGGCTCCCGTCAGGCTTCCTGTAGTCTGAAGGGTCAGGAAAATGGACACCTGTAGCCACATAGGCAGCCACCAGTGTGGATACTCTGAGCATTTTCTGTTGGAAGGAGAAACAGCCTTTGTCCCTCCCCCAGGCACAGTGCATTGGTTGACCTTCAGAAGGCAGAACACAGATCGTGGCAACACTTCCTGTCCAAGATCACCACCATCCCCTACCTGTGTGATCACATCCTTGCTCCCCTTGTGATTTCCTTTGCTTTGTTTTGTTTGTGGCTCTAGGGGTGGGACCTTATACTGCTAGGCTGCATTGAGCTATACCCTCAGCCTCCAGTTTTACAGTGTTATCTTAACCCTACAAATTCTAGATTTGCACAGATGAGAACAGGGGTGCGTGTATGTACATGTGTGCATGCTTCTGTTTTAATTTCATTAAAAATGCTCTTGTTTTTGGCATAATCCTAACACCTGTCTGGGTGTGTTAACTTTGCATAGTGAGATTATGAATTTAAAGAATGCTGCTCTGTTGACCTTTGATGTTGCAGATAATGCCAATAAAATTATCCATGGCCTGAGCTCAGTGTTTCCATTTTGGACAAACCTCGGGAATGGCATATATAGCTTGATCAGGCTAGCCCTTATTGTCCTGGGAATACTTTTATTCCTGCCCATTGTGTTAAAGCTTATCCTTAACAACATCAACATGTTGGCAGTCAAAGTGCATGGCTCAAACCTGAAAATGGACCCCCAGAAAGAGTTATTAAATTAACAGGCTGGCAAGCCAAGGATGGGTAAGATTCTGCACAGAGCCTTACCAACCTAAGACAGAAGTGCATTGCCTTTGATAATGCATATTCCATGACAGGTAAGGAAGGCATTCTTGTCAGAATAACCTAAGACAGGCTCAGTCTTGTTTACGAAATAAAAAAGGGGAGAGGTGGAGAGCCTTTGGGGCTGCTTGGCAAGAAGCTGACATGAGCCAAGGACAAAGAAAGGGGCTGCTTGGCAGGAATATGACATTGGCCAAGGACAAGGAAGTAGGTTTCAAGCAGGAATCTGACATTAGACTAGAACAAAGAAGTAATTTCAGGTAGGAGTCTAAATTGTAGGCTACAACAAAGAAGTAATCTCAGGCAGCAATCTAAATATTAGGCCAGAACAAAGAAGTAATTTCATACAGGAATCTAAATTTTAGGCTAGAACAAGAAAGTAGGCTTCAGACATGAAAATGACCTTGGGCTAGGATAGGGAAGTAGGCTCAGATACTTTGGTCATCCTGATAAAGCCTTTAGAAACAGTGATCACGGAAGTGTTCACATAACTGGGTTTAATGCCTTGCGCTTTTTTTGACTATTTGTGTTTATTGTATTGCTTGTTCCTCAACTATTTGCATTTATTGTATTGCTAGATCCTCCACCTAGAACTGACCTTAATACATGCATGTAATCAAAATGGTATAAAAGCATAAAGGAAGGAGGGGTATAAAAGTATAGAATAGGAGGTTCTAGCGGGGGGGAGGGGGGAATGGGGAAAGGGGATGACATCTGTATTGTGATAAATAAAATATCCAATAAAAAATGCTCTTGTATAAAGATTTATTTATTTTTTATTTATATGACACTGCAGCTGTCTTCAGACACACACTAGAAGAGTATACTCCCATTACAGATGGTTGTGAGCCATCATGTGGTTGCTGGGAATTGAACTTAGGACCTCTGGCAGAGCAGTCAGTGCTCTTAATCACTGAGCCATCTCTCCAGCCCCTAAATGCTTTACCTCCAAAAGTGTAAAGTGGCAAACAACTTCAGTAGAACCCAGGAACTTTTTACACAGTAATGCTGAATGCTTACAACCTGACAAATCCAATCTATTTCCTCAGTATTTACCCTTCAGAAAGAAAAGCCTGTCCAACAAGCATTTGTGTAAGACTGGACATAATTTTATTCATAGTACTCCAGATCGTGAAGCAGCCCAGATGTCTATTAAGAGAAGAGTAAACAACTATGATAAATGTGCAGGACAGAACACAACCCACAATTAAAAAGAGTGAAGTTATGACATTCAAAATAACATGGACACGCCTTCAATGGAATATGGAAATCAGCAATGCTCAAATTCAGCGGTCTTGGGGCCTCTTTATATTCTAAAGTATTGAGAACCCACAAGATTTACTAACATGTATTATATTTTATAATAGAAGGTAAAATGGAAATTTTTGAAAATATGTACTAATTTACTCACTACAAATTAACATATTTTTGAGAAAATTAACTATTTCACCAAGTTTTTAAAAAAAAAAAAAAAAAAAAAACAATGAACAAGCATAATGGTGCCTCTTTTCAAAGACTTTTGCAAATCTCTCAAGTGATCTCACGTTCCCCCTACACACACTCTGCTGTGCTAAATTCTTGTGGGCAACATGTATAAACAGCACCATACAGATATGTAATTGGAAAACGATGGGTTATGTTAATAACCATCTAGATAATGATGGCTGTTGGCTTTTGGTACAAACCAAATGTCCACAAATGATGGTTCCCTAAAACTTAGTTGCAATGTAAAACTAGAAACCATATCAATAAACGTTTGTGCTTTGTTACATAAAAACTGATTGTAACCATGTTATGGCTGGAATGGGATGTTTACCCATGTAAGAGTATAATCATACATATGTCACCAGTGGTTCCAAGTTAAGCAGATCTTGCAAATGTTTGTGCAGGCATGCCTTACATAATATCTTTAAAATCACATCTGTTAATGCCAGACACTTGTTCTGAGGGGCTAAGATTTAACATGGACACTACTGACCCTGGCTCATCTTCCTACAAGTGACTGTTAACAAAGAATACAACAGATATGTCACTGTCCCTTCATTCAAGGCAGCAACAGTTTGAGAAACAATTGTCTTCACGCCATCAATGCCGATGTCAGCACAGTGCAACAGAGGGGAAAAGGCAATCCATATTATTATGAAAACAACTGTTATACTCAAGACTCCTTTAGCAGGCTTTGAAGACACCCAGAGATACACAGAGCACCCTGTAAGGGCTGCCTTGCTGTGTTCATTAGCAGGCTCAACAAAAGGGAAGACATTCTGTTTTGGTCTCTGTGGGTTCCTTATCCACAGATTCAATAAACCCTGCCTTTGGAAATATTTGAAATAAAGGTAAAAAAGAGTGCATTGAACATGTAGAGATTTCTTTGCTGTCATTCCCTGGATAATACAGTGTAAGGATTACTTGTAGATCTTTTATCATGAGGTTGGAGAGATGGCTCATCAGTTAAGAGCCTGTACTGCTCTCCTGGAAGACCTGAGTCTTCCATGCCCAGGGATCTAATTCCTCTAGTCTTCCTGAGCACCCTCACACACATACACATTCTATCTATCTACCTACCTATCTATCTATCTATCTATCTATCTATCTATCTATCTATCTATCTACCTATCCATCCATCTACCTATCACACATTTATTTGGTATTATAAGTCACACTGTGATGATATGATGGTGTGTGTGTGTGTGTGTGTGTGTGTGTGTGTGTGTGTGTGATTTTATATAAGGGAATGGATCCCTGGAAAGCATAGCCTCCTAGACCCAATCTCTAGGGATACTATGGAACAGTTTATTTCAGTATTCTATTTATGTGCAGTCTTAGAACAGATATATCTGTGGTGGGAAGAAGTTAGATCAATTCTTGTGTCTAGTAGAGAGAGGGAGGGGGCTCTGGTAATGTTCTGTACCTGACAGGGCCTAGGCATCACAGGTGTGTGCATGGGTCAAAACTCTGCGAAGACTTAAGATGCTTAAGATTCTGTTTTACACTATGATTAACTTTCACAGGCAAAGAAAACCACTATGAACAAGCACTAAAACCTAGCAAATTATAGATAGATAGATAGTAGATAGATAGATAGATAGATAGATAGATACATAAATAGATAATACATAAATAGATAGATACATAAATAGATAGATAGATACATAAATAGATAGATAGATACATAAATAGATAGATAGATAGATAGATAGATAGATAGATAGATATAGATGATATAGATATAGATATATAGATATATAGATATACTGATATATATTCATATATATATTCATATATATATATATATTCATATATGTATATATATACCTCAATATTCAAAGGAACATTCATTGATTGATGTCTGTCTTTGAAATACGAGAAGATAAAATTACATAAGATGAACAAACGCAGCATTTCCTAACCACGTGCTGTTGCTCTTTGTTGTGCAGTAAGACTTGTCTCTTGAGATACAGAGAGCAGTGACTCCCATCTCTGGCCTCTACCCTCACCCCTATCTGGTCAACCAAAAGTGTCTGCAGATACTACAAGATGTTCTCTGGTAGCAAATCACCCCAAGATGAGAACTACTGAATTATAATTGGATGTGTTTTAAAGCAAATATGGTATGACTTGCATGACTTAATACATTCATGTCATTCGGTAACTCACTGTAAAATCTTTCATTTTGCTGGCCGTGGTAGCATATAGCCTTAACCCTAGCACTCAGGAGGCAGGGCAGGTGGATTCCCTTGAGTTTGTGGTCAGCCCAGTTTCAAACCAGCCAGGGTTGCCTAGTGAGAACCTGCCTCAAAAATAAGCAAAACTCTTTCAGCTTTATTTAACGTTTAAGCTTTTTCATATGAAGGCACAGGGTTGAGCATATTATTACATTGTACTATTTACATTTCACATTATTTTCCCAGTGTTGTGTGTCATTTATAGCTCATTAATTTGGGATGCTCTTTTTGAAGATTTCCCTCAAAAAACCAAAAAGTATGAAAACTGTCCTCTACTTCATCTCTTTTCCTTTCAATGCACACGTGTGTCCTTTCAGGTTCTACAACTGGGTGAGTATGACCATTCTTGGAATTTATCATTTATCAGTCGTGTTCACAGATTTCCCTTCCCTTGCCATTAGGTTTGGATAAAGATTCCTACAAGAGCAAACGAACATTAACCTTCATTTTCTTCTAGTTCTTCCTGAGTTTCTCTTTCTACCATGAGCTGTGTCCTTTCTGGACATGCTCCTGCAGCACTGTCCCTGTCTGTATTGTCATGACCGTTGATCTCTCTCCCCTCACTAATTGGCACCAAATGGGCCTTAGCCTTTTCTGCTCACTTCCTATGTAGATGGACATCCTGACCACCACCTAGAACTAGGACTCTTGGCACTTAGAGGAACTGATACTTATGTTAAGCTCCTACAGCATTCACCACATTCCAGAAGACCTGAGTTCAGAGCCCAGCACCCACATCTGGAGACTCACAACTGCCTATAACTCTAGTTCTGGGAGATCTGATGCACTCCTCTTGGACTCCACAGGCACCTGCACACATATAGCCCGCGACCATGTGTGTGCACAGGCACACGTGTGCACACAAAACACATATACAAGTTAAAAAAAAGAGTTCAAACTCTTTTTTTTTTTTTTTGCAGTGAGTGTGAAGTCAGCCTAGGCTACGTGAGGCCCTACCTCAAAAATAAAAGTAAAAAGTTTTTTAAGTGCACATCTGGATTAATCAATTTTGATCAGTTTGCAGAGCAATCAGACCAAGAACCCAGAGATTCTAGCTCCATAACATTTCATATGATCTGAAAATTATTAGTTAGCATTATCTTGAAAACCCAGAACTAAATGTCACAAGCATCGAAAAATTAGAACCATTGCCTGAGCTCCTCACAGGTGAAAAGCTGAATGCAAACACTGGCCTCCAACAATCACACTGTCAGCAGCTCGTGAGAAAGTATCAAAGGATGTTGTCCCTGGCCTCTGTGGCTCTTCCGCACCCTTTGGCCTGACCCCATGCCTTCACAGGGATGCCAGCAACCCATCCTCATGTTGCTGTGCCTGCTGCTTCAGAAATATTTGGATAGCGACAAACTGTATTTTCTTTTAAAGACTGGAGAAAAAAATCAATTTCTCACTAGCATAATTCTCCTAATGTCACTTTGGGACTTAATTGCCACCATGTGCCTTCTCTGACACCAACTGAGAGATGGCCAGTCATCAGAGGTCACATCAAATGGGGCTGCCTTGGGCCGGTGTTTGGCTTTTATGGCCACTTGTAGTCCCCTGAGGCCTGTTTCAGCCTGATCTCCATTTTCCCAGGCTTAAACTTGAGCATCCAGCAGACAGAGGGAGGATGGTGAAGCAGTGTGAAAATCCTCACCAGGGGTGGACAAAACTGCTAAGGTTGGAGGCCGCACACCCACCCAGGCCCCTGAGTGCACACCCAAACTCACATGATTTCTATTCTGTTTTGAAATTCCATGGTTTTCTGGGATAGTGCTGGTGTTAGGCAGAGTTAAGAGAAACCAGCTGCAAATGAATTTAGCCTCTCTTCGAAAGAGGTAGAATTTCATGCCTCAGAGAACACATCTCAGCCTTGGTCACCACCCCTTACACACACACACACACACACACAGAGAAAGAGAGAGAGAGAGAGAGAGAGAGAGAGAGAGAGGAGAGAGAGAGAGAGAGAGAGAGAGAGAATGCTACAGGGACCCGCAGTCATGCAGGCCACCCCTCTGTAGGGCTCTCTCTATCTCGGCTTCCTGCCGTCACTACAGATGACCAAGTGTCCTGAAACTTCACCTCACACCTCATTTCTCACCACCCACCACTCCCGTCTCACACACACACACACACACACACACACACACACACAAACATACTACAGGGTCTCTGTAAGAATAATTGTGAGTGTTCTCAAATGATCTCAGAAGCCATTCAATGCTTCTGGTTCTCATCGTTGTTCCTCTGTAAGGAGCAGATGACGACTAATTCTCAAGCAGGAGGGTAGGAGCCTACTCTTCTCTTTTCTATTCCCATACCCCCTCCTTGTTCATTGACCCCAGTATTTTGATTGGTTGGAGCAGGGTCTCCTGTAGCCCAGGCTAGCCTTGAATTTGCTAAGTAGCTAAAAATTACCTTGAACATCTGATCCTCTCACTGCTACCTCCCAAGTCTAGGGATTGTAAACAGGCACTGCCATGCTCAGTTTATGCCATGCTGGGGACTAAATCCAGGTCCTCCTTCATACAAGGTTAGCATGCTACCAATTAAGCCATAGCCCTAGCCCTGCCTGTCAGTCTTCAATGTGAAATTAGCAATATGCTGCTAGGAGACACCACAAACTCTCCTGGAAGAAATGGGTGGTGGCCTTTGTCTCTGGGCACTCCCCTTTCAGCAATCCTCTCACAAGAAATAGCACCACAGACTTTGGCCAGTCCTAGAACTCAGAAAGAAAGGGTAGATTGTCCCAAAAATCCCCCCAGGGACACACACGAGACTCTAGCTTCTGTGGGTTCCTCTCGGACAGAGCAGATCTCAAGGGCAGAGAGATCTGCTTCCAAAGGCAACATGACACCCACTCTGGCTGGGTGTCACAGACACATCTATGCCAGCCAGGACAGCCTATCAGACACTGGTGGGAGCTCTGCAGGGTTTCAGACATCATGAATAAAGAGCAGGACTTGAGAGCCAAGCATTTTCAGTGGTTTGTTCTGTCCCAAATTCCTTTTTCAAAGAGACTCACCCAGTTTATTAATTCACAGGTTTGGAGTTATAAAGCACACCCATGGCAAGGGACAGTGTACATACCTGTCCACTGACATGCTTGCCTAGAGGGCCGGAGATGTGCTTCAGTACCAGAAGTCTTGCCTAGCACATTCACCACACTGAGTTCCAGTCTCAGATCAGCAATTACACAAACAAGCAAAGAAAGTTCTGAGCCAAAAGGCACACATGAAGATCAGAGAGAAGCTTCTCTAGTCCTCAGCAGTCCATTTGGAGATTTAATAATACCATGTTATGCATATTGCTTCTCTACAGAGCTCCTGAGTCACTGTGCAGGCTTGGGTGGTCAGGGGAGAGGGAACACTTGATTCTTTTCTGCCAGAGATGGATAAACAATGGAACAAAACACCATCAGGCCACATCACCCATGCCTCCAATGAGCCCTTTCCTCTTATCTGTTCTTCTGTGCCTTAGATGGGGAGAGAGGGCCAAGAAGGAAGAGCAGATGGAGTCCCGTGGGTCTTCACCTGAGTTCCACCCTCTTCCTTCAGGGAGATGGCCTGTGCAAACAGACCCAGGGGATGGAAGCACACTGGTGAGGCAATCCTAACTTGCTCCAGTAAGAAGCCACAGACCTGATCTGTACCCCCAGGGTCCTGGATCTCGTTGCCCATAAGACACGAGCCAATAAACAGAAAGCCAGACAACCGCCTCTGGGAGTCCCAGCCTTTGAGATCTGTGTTTTCTACCAGGACCTCTGCCTCTGCCCTCTGTCTTCATGGGCAGAACTAGGGTGAGCCCTCTTCAGAGGCCTCATGTATAAAAGATAAAGAAAAACGACCACATATTATCTCACTGTACTGGGACTTGTTAAGAATGATGGTGCATTAGAGCTAGGGCTGCAGCTGAGCGAGGCTTGCACAGAGTCTTGGGTTCAATGCGCAACACCACACACCAGGAATGGTGGTGCATGCCTATGGTCCCAGCACTATCCAGCCTATGCAATATGAGACTCTGTCTAAAAGAAAAGATGATGTTCCACCTATGGACCAATGTCTGGTGGCTCATGCATATCTCTTTCCCCTAGCTCACATTATAAAATTAGTTAAAACCAAACTGACAGGGTGGTAATGACCAGAGTGTATAACTGACTGATAGCATTGGCTGTCATTACTGTTCAATCCATGTCCTTGAGCAAGCTTTAATTTCCTCATCTAAAAAATGAGGTTAACTATCTTTAACAGACAACAACCCAAAGACAGAAATAATGTGTGTGTGTAACACCAAATAGAACTCACCACCTAAAGGAAGGCAGGCGTCATTTGGCATCTGGCTTCTATAAGGAAATTACAAGGCTGTTACAAATTACAGGACTGCTATTCTAGAGTGGGTGGGGTTTATCAGAGTGGGTGGGTTTTATCAGAGTGGGTGGGGTTTATCAGAATGGGTAAAGTTTATCAGAGTGGGCGGGGTCTATTGGTTTACACCTTTTTCTTCTTTCAAGCTCTACCACGTTAGAACAAACAGGGCTTTGATCAGAAGAGCCTATGGACACATCCTGTGTCTCCAGATCGAAGGGCAGCAATAGAAACTTCCCTAGTGACACAAGTACCCTTCCTGTGAGCTCCTTCAGGGCTGGGCCAGGAAAACACAGGGGCGTTTCTGGGAACCTGAAGGGAACACAGATGCAGTCTGACAGGGTCTCCAACACAAAATGAGACAAAGGGGAATGTTTTTCTGTTAAACAGTAAACACTACAGCAGAAGAAGGAAGGCAGTCTGCCTCAAAGGGACACCTTGCTATAGCTCAGGAAGATGATCGGCCTTAGACTCAAGGTCACCCGGGACACTACCCAAGACAGAGCCACCTGAGGCAGAGTCATCCAAAGAGCCCAGTCACACCAATTTCAGGGAAAAACAAAACAACAAATAGTTCTTCCTCATTTAAAATCCAAAGATAATTCCAGAGAACACAAAGCCTGCTTTCCAAAAGCCTACAATAAATCAATTTTCTTGCCTGTGCTCCATCTAGATGTAGCCACTTGGTTCATCTTAATAAACAAGTTAGTCATTCAAAGAAAATAAATGAAACGTTTTGCCTTGAGGGACAGTTTTATTTTTAATAGTTTGGTGCTGTGGCGAGAGAAGTAATATTCTGTGATCTGAATTGCCTTTTGTTTCTGGGGACCACTGAGGAGACAGTGGGGGCAGTGTGGGGACCTCGTTCAGGAACATAGGATGGAGCCTCCTCCTCACCAGTACACGTCTGTCTGCTCTCGAGCATCATTTAAAGACAGGGCTGTTTGTCTTCAGGAAATGTTGACACAGTAAGAAGCGGCTTGCAGGTTTGTTTTTTTTTCTTTTTGGGTCAGTCCTTTCGATGAAATCATAGTTCAGGGACTGGGGTGTGAGTTGGGGGGGGGGCTTACCTAGTATGAGAAAGATGCTGAGTCCCATCCTCAGCTCTGCAAAGAGGGGGAGACAAGGAAGGAGAAGCAGGTGACATCATTATGAGGTTGGGGTTGGACTCCTTTCACGGGAAATCTTGGGAGATTAATTCAAGCCAAAATCATATCTTTTTAAAGGCAAAGAACAGGGCACATTTCAAATTACAAAAAGAACTCTAAGCACCCTGCTTGCTCTATCTCCTTGGGGAAAAAACAAGCAAGACACTACTGGACCCCTGAGGTCACAACCCTAGAGTTCCTCTGAGGTTCTTTAATGTACTCAGCTACCCACCATGCTCCTGGGAGTGTGGTGGAAACTCTAGGCAGTGGGACCCAGTGGGATGAATCTAGTCACTCAAGTGTGACCTTGAAGGACATACTGGGCCCCTGCTTCCCATTTAATTTTCTCATTTACTCATTTCTGTCTCTACTTCACAACTGGCATGAGATGCCCAGATCTTTCCTGCTACACACACCTAATGATAAACAGCCTTGATGTATGTCAACAAAGCCAGTCATGCATGGTCTGAAACCTCCAAAGCAGCGAGCCTATATTAACTTGTCTTCTTATTCAATTGATTTCCTCAGGCATTTGTTACAGTAAAAGAAAACTGATTATCATAGATAAGCAGGCTCAAATCGTTCAGGTTGGTTTTCTCATGTGCATGTATTCTTTTGATAAAGGTAAAAATATGGGTCTGGGGAAGAAGGGAAACCTAAAGGAATGGCCATAATGAAAAGACTCAAGCGACAGGGAGATGGACCTATCAGTAAAGTTCTTGTCACTCAAGCATGAGGACCTGAGGAGGACCACGTTCTTCCTTCTAGTAGTTTTAAGCCTGGCTCTACTCCCCATCCTCCCAGAAGACCTGTGCTACCCAGGGAATCATCCATATCACTACACATCACTCATCTCAAGTCTGAGGACCTGGCCTGGTGAAAGGACACAATTGGCATTTAGAAAGTAGTTGTTGACTTAAATCAAATTTCAACATGAAAGTAACATTAAAGTCTATTGCAAATGTTGAAGGAGTCTGGAAAGTTCTGGGAAACTGGGTTGAAGCTCAATGTCACAAATTTAAGAAAAGAATAAAAGAAAGACAAAGTGACAAACAGAACATGGAGGTAAGACAGACCCAAAGAAAGGGGCATGGCAAAACAAAACAAATTAAAATGTTAATTTTCCTTAATTGTTTTCACGTAAAAACATATTAGGCTAAATTGTCCCATATACTAATATTAAAGAGCTCGACCACATGTGGGAAGAGACGTTGGGATGACCTCTGAGCTCAGTGAGTCATCTACCGTGTTGTCAGGCTTCCACCATCACGACCTTGGTGTTTGACCTTGCATGTGAGTGGGCCCTTCCAGCTAAATGTCTGTCCACTCCTGCAAGGAATGTGTCTCCTAATCTACTCTCAGCTACTGGTCCCTTCAGAAATGACATCATCCATGGAAAGGGTCAGTGGATTCATTGCTTTTGTTTTTGCTGTCATAGAACATGTGACAAAAGCAATGTATGGGAGAGGGATCTGTTTTGGCTCATAGTTGAGAGGTACAGTCCTTCAGGACAGCGTGGTTCATGGAGGGTGTGGCTGTGCTGGGACTATAAGTACTTGCTTACATCACAGTAGAACAGGAAACAGAGAAGACAGATCAGAACACAAGGCATTCAATCCACACTTCAGAAAGGCTTCTTAATGATGATAGAAATGTCTGTGACTCAAGGACCACTTGTGCCCCTTATATCCAGGGGTCCAGTGAATGATAGTCTGGCCACACCTTCATCCCTGTGATGTCTTTGCCATGAGTCTTTGTTGGGAGCCGACTCCTAGTAGAAAGCAGCTATCATCTTTGCAGCCATCTCAGGCCATATACCTTGACAAGAGACTTGTTTTCAACAGCCTACAACAGCTGAGCACTCTCTGATAAACATCTTGTTTTGCCCGCATATCTTGTTTTGTTGTTTAATGCCCCCAGCTGCAAGGTACACGTGGTAAAGTGTCTTTAGTTGTGTTCCCCTGCTTGTCCATGACTGCAAGGCACGTGGTAAAGTGTATATATACCCATGATTTCCTTTCAGTAAACGGGGCTTGAACAGACTTTATCTTGTCTACATTCTTTACGTCTCTTGCCCCTCCATCCCCACTCTCTCTCTCTTGCTAGACCCTGTTGACTGACCCAAAAGAGCCGGGACATAGTGGCCCCCAAACGTGGGGCAGAACGGGTCATTACAAGTCTTCCCATTTAAAGTCTTCCATCCCCGCTTGGGTCATCCCTGCACCTGTGTCCTGTGGAGGGTTGTAGTTAGCTGGCCCTCTTCCCAAGAAGAAAGAGTCTATGCTGACATGGGAGACACAAAAAGATCAGAAGAAACAGAAGACTTTTCAGGGTTGAAACATACATCTTTTTTTATTATGTTTCTTCATGGTTTCCCACATACCAGCCGAGTGTTCACATACCCAGGAGCACATTCCCAATCCCTGAAGGCCGCCATACCAGTCAGGAAGCAGGAAAAGCCACAGTAGTCTCCATGTGAGGTGATGGCCTGAAGTGGTCATGGAGCCCAGCTTTATCAGCCTGAGAGGCATTTTCTGGGGGCTAATTATGGTAACGAGGTCCCCTTAAGGTCTGGTTAATTTCCTCTTCCTACAGAGGTTCATTCTTTAAAAGCTGGAATGACCTAAATTGCTGTGAACCAAAAAATGAGTGAGCTTAAGAGGGGGGGACAACACCTACTAATTTGATCTCTACCCAGCCATGGAAAGCCACACCCACCCAAAGGAGATCAGTCAATAGACCTAAAAATGGGTTAAGGCTGCTTATTAAGTTGAGCTACAGAGGAACTAGGTCAGCTTCTCATTCCATGGCAGCTCCAGGGAGGACACCCACGAGCAACAACTAGAATCTTTTAGTAATTACAGTCGTGGAAAATTCTAGCTGCAAACCAATTTTATTCGATCCATGGGTATTAAATGTCCATCAAGTGAATGCTGCTGCTCTAAAGCGTGGCCTGCGATAGACAGGAGCAGGGCAGAGGGCAGGCACACAACGGATTCCCCTGCCACCACAACACGCCCTCTTCTCATGGCAATGCCACCAAGAGCCACATCAGCATACATGTGTTGGCTCTGAGTCTAAGAACGTGGTAGGATTCACATGAGCTGAATGAGACTTCTACCCTGTGCCAGTATGGAAGGAAACATAAGACTGACTCTACAAGGTTTGAAGCAAGGTTGTGTCTGAGGGGAAGGAGGCAGGCAAGTTCACATTTGCATCTCACTCAGAATTCAAGCAGCACAATATTTGTCTATATGAGGATTGTTAAGAAAGAGCAAATGATGCATAGGGGTGGGGGGTGGGGAGGGGTGAAGATCTTGCAACCATCCCAAGAGGCAGCTGAGTGGGACTTAGTAAGGATCCTGCAAGAGGAGGAACATCTGACCCCAGTTTCCATGGTTTTCTTTGGCCACTAGCAAATCTCTGGATCTCCAGGCTCTGAAGTTAACAGTGGAGATGAGCAGAGTCAGGCATGTAGCTCAGGAGCAAACCCATCTACAAAGCCTGGGTCTAACCCCTAGAACTGCAGAAATGAGGCTAAAGAAAATACTTCTGTAAGAGACTACTACGGGGCTGTGTTTCTAAGAGGAGAACTGTAGAATTGCTCGGCAGGGAAGTGGAGGCCAGCCCTGTCTCCCAATCGCCTAGAGCATCGCAGGCAAGCTGTCCTGGGAATGGTGGGTTCTTTTTTCATTGCTAAAATACTTGATAAAAAGAAAAACAGATAGATAAATAAATAACTTAAAGCAAGGGCTGGAGAGACCGCTCAGTGGTTAGCTCCGTGTTTAGTAGTACACACCGCTCTTACAGAGGACCCAAGTTCAGTTCCCAGCATCCTCATGGAGTAGGGTAGTTATACAACTACGCACAGCTACAGATCTAGGGGATCAGACTCCCTCTCCTGACTTCCCATGGCATGAACATCATGTGCACACACACACACAGACCTACATACATATACACATTTATAAAATAAACTTTAAGGGAGGAAGAATTTATGCTGGTTCACAGTTCAAGGGTATCTATGGATATACATGCCCTTTACAGCAGGCAGGCCATGACAGAGAGTGTGAGGCTGTCAGTCACATATGTCTGCCATCAAGAAGCAGAAGTGAATGCTTGTATTCTATTCACTTTATTTTTAAGTCAGTAGGAGACCTGGGCACAGGGAACGGTAAACCTATGTTTAGGGTGGGCCTTTCCATCTCAATTAGCCTAATCTAGAAGCATTCCTCACAGAAACTCATCTGCTAAGTGATTCTAGAAGCTGTCCAGCTGACAGTCAATATTAAGCATCACATTAGGTGTGGCTAAGGAGCCCTGCTGCAGACCCAAAGCACTGTGCTGGAGACAATAGCTTCTTATCAGTGCAGCTCTTAAGCCCCTCGCCCCAGCCTACTTTTGTTGGTGCATGCCAAGTGGACACCTACACGCTCAACTCAATGTGTTGTCAATGAGTCCACTTGCTTTTATCAATAACTGAGATGGGACAGGAATGTTCCCAAGAAAGGACCAAATGGCTCTGCTAGGAAGTCTTTGTGTGACTATAGTAGAAAGCAAAGGCTAGAGAGGATTTAATTTCTTTATAAAAATGTAATTCCCAGGTCTTTGGGAAACATGGGCAGGGTGGGGAGCAGCATGATGGATATGTGGAGGAATTGCATACACAGTGGCACTGCATCTGGAGGCTCTGTCAGGAAATAAGGCCCAGAACAGCATAAGTGGGGGGAGGGGGTACACCAGGAAGAGTCCCAGCCAGGAGCCTAACTTGGGGTGACCCTGGATCTGAAGGCACCTCGGCTGACCAGCCTGTGGTGACCAAGCACCTTCAGCTGCCTTGAGTTTTCAATGCAGGACCATTTGGGAATCTTCAGGAAGCTGCAGGACTGGAGATGTGGCTCATTCCATATACTACGTGTTCTGCAAGCATGAGAACTGAGTATAGATTCCCCAGCACTCAGGTGAGGACCAAGGGCTGGGTAGAGGTGGTGAGATCTCTGGAGTTCCTTTGACAGCCAGCCACCTCAAATCAATGAGCTCCAGGTTCAGTGAAAGATTTTATCTCAAGCAATGATGGAGAGAGTGATGGAAGAAGGCACTTGGCATTGACCTCTGCCTCCATCTAAACACGTATACCCACATGTATGTATATCCACATGCAGACATGCATATAGACACACAAAAATTGTCTAGGAAATTAGACAGCTGTGGTGGTGACAAGGACAACTCTACTCTTTGGATGATAGATAACTGGTGTTCATCAGAGAGCAGCTTTCTGCTCTTACTGACTGGGAGCACCTTGGGCCACACAGGAGCTTGGGAGATGTCTGGGGATCCTTTGGTAAAGGCTCAAGTCCATGCCCTGCCAAGGCAGAGCCTGGTCTGACTGTAAGCTGAGCTCTATTCCACAAGGGAATACTCCATTTAGCAACAGTTGGTGAGGCTTTCTCTTCAGACTCACCACTGGGACACACACTTGCAGACACAAAGCCCACTCAGACATTCCCTTGGTGTGAGCATAAAAGCTGCCATGTTTCCTTGGGATGTATTTCAGGACTGGAAAAAGTAACATGACTGTGGTGTCCCAAGAAGAAAAGAACATTCTTTTGTGGAAAGAAGGGGGGGCAAATGTATCAGTAAATGACTTCCTATGACTAGGAGCTTTCTCTGGGGAAGAAAACAAAAAGCATGTAGAAACTTAGCCTATAGTCCATTTTCTGTGGCTATAACTGAATACCTGAAACTGTGTGATTTATAAGAAACAGAAGGTTTCTGAGTCACAACTCTGGAAGCTGGCATTCTGGTAACCAAGGGAAGGAATCACACAGTGAGACAGAGTACACACGCTAGGTCAGATCTCTTCTAAAGTCACGGACATCATAAGGGACCCCACCCTAACGAACTCATCTGACCCCAATGTCCCTACCTCCAAACACCTTCAAAATATGAATTTGGGGTTCCATTTCCAACATGAAAGTTTTGAGGAGGCACACTCAAACCACAGACCCCTAGATGTTCCACACAAAGAGCCAGGTGGTGAAGGAAGGGACTCAGAACATTGGCTCCCCTGTGCTAGCAGCTGGATGAGCTCTTCCATCGAGGAATGCTGGGACTCCAGGCTTGGAGAGTCAGTCTCTCATCTTGGAATAACCCGTCTCCCCCTTGGTTATTTGAGATTGCCTCGTGAAGCTCAGGCTGCCTACAGGCCAACATGACCTTAAACTCCTGTTTCTTCTACTTCCCAAATGCTGAGCTTAGAGTATGGCTGCCATGCCTGTCTTTGAAACCACACTTTTCCACCAGTTTTTGCTTTGAGAGAACCCTTAGCCCTGCCCTCTCAACTGAAGTCACACTGAACTCGTCTCTCTCACCTGAGAGAGAAGGTAAGACCCTAGAGAAAACTAGATTTTCCTTTGGAAGTGGCAGAAGGACCCTCCAACCATTAGAAGGGACCTTCCTCCTTCCTGCGGCATCCAGGCTATTCTGAATGCTGCTTAAAGACCACATGGAACAGAAGTCTCTTTGTCTCCTTCCATTTTTCTGTGCCCTTCGACCACACACATGTGCTACTATTACTGCAAGACCCACACCGGCCCATCTTCACTGATGCCTAGCCAACATCACCATGGGAATTATCACATTGCCTGGCATCCACCAATCTTTAATGACTCCTCATTGCCAGGCAACAAAACACATGCTGGACCATGTCTGCTTCCAGCCTATGCTCCCTCCTCTTCTAACCAAGCCGGAGCGATTTTAACCAGCAACATGGCTGCTCTGAAAAGGGATCACATCCAAAGACCTTCTAGGTCTTGTAATCTGGCTAGAATGACACACCTTTAATCCTTCTGGCTTGAACACAGGTACACCTTTAGTATACACCTTTAATCCTAAACAACAAAAGTACAATTAGTTTTTAGAAGAAGCAGCCATGTTTGAAAGTGACATCTAATTGAGGGGTAGACAAAGTGATGAATTAGAGAAAGATTTGACAGAACGAGTCAGAGATAGGATATGCCCAAGTCTCATGAGAACAGCACAGGAAAGAGAGGCAACTTAAGAAAGTAGGGAGAGAGATGGGGAGGCAGCTTTATCAGGACAGTTTTACAGAGAAGGTTGCAGTGAAGACAGAAGGAGCCAGAGAATGAGAAGGAATCGGAAGATTAGAACAGATTGGCAAGGTTAGTTTAAGGCTAAGCACAGCAATTCAGTGAGAAGCGGGCCAGTTTGAATCAGTCAGCTTGGAAAGGAGTTTGAGCCAAAACAGCTGAGTTAAACCAGCCAGGTAGAGTTTAGAAAGAACTAGAAAGGGTGACCTCATTCAGAAGTAAGCCTCAGAGACAACAATGACACCTGGCAAATAAAAATTACTTTTACACACACAACTCCTTGCCTGTGCTGCATTCTCCCCTCAAACCACACGTTCCTCATAAGAATACAGAGCTCACCCCTGGAGCTCTCCTCTCCTCCTGTCAGCATCTTGACATCTTTCCAGCCAGTTTCTCTGTGAAGACCTCCTGGCTCTGGCTGGGTGAAGTGGTCCCTGCTCTGCCTGAGCCTCACACCTCTCCCTGTGGCCCACCAGTGCTCTCGTTACTTTCTCTTCCCCTCCCAGCCCTGTGTGTCTCTGCCCTCCTCTCTGATGCGTGTGTTCTGCAAAAGCTCATGTGTCTGTCCGGAGCGCATTCCTTAGGCTGAGTTCCCAACAAGAAGGCCATGTAGTAACTGTGAGGCCAAGCTAGCACTCAAAAGACACTGTTTCCAAATTGGGGAGGGGGGGTTGTAAAAAAGACAAGAGAAAAAAGAAATGGGGCCTATGGTAAGGAGACAGCTCACTGGATGGATACAAGCTTCTTTAGGACCGGTGTTAATGCAACCACTTCTCTTTGCTTTATTTTTCGGGTATCATGGGGGGAACAATTACTCCCCATGGGTTCCAAGCAACAGAACAAGATGCAGAGAATGAAGCTTCCAAAACTAGAGGCCAAAGTAAACCTTCCCTCTTTTAAAGTTGGGGGTATCAAGTATTTTATCACAATACACTGTTATTAATCCATTTGTTAACATTTCTTAAGTGTCTAGTATATTCTAGGCTGCACAGAAGATACAAGGATTGAGCCCTAAGGTCCTTGACCCCAAGGGGCTTGCACTCTGATGGCCAAATAAATAACAGCAGCACCAAGTCAATACCCATAGAGCAGGTAGCGCCTGTCAGAACAGACAGGGGACAGACAATACATCAGCACTAAGCAGGCAGCTCCATTGGGTAGCTGCAGACATTCTAGGAAATAGAAAGTAGGCTAGCTGAGGTATCCATGGTCCAGTGTTGACCTACACATGCCCTGTTCTCAGATTGCACTGAAAGACAGCATCTTACAGCCACTTCATTAATTTCTACTGTCAGGCTTGCATCCACTCCTCCCCAGAACCTCCGCTCTGTACCCGACAACATGACCCGCTGTAGAGACGTTGGGGCCTGGGTGGCAGGAAGACAATGAAAGGAGATATTCCCAGCCAACAGGGACCTGCCCTTGGCATCTCCAACCTCAAGACTTCCCATGCCCGTGGAAGGAAAGTGAATCCCACACAGAGGTCACCCATGGCTGGCTGGCTGGCTGGGGCTGACGGCACCTGGCTCTCCAGCAAGCCTACTTAGTTTATAGCCTTGGAAAAACACCCCTGAAAATGACCAGCTGTGTTGATTATGAAGCCCAAGGGCCTGGTGCTATCACAGGGGGATGACTATGAATCCCAGCACACTGAACCTCGGTGAATCAGCCGCTAAGTGAGACAAAGGGCTAGAAGATGTTGTTTAGAACACCTTCTAATATGTTAATAACATTCAAAATTGTTTTCTGCAATTATGTGCAATCATTGGTTATTTTACCCCCAGCCAAGTAGAATTCCCACAGCCAATCTATAGTTTTGGTTTCAAATGCCAAGAAAAATTCCCTGGCACATGGGGAGAGTAGGAGAGGAGGCTGAGATTGTGAGACCAGAAGCCCTTGATTAGCTAATAGAGAATAATCTACTGGGAAAAAGGGCCTGCCAAAAAATGAAGCCAGTGAGCGACTGTCCAGGGAGAGCATGGCCACACAGATCACTTCCACATGGGCTCCTCGATGGCCTTGCAGCCACAAAGCAACCAGAATGGCTGCTCTCTCCTCTGACACTCTATCCTGCTGTAGCTCCCACCTGCTCACATATTTCAGTAAACATAACAATGTCTCAATATTCTAATAAGAAACTGAAGGATGTATTCCATTAAGCTTTCTCAGGAAAGTCCTGCTTCAAGTCCACACAACCTTTCCTATTTGCATCATTCATTCATCCATCCAGTCATTCAGTCATTCATTCAGTTAGCCATTCATTCAGTTAGTCAGTCAATCAGTCATTTATCCATTCAGCCAGTCAGTCCTTGAGTCAATCATTATTTATCAACACTGCACTGTCTACACGGAGGACCCTCCTGGGCTTGGGGGTTCCAGCAGTCCCCGAGAGCTTGGGCTGCTGCTAGCACTGCACACCATTCTCCACCATGCTAAATCAGACTCAGCACTCCAGCCTGTCGGGGTCATCGACAGTCGGAATCCCATCTCATGTATCCGTGCTGTGAAAGGAGACTTTCATATTCTTAATTTCTTATATTTTCCTGTCTCTACCATGGCTCATATTACTTTTACAAAGAGGAAAATCTTTGCGTATTGGAATTTCACCTGTTACATACTAAGTTCTTGATAATTGGAGGGAGATAAAAGATTGGTAGCAAATATCAAGGAAACTTTCTATTCAGACAATCCAAACGTTACTGGGAAAGCAGCTGAACCTGACTCAACCAAGCACCTTCTGTTGTGGCATCGGCTACTGAACCTATCAGCTGGCCTTGGTGCTTTGAAACCAGTCTCTAAGAATCTGCTCAGTGGCAAGACTTAGCCACATCAAAGTGACTGTGCGGAATTAACAGGAGGAAAAAAAAAAAAAAAAAAAAAAAAGAACCTGCAAGGAGTTGCCACAGTCTCTGAGTTCTTTAGTCTTTAAAAGTCTTTATTTAAATATATATTTGACTTTCTTAAAGGGCAAAGCAAAAAGAAGCAGAGTCTGTGGGTTCGTGGGAATCTGCAGCCTGACCTGAGGCACACATCTGCAGCTCACCATGGTGTGAGGGCCACATCGGGCCACTGTGTGTAGTGGTGCTCCCCTGGCCTCCTCCAACAGCACTGCACTGTGTGTGCCTCAAAGCAGCCATTGAGGTTGGTGCTCCAGATCAAAAACTGCCCACGTAGATTTGTACAGATGTGCCTCGGGCTACTCTGAAGCCTGCGGTTGTTCTTTCAAAGTCAAGAACGAATTACAGCATGGAGCAAACATACCACTTGGTTTCATCAATTGTCAAGTCCTGCTCCCTTTCCTCCACCCCTGGGAAAATCAGCTCAGGACACCTCACACAAAACACATCATCCTTTGAAGAAAGATGATGGACCAGGGAAGACGGAAACACTGGAAGAAGCAAGCACCCGTTCTCGGGGCAGGTACCAGGAGAACTCCAAGCATCAAGTCTCATTTCTGATCTCCATAACTCATTGTTTCCCACAGGAGTGAAAGATTTTTATCTGAGTTTCACTTTAAGCCTTTACTGGGACTTGGGGGGTATTTTAAAGCACATAATGGGAGTTTATGTGAAAGACCCTATGGCATGAAGCCACAGAGGAAAAGTCGGGGTCCCACACCTGGTCTCTGAGCACAGCAAAACTCACCAAGCAGAAGAGCTTCCCAGGGAAGGATTTGTTGTCTGCTCCGAACTAATCTCAGAGGGGAGTCTCAGGAGACATGGTGGCACCCCAGCAATGGTATGACACTGTTTTGCTTTCTCAGGGGAATATGGCAGCTCCATCATTACTGTAGAAATGTCATGCTCAGAGCATTCCTGTGCTCATCGGTACTACATGTTTTGATTGTCAGTGTGCATTTCCTGCAGTTTCCCTGGATTCTTATGAGAAGAGCCAATATGGCGGCATCATTTCTCCACCCTGGTCAATTTTTCCTGTAGAGTAAGGATGTGTTTACCTTCCACACACCTTAATGATGATGCTGTTATGAATTCCAGAAGTTATTCCAGCAAACACTGGGAAGAAACTGTACCTACCAACAACAATAAAGCATACTAATGGTGCTTTTAATAGAATCTGGTACCCTGGTGTGCACAAACTGTAGTGCGTGAAGGAGGCTTTGCTGGGAGGTAGCACAAGGATGCCGAAAGCACACAGATGCTCTTTTATGACTCCAATCAGGACTTGTAAATGAGCAGTTAAGAATCGGCACAAAGAATGCAGCTTGTGCTGGGGGAGCTAAGCCCTGAGTTCTTTACGAGACCTATTTGTTTTGAAGCTGACATGGAGCTATAAAGGGGTATTTCCAGAACCTTAAAATATAGGTGTATTTCACTACAACTTCAGATTCAGTGGGAGAGAGGGGGCCAAGCAGCATGTGTACCCCCTGCCTCTGTATTTTGGAAGCATGGATTTGCTCTTTTGACTTTTTTTCCAGGACTCATATCTGAATCTGCCTTACAGCTTCAGGGGAGAATTTGGACAGGGACTTTCAAGAAATTCTGAACCAGTTTAAACTCAGAGGAAGGTTGTCAGCTGAGATGCAATTTGCTCTGTGCAATGTACCTCTCTGAGCTGAGAGTAGAATGCTAATAGTTTGGACCCAGACTGCCCCAAAGCTCCAGAGGTTTGTCCCCAGCCTATGGAGAAATGGAGAAATCTTCAGGAGGAAATTGGCTTAAGGGGGCATTCCCCTTTTGTTTCCCTTTGTCTCCTGAACTCCATGAGGTGATCAGGTCCCTCTTCCCACGCTCTGGATGGTGCTACCTCACAAAGACCTAAAGCAATGAGGCCAGGTAAGTTTGGATGACACTATAAACCAAAACAAACCACATGGGAGCTGAGATGGAAGGACACTGTAAGCCAGGGGCCCCGGGGCCACCAGAGCAATAATATCATAAAGCCCATGGTGAGAGAATGAAATAATGAACTTCTTGACTCAACATAAAAGTTGAGCAGGGACAAATGCTGAGAGATCAGCTAGTGTTATATATGCAACCTCTAGCATGCGTCCAGCAATCTATCTGCCAACGTGAAGTCCACAGGGTTGGGGTCCTTGCTGAAAGCAGAGCCACACTGCTCATCTTGAAACACTTGGGATGATTGGCAAGGTGGCTGGGTGAAAATCCATAAAGAAAGAGGCAAGGGGAAAATAGGTACCATATTGAATACCTGAGACTCAGAAGTCACTCCGGGAAGCCCCTACACAGAAACTGCAGTACGTACTGCAGTTTCTTATGGAGCCAAAGTCAGCTTCCTTACAGTGTCAGCTCATCTCCAAATGGAAAGATTGGGAGTCAGAAAATGTAATCATTTAGCCAGCTGTTTTCCGGAGGCAGAGGCAGAAGGATCACAAATTCAAGGGCAGCCTGAGCCACTTAGTAGGACTTTATCTCAAAAGAAAATAGAAAGCCAGGCCTGTAAAACCATACTTGAGAGGTGGAGGCAGAAGGATCACAAATTCAAGGGCAGCCTGAGCCACTTAGTAGGACTTTATCTCAAAAGAAAATAGAAAGCCAGGCCTGTAAAACCATACTTGAGAGGTGGAGGCAGCAGGATCAATAGTTTAAAGTCATCCTCAGCTACATAAGTATTGAGGCCCCTAAGCTACATAAGACCCTGTCTCAAAAATAAATAAGTAAAAACAAACAAACAAATAAAACTAGTAGAGCACTTGCCAGGTGTGCATTCAATCCTAGGTACCATCCCCAAGGTTACAGATAGACAAGATGGATTTGGGACAGGATAATTAAGTGGCCTTTCCCGAGTTGAGACAACTAGACCAGGAAAAGACCTTAGGTCTGTCCATCTCTAATGTCCATGGTCTCTCCACTAACCCCTGGCCTGTGTGTCCTCCAGGGTAGGCAAATTTTGTGATCTTTTCTGGGAAACAGTTTAGTTGATTCTGGGGATCCCCAAGCAGGAGTAAGGACAGAGGCCAGTGTTGTGAAGGGCCTGGTACATACATTTCAACTTTCCTACAACCATATCCCCAGGTCTTTCTGATCGTGGTCACGACAGCGGGAGGCCTGCTTGGAAGAACTCAGGGGAGGGGTGGTACAAAGAGCCCAGTCCTTCCAAATGGGATAATTGAGGACATATGTCTGCTTGGCAATCTCAAAGAAAGCTGCCCTGTGATTCTTATGCCCCAAAGCCATAACATGGACTAACAGGCCGCCTGCCTTCCAGCACTCAGGCTGACTTATAAAATGGAGTCAACCTAAACAAGGGCAACTTTAAAACTCCAACAGGAAATAAAAGACCCTGAAGCTTGAAGCCAGGGCTGCCTCCTCAGATACAATCAGACTCCTGTGGTGAGGAATAGCTGGGGGTGAAAACTTACCCCCATTAAATAAAATTACTAAAGAAGCATGGCAAAATTAGAAATGTCTCCCTTGGCCCACAGGCCCCAAAGGGAAGCTTGTTTCCATCTGAGGGCAGGGCGCTGAATGGTGGGCAATGACTTCTCTAACTGTTAGCTTTGATTTCTCCAGGTTGTGAATGTAAGGAAGTGGGGAGCAGACTTTATGTTACAGCAAAGATGTAAGACCTAGAATTACAAGCCATTCATTGTCGTTATCTACTGCCTGGCCATAACTGCCCGGCCGTCTGCAGTTATAAAGGAGCAATTATCCAGGTGGCTGATAGCCTTTCTGAATGCAGAATTGCAGAGGTCACAGAAGTTATGCAGGGCTGTAGGTTGGGAAGCAAATGTGGTGAATCTGGAAATGCAGAGACTTTAGACCCCCCAGCAACACCTTCCTGGATCTGGTCCCCAGTACCCAAGGCAGGCAGCTGTGGTCATGCCACTGCTGGGATGGCGTACACACACACATACACACTGTAATTGTTGTGTTATTGCAAAATGAAATATAGCCCAGCAGGTAAAGATGTTTGCTGAAGGAGGCTATCTATCTGAGTATACAACAAAGACAACAATAAGGGAATCACACAACCTAGATAAAGGTGAAAGGAGAGACTCCTCCAAAATTGTGGACTCCACAAAACTGTTCCCTGGCCTCTACATGTGTGACACACATGTGCACTCACATGTACCCTTCATGCACACACAGATACACACAATTAACTAAATTCAAAATAGAACCAACTTGGCCTATCAGCATGTTTATCATACAGTAGTCCAGAAGCAAGAGGGGGGAGGCAAAGTAGACACCGAATGGTTCCTCACCCACACGGGAGAGCTAGATCCGTTAGCCAGAGCTCGCCCCAGCTTCAGCTCTAAGCTGTGTGGCCAGGAGAAAGTCACATCCAGCTGACTCACCTGCAGAATGAGGAAACAATCTCTCCCGCTCAGGAGTCGCTAAGATGCCCAGGACAGAGTTTTGAAGGGAAAAAAAAGTCTGTCTTTTGCACAAAACAAGGAAAAAGGAACCACTGTCAGATCACGGAAGGGCCTTCATCTCTTCTAGAAAACATCCAGTGTGGAAGCTCACCACACAGCTACAGTTATACCTGTTTCTATACATTAGGATGGAGAATGTGTAGGGAAACCCTTTACCCCCTAATCAGCCTACATCTGAAATTCAACAATTACAAGAGTGGCTTCTTAGGCATGAAGCTTCAGTCTCTGGGAAAAGGCAGTCGGTGCCCCCTGCCCAGAAAACACAATAGTAACAGTTGAAGTAAGATGCCTTCCTCTGTCCCTCCTTAATGCTAACACTTTTTTATCCTTTTCTGAAAACAAAGACAAAAAAAATGAGGATAACCAGAGGAAGATGGAGGAAAGTGGAAGTCAGCCTCATAGGACAAAAAAATACAGAATTAAGAGGCTGGAGAAACCAGTGACTATTCACATACACTTCCAAACATAAAGATTCTAACATTCTCTGGGGATGGAGGCCGTGAACCACATCTGCTGTGTAACCCTCCCATTAATGATATTCCAAAATATTTAGGATTTCAGCCACAATATTCCTGCCTCAAAGCCGCTCGAGCTGCAGACGATTTAAATATTTTGTCTAGGAGATTATCAGGGCTCTAGACAAGATCAACCAGACTCAAGAGACCAAGGAGGAAATAAAAAATGATTTCTAAAACCCAGCTCCTCACTGCATGCAATGTGTGGTGGCCACGGTCTCCCTGTCCTTCAGTGAGCATCTGCGAGAATGAGATTTAGGAGAGAAATGAGATGTGGGAATATTGCAGGCCCCATCTTGGAAATTAAAAATAAATAAGCTAGTAAAGAAACAGTCTTCTGGGATCAACATCACCGCGCATTCCTTCTGGGCTTTCCTCTAATCCCATAACACATTAACATCATATATCAACTGCAGACACATAAATTCCTATTGATTTATCACTGACAGACCAACAGACCACAACTTGCATGAGGGCATGAGCTAGGTTTATTTGACTGGCTGTCCATGAGGGAGACCTGGTGAAAATGCTTGACTAACTGTGCTCCTTGGGAAACACTTTTGGATTTCATAAATCATGAATGAATAAGTGTTTAAGTGATTGCATGGGATGGATGGGTGGATGACTAGATGGGTGGGGGGTGGGGATGGATGGATAGATGGAATCGGGAGATGGATGGATGGGTAAGAGGGTAAGTAGGTTGTGGATGGATAGACAGGTGGATGGACAAATGGACAGATGGATGGATGATTGGATGCATGGACAGACAGACAGACAGATGAATGAATGGACAGATGAACAGATGGATGGGGGGATAAATGGATATTGGATGAATTAATGTATAGGTTGATGGCTAGGTAAGTGGGTGGGTGTATGATGCATGAGTGGACAAATGGATAAAGAAACACATGGTTCCAATTATCTTATTCTATAGACAAAAGGGAGTGTGAATTCTCCCCTATTCTGCACTTCCTACCACCTAATATATGCCTCGCCACTTTACAGGAGGGAACCACCATATGCGTGTGCATGGTGGGGGCACAGAGTGTGCACTAGCACTTTGCCCTCTTGGTGTGAATATTGCATGTTACTCTGCCTTCACGCATAAGTGAAAGGACTTATAAATGGCATCCAAGGAAACTCTAATTGATGAAAGTTTGAGATTAAAATATGGGCATGCCAGTATATGCCTGTAATCTCAGTACTACAGAAGCCAAGAGCAGGAGGATTATGAGTTGGAGGCCAGCCTGGGCTACATAGTGAGAACCTACCAGGAAAGGGAAGAGAGAGAAGGGTGGACGAAGACACGATGTGGAGAAGGGGGAGAGAAGTGAGGGAACGAGAAGCTTGAGTGTGAAAGACTTCCTGCTGGTGCTGAAACAGCAGAGACACGCTCTTGCCATTGTGTGGTCACTAGCCTCACCAAAGCCTTGTCATCCCATGAAATCTTTCTGTGCTTGAGGTCCCATCTGTAAAATGAGTCAAACATGCTTGAACTCCCTTGGGCTCTGCTTGGCCTGAAGCTTCAGGTGAGCTCACGCATTCCTAATCTCGACCCGGACTGCTGCGAGGTCTCTTTGCACCACTAGCTGCCCACTTAGCCTCCCTGTGTACACCAGAAGCTCCTGTTTACCACTCACAGCATCCTTTATCCTCCCCTTAGACAACTCACTGCAGTGCGTAACTTCATGTGATTTGATACCCTTCCCATGTTTATTTGTAATTTATTTAATGCCTGTCCCCACCCTGGTTATAAATGACTAATATTATTGTGGACTTACAAAGTAAGTATCAGGCTTGCTTTAATCACCCTGCATGATTTATTTACTTTAAACCCTACAATAGTCACTGAGGTAAAGACTTGGATCATTCCTGCTTTATAGGGAGAAAACCGAGGCTCTGAGTCACAGGTTTTATCAAGGACTCACAGCATAGTGAGTGGCTGAACTCAGATCTGAACTTGAGCCCTTGATGCAGAGATAGCACTGCCTATAGCCTCAGGATTCTACCCATCCATAAGCAGATATTGGGTCTGCTCTGCTCACCATTGTATCACTGCTTCCATGCTGAGCGAAATAGCCTGGACTAAGGCACTGCTAATGGAGGGAAGAGAGATCAGAGGGCTGGAATTCTGTAGGGTTTTTTGTTTTGTTTTGTTTCATTTTGTTTTCTTTGTTCTGTTCTGCTCTCTCTTGGCACTGGGGATGGTGCCCAGGGTCTTGTGCATGCTGGGAAACATTTGACTCCTAAGCTTCGCCTCACCCCTCTACAGCCTCATTCCATGGCCTTGTCTGCCCTGTGACTGACTAAAGCCATCCAGTTAAGAAGGTGCAGGGGTGGGCTGGAAACCACTAGGAACTGCACACATACCGAGTCATGTGTGAAATGCAGGTCTACGTGGGTGTGCTAAGAGCCCTGAGGTCACAGAAATCCACTCACTGGGACCCTGCATTCTCGTCACCTCCCACACTGTGCATTTACTTTGAGGGGATTAAAATGTCAAAATATTCCTACATATCCCTTTACCTTAT
The DNA here is from genome assembly GCA_021653895.1 of Mastomys natalensis. Classification (NCBI taxonomy): domain Eukaryota; kingdom Metazoa; phylum Chordata; class Mammalia; order Rodentia; family Muridae; genus Mastomys; species Mastomys natalensis. The sequence goes on along the minus strand of JAJTUV010001402.1, from coordinate 42,124 downwards.
ATGAATATACTTGCCCAGTGGTACTTTGTCTCTGGCCTTGCCTTTGCCTGCTTACCCTGCGTGTATTGCTCAGTTATATAGATGCACTTTTCTTTCTCTTTTCAGTGCTTGACTCGGAGAGCTGCGCCTGCTAAGCCACTCACCTTCCACTGAGCTCTGTTCCCATCCTTAGACATCTCTAAATTGAGTACTGAGAATAAATTCTCAGGAAAAGACTCCTTAGAGCTGGGAAAAGAGCCATGTTGGTCAAGTAGTTACCATGTAAGCACAAGAACATGTGTTTAATCCCAGAACACACATTTTTAAAGGAGGGGGAGGGACTGGGAGATGACTCGATGATTGCCACAGAAGCAAAAGAACCAAAGTTCAGAGCCACAAGAGCCCATGTAAGCGCCAGAGGGGCCTGGTGGCCTGTGTAGAATTCTAGCCCAGAAAGTCGATGAGGCAAGGGATTCCCAACGTAAGCTGTCTCAGGAGGCTAGGTGTTAGCGAGCTCTGGCTTGACTGAATGGCCTGCCTCAGAGTATGAAGTGCAAGAGTGTCTAAGGAAGATTTCTAGGATCAACTTTGGGCCTAAACATACACACACATACACACACCATTCACATGCATGCATGCATACACATATACACATACATGCACACATATTAAATACATGTAGATATGAAAAAGCAAAGGAGAAAAAGCATAGCCAGGCATGGGGGGAGTGGGGTGAGGTGAACCACTAAACAGGGAGCCTAGCATAGCTGGTGAGCTTCAGGCCAGGAAACCCTCTCAAAATACAGGGGACAGGTTCTAAGGAAAAACACGCAGGGCTACTATTCTTACTTCTGGCCAGTACTATTTTTGGAGACAAGATCTCATGTAGCCAGGCTGGCCTCAAGCTCTCTATGTAGCTGAATATGAACTAGAATTTCTAGTCCTCCAGTCTTTACCTCTGAAATCCTGGGATTATAGGCCTGCACTACCACGCCTGAATTATACAGTGCCAGGGCTGGAACCAAGTACATGCATGGCAAGCATCCTGTCATCTGAGATTTATCCCTAGCTCCTCTAGGTTGTTTTTCTTAAATATAAGTAATAGTAAGATAGACTTTGATGAAAGAATGGTGGAGCTGTGGCCACCAGGGTAGGGGGTATACAGAGCCACCATTGCAGGAATAACAATCACACCAAAAAGGTAGGTGGCCAGGGGAGGAAGAGAGTCCTCTAATGATGGAGAATAATAAGGCATGGAGAATGTTCAGTGCAAAGCAAGAAGCAATGACTGGGCACAGCTCAGGAAAGGATTGTCTGGCATGCAGGAGATAGGAGGGGTGTCCTCCATCCCATGCCACAAAGAAAAAGGAAAGCAGAAGGGAGATGCTGGTATCAGCTGGGGGCACTGTGTCTGGTCTGGCCATGGCCAAGCTACTCTAAGGTACTAAGGAACTTGCCAAGAATGCAAGTTCTCAGGTCCACCCCACAACCTCTCTGAGGGTAGGGACAGCTATCTGTTTCCGTGAATCTTCCAAGAGATTCCAGAGAAAGTTTGAGTCTAAAAGTTACCAAAGCCCTTCCCACACACAGAAGGTATGTTTGGGAAAGGCAGATTAGAGCCACCACTCATGGAAAGAAAATGGGCTTAGCGGGATCAGGTAGGTCAGCTGGAGGCTGAGAGACAGATTCACATCCGAGCCATTGCAATGGAAATCCAGGACCAGCCTCAGAGTAGCTAAGGAAACAGGAGGACCACTACATTTGGAATCTTGCTGAACATAAAATGACCTTTTTATTAGACAAGAGCTTCCTAAGGGGACAACATCTCATCATTGTTTCATCGTACTTATAACAAAGCACATAAAGCCCTAAAACCAGACAAAAGACGGTCAGAAACAGGGGCATCTACAATTCTCTGTTCGTGGGGAGACATCATGAGAGATCTAGAAAACAAATAGGGTCTCAGGCAAGGACTTACATCCCTCCATCTCCCACAAACCAGAATGGCAAGGTAATGATTTTTCCCCAGATTCTATATAGCCTTTTCTCCTTCCCACACACTGAAAAGAAGCCCAATGGGATAAGAAGACCTGCTCAGATTTATGGAGGACCAAAGCTAGATTTAAGAAGTACAAACATAGATGTCCCTCACCAGAAATCTAAAAGAATCCTGCATTCCTAGAATCAGGATGGCATGATCCATTTTCAGAAAGGAATTAGAGTAACAAACAATTCAAAGACAAATGCATATGATACAACCCATGAAGCCAGCTGGAACCAAGATGGCCACCATGGACATTCCCCATTGAAGTGGTGGTGAAACTAAGGCACAGCAAACACACAATTTCATTTCCATCTTGCACAGAAGATGCCCCAGAATAACTCCACCTCTGCTGTAGGGAAGAATACACTGAATGAAAATCTATTGGCACACTTTGTTCATCTGAGAAATATGTAACAGTTTTTACAGGGTAAGCAACAGACTTAGCATTCTGCAGTGTTATAAAGAAGGCTACAGTGGTTCAGTGGAGGCTAGTGTTACAGCACAGGCTACAGTGTTCCAGAGCAGGCTACAGTGTTACAGCACAGGCTACAGTGTTCCAGAGCAGGCTACAGTGTTACAGCACAGGCTACAGTGTTACAGCACAGGCTACAGTGTTCCAGAGCAGGCTACAGTGTTACAGCACAGGCTACAGTGTTCCAGAGCAGGCTACAGTGTTATGGGGTGGGCTACAGTGTTAAAGAGTAGGCTACAGTGTTAGGAAGCATGTTATAGTCTCCACATACAACAAAAGATGATCTGCCTGGAATGGGAGGAGGGCAGTGTACCATATCTCAGAAAAAACATATCTCTAAGCACACCATGGTTGCTTTCTAAAGAAAACCGCTTCAGTCACCACAGGACCACTGGTTCCTACATAAAATCCTAGCACAGCCCATAAAAACACAGCCATTACTAAGGCCTCCTGTGCAGTTAGTTGCCTTTACAAAATAAGGCCCTATAGAAACTTTCTCCATACACTAAACACCTTGGGAGCCATAATATACTATATTTGTACTATATAATAACTTTGGTCAAACAATTGTTAAAATCTACAAGCCTCTACAGACACACATATACACACACCCAAATAGAGAAAGGGTAGAGGCAACCCCCAAAGAATGAGGAAACTACTATAAACACTCTTCGAAGCCTTTCAGAAAACACTAATACTTGATCCCAGGCGTCTTTCTTTTGCCATCTCTCCAGAAATCAGAGCCAGTGTTGCCATTTGAACCTGTCAGATCTTATGAACATTATTATCAGATTCTAAATATCAGATTCGAACAGTAAATATTAGATTCTAACATGTGAAGCAGAGCAGCCCTCTGTGTCCTGGTACTGAATCAGCAGCAGGGTTGTAGTCCCAGCGTCTACACAAAATCTGTACCCTTGCAACTTGCTCACTCCTGACCAGTTACCCATCACCCTCCTGCATCAAACAAGATGAAAGGAAACTCCAAGACACTTCCAAACAAGGGCAAATCTGAAAAATATGTTTGTACATGTAAAGAGGAACTGGCCTCTTAACACAGACTCAGCTAGAAGGAGAGAACAAAATGGACCCTGGTAGCACTCAGGAGGCAGAGATGAAATTCCTGTAATTGGGGGCCAGCTACACAGCAACAAGCTCAGGGCCAGGGCTACAAAGCAAGGCTCTATCTCAAAAAGTACCAAGAATAATAAATTATGAATCTTGAATTGAAGGTAAAAAGAAACTTTCAAGTACAGATGTTATTTTCTAGCTCCATACAGTTTAGCTCCTTGAAGCGCCAGTGGACTCAGCCGGGTCTCGGTTCTGAGTCTCTGAACCCTATTGATGCACCAGTTGTTTCCTTAGTGTGTGTTTGGTTGATTCTTTCCCAGCAAACCATGGTAAAGCAGGTTCAGTAGGAGAGAAACTGGGTTACTCAGTACTGTGGTTAATACTGACAGGCTCTAAGATCTCCTAGATGAGCCTCCAGGCATGCCTGGGAGGGATGCCTGAGTACGTTAATTGAAATGTACCCTACATGAGGACAGTAATAAGTTTTAGACTAAAGAAAAAAGAAAGAAAGCTGGGTACCAACACTCATCTCTCTATGCTCCCCTGACTATAGATGCATGGTGGCCAGCTACCTCATACTCCTGCCACCACGATGGATGTACAGCCATCTGGGAGCCAAAAATAATCTTTTTTCCTTATCAGGTGTTTGATTACAACAAAGAAGTAACTAATACACATGGGTTGAAAAGGAGCATCCTTGCTCCCTCCTTCCTGGCCTTCTCCATGCTCCACTTTCCCTCTAAGATGGACATAACAACAGTACCTCCATTGCTGGCTTGCTATATTAAATAACATCATACATACAAAGTGCTCAGTGTATGGCAGTGCTCATTATGAGTTTTTAATATATGCCATTAATATATGTAATATGCAAATATATCCCAAAAGCTGTAGGATTTAGAAAGATGATTTCAAAACTAATGATGCTTAAGTTGTCTCACTACAAAAGCAATTGAAACAGACTGCTGTATCTTACTACTGTAAGCTCTGTGGACAGGGGCATTAAGAAGTCAACTAGAGAGCAAGGCAGATCTCTATGAGTTTGAGAGCAGCCTGACCTACATACCAAGTTCCAAGAGAGACAGGACTACAAAAAGAGATTCTGTTTCAAAAATAAACCAGGAAAGAAGAGGAGGAAATAGTGGTAATAGTAGTAGTAGTAGTTGTCAACTAAAGTAGAGCTGGGAACGGTGGCCCATGCCTACTATTCCAGCATTGGGAGGCTGGTGCAGGAGGTTTGCAAGTTCAAAGTCAGCCTTGAGCTATAGCATAAGACCCTTTCTCAAAATAATAAGTTAACTATGCCTCAAAACTTTGGGTCTGAGGACATCTCTTCAGAAGCCTTCTCTTCCTCAGAAGGAAGGACACACTGGGGAAATGCAGGTCCCCTGCTATACCAGACAGATACTGAATGCCACCCAAACGCCTGTGTATTAAATCCTGAGCCCCAGAGTGCTACTTTGGGCATAGGTAGAACCTGTAGGGAGTGGAACCTAGTGGCAGATCCTTAGGTCATTGGAGGCATTTCCGAAAAGAAGCACATAGGTCCCTGGCCCCTTCGTTTCCCCTCTTCGCTTCCTGATCCATGGAAGCTCTCCTCTGCCACTGTTCCTGACATGGTGCTGCTTTAGTGCAGGCCCAAAGCAACCAGGTCAACTGATGATGAAGAAATGTGAGCCAAAGTAAGTTGACCCTATAAGCTCATTGTCTCAAGTATTTCATTACAGCAGCTGAAAGCTAACGTGCACCAGTAATATCTCCAGCCCTCCCCTCGCTTCTAGAAGACAATATACATCATAATTTGTAAGTGCATCAGGTCATATCACACCACACGGAGTTTACAAACTGAACTTCTCAGAGGATGGCTTGCAAGTAGACTTGTTCCTGAAAGGCTGGGTGTGGTGGCTCATGTCTAATCCCAGCACTTAAGAATCAGAGATGGGATGATGAAGGTTCAAGGTTGTCCATGGCTAAGTTCTGAGTTTAAGTTCATTCTGGGCTACTTGAGACACAGTCTTAAAAGAACAAGACAAATAAAAGCCAAGAAGAGAAAATACTAGAAAGGATATAGAAGAGCCAAACCTTTACAAAGCAGAATAAGTCCCAGTGATTTTTAAACAATGCATGCCCTTCATGAAAACTTTAGAAGTCACGTTATTAGAACAGAGTACCTGTCAGCTATTTCTTTTTTCTTTTTTTAGAAAATATTCACAGCTTTTTTTCCCTATAAAGTTTTAAACAGTCTACACCAGAAACACTTTGCTTTCTGTCTGCCCCCCACCCACCCCCACCCCCACCCCGGCAACCCTGGCATTAATTATACAATGGCCATTTCCTGAAGCACAAGAAACTTTGTATAGCTGTGATTTGAAGATATCATGTAGCATTTGGCCATACAGAATGTAACCATTTACATGACTATTGTTTTCATGATAAGTATGTGGCCCCTTTCCTACTCCTCGTAACTCTGAATAATACTGCAGAGAAAAATTAGCAATATTTCATTCACTTTTAGCATCTGAGTTGGGAACATGTAAAATAGCTAATGAGCACCTCTAGCATGAGCAAGAGTCAAAATATTTATCACCCAGTGCCGCCTGAGTCCTGAGTAAGAAAATGGCCAAATAGATCAAGAAAGGCTTTGACCATCAACTGCCAGGGAGGCCACACAGACAGCACGAGATGAGTGTCTGCCTACATTTACATTTACGAGCCATAATGCTCGTTTTTTCAGCATCCTCTCCCTTAGAATTTTAAGGCCCTGATAAATCCTTGAGTTCTCCTTCCCTTCAGCCAGCCCTGTCAATCAGTTCATGACCCACATTCCAACACAACTGAGTTGATGGAACCTCCTCCTCTGACAACAGTCTTGGTCTTCCAGTGAGTATTGCCTGACTCACTCGCTTCTTACCTTGATTTGATTACATGATATTTTTTCCTCCTATCCATGTTGGAAGATGGTATGCTCTTCTCAACTTCCAAATCTTGGTGGCACCTAATCATATAAAAAGTCAAACTGCAGCCAAGCAGTGGTGGTTAACGCCTTTAATCCCAGCAATCAGGAGGCAGAGGCAGGTGGATTCTGAGTTCAAGGATAGCCTGGTTTATAGAGAGAGTTTCAGGACAGCCGGTGATACACAGAGAAGCCCTGCCTCAGGGAAAAAAAAGTCAAATTGCAGCTAAACCAATAAGGGCTGAGAAGAGAGCTAGGGAGAAGTTCACAGTGAGCAAGCCCAGAATTCAGCTCTCCAGCACCCGTGCCTGGCGCAGTAGCAAACAACTGTTACACTAGAGCTGAGGGGCTGACTGCAGATGCCAGGGCCTTCCTGACCAGCTAGTCTAGTCAAATTGATGATCACTAGGTGCAGAGGAAGAGACCCATCTCAAAAAGTAAGGTTGAGAGCAGCAAAAACACCCAGCATCCACCTACAGCTCATTCATGCATACATGCATACATGCATACATACATACATACATGCATACATACATACATCATACATCACATACAACATACATACATACATACTTGCATACATACATACACACATACATACATGCATACATGCATACATACATGCATGCATACATAATACATGCATGCATTACATACACCATACAACATACATACATGCATGCATACATGCATGCATACATACATACATGCATACATACACATACATACATACATACATGCATACATACATACATACATCACACATACATAATACATACAAGCAAGCCCATTTTCACTCACATTTACACACATACACACACACACACCAAACAACAATAATAAATTAGAAAATGATATATGTACACATTTGTCTTTATTAGGAAACTGAGGCATTGTGAGTCTAAGGCAAAAAAAAAAAAAAAAACTTTCTCCAAATCAAAGCCTTATAAAGATGTGAGACTTTAGCAGATACCTGAATAATTGTCAGAACAGCACGTACAGACAGCTTTGGGAAAGACATCCTCTCCATGGAAAAGAAAATGAGTTTATGGGAGTCAGAAGTAGACATTCTCCGCCAGCCAGTCTCACAGGAAATCTCAAACTGTCTCCTGCATAGTCTGTAACAATTACAGGTTGTGTTCATGAGGCTACACATGAGGTACACATGTGTACCCAAGAGGCTACAGCCCTGCATCTTCCAATCCAGAATGCAGAAGACCCTGGTGAGCTCAAGTCTTAGCCATGAAGATTGCAAACCAAAGGGCCTATCTTTGATGATACTTGGCACCAAAGGAGGAAGAGTTCTGACAGATGAGTCTGTGTGATGGAAGCATCCAGCAGGCTGTCCCCTCGCTGGAACAGTCTCCCAGGCTACTTCATCACTCTATTAACACCCTTGAGAGCATGCCCTCCACAAAGGACAGTCGTCATCTAGCCATAAGCAGAAGGGGGACAGTTTTTATTCCTCAGCTCTGAGACAGGCAGGGAGAGGTTTACCTCTCATTCAGGGGCTACTTAAAGAAATGGGCAGTCACCATGACCTTCCCAGGAGGACTACAGCCCTGGGTGTGCTCAGGTACAACCAGAAGGATCCTAACTGTCGGTAGATATAGCTCCCTGTGAATAACAACCGGAAACTTTAGATCACAGCCCAGTGTATTTTTGTGGAAATGTTAACAGGATGTTTGGCCAAGGAAACATGACTTTCTAATGATTTCTTAAAGAAAAACTGTGTTAGCTCTCCTGTATGACAGTATAAGGGGAGACTCAAATATCCTATGCAATAGGATTTAAAAGAAAAAAGTATTCGTTCAAGGTAAAAGTTTGTAATTTTTATTATAGTAAAATATACATAGCACTGGCCATCTTGACCATTTTTAAGTGTACAGGTCAGCTGGATTGAGAAAATTCACATTACCACACAACCAAAACCACCACCCATCTCTAAAGCTTCTTTCTCCAGCAGACACTGTGCCCTCTAAACAAGAACTTACTTACACACACACACTCAATAATCTCCACTCCAATTCTGAGTTTCATCACTTACTATATCTCATTAAAGTCGAATCACACAAAATTTGTCCTTTTATGACTGACTTCTTCACTTAGAAAAAAAAATCTTCAGGGGGCTGAGAGATAGCTCAGTGGCTAAGGACACTGGTCACTGTATTGGAAGACCTGAGGTCAATTCCCAGAGCTTATATCAGAGATCACAGTCTATTACAGTTCCAGGGAATCTGATGCCCTCTTATGGTCTCTGTGGGTACTGCACACATGTGATACACACACACATGGAGACAAAAACACCTCACACATAAAATAAGTGTAAAAAGAATAATGTCTTCAAATGTCATCTATTGTTAGAATGTATTTGAATTTCCTCCCTTTTCCGAGGAATAGTCTCAACTGTAAGCATGCAATGCACTGTTTGTCCATCCACTGTGGAAAGGCCTTTGGCACTGTGAATAAGCCTGTAACCATGGTTACTCAAGTATCTGTTCCAGTCTCCACTTTCATAGAATGCACATCAAACGATGATTCCACAGGCCACCATCTGAGCAATCACCATGCCATTTTCCCCGAGCTGCACCCTTGCATGATGGCAGCAGTGTGCAGGTCTCTCAGCTCTACAGTTTGCATCAATACATCACTGATTTGGGAAACAGAAAGGAAAGGCTTGAAATGTCTTTCCTAGGCTGGAGACACAACTCAGGGATTAAGCACCACATGTCGCTCTTGCAAAGGACCTAGCTCAGTTTCCAGCCCCTACATGGCAGCTCAAAACCTTCTGTAACCCCAGCACCAGGGCATGTGACATCCTCTTCTGGCCTCTGGGATGACTGCATGCATGTGATACACAGACATATATGCTGACGCTTGTATCCATAAGATAAAAATATACATCTTTTTGTAAGGATTTCCTAAACTAAGGAATTAAACAAAACCCATTTTCTACTTCAGAATGAAAGGACATTTGGGACTTAGAAGTAGGGAAGAAGGAAAGAAGAGAGGAGAAGGCGGGAGGAGAGATTTTGCTTGTCTCTACACTGCTCCACTTCCCATCACCTCACCTTGCTTCTCCAGTCACATCTCTCTTTTAGTGCTTTAGTCCTCCCCTGGACTCTTACTTCAGCATTTATCATTCCCAATCCCACTTTAAGGAAGAGACAAGAGAGAGAATGAAACTTGCTGCCTGAGACCAAGACAAATCTTCAGAGTGACTAAACGCTTCATATCAGGTGCTAGCTTCACTTAGTAACAATATGTGCATCTTTGGATTCTGTCAACCTTCGTTCCTTATTTGATAGTCTCAGGATCTGTAACCACATCTGACTCAGTATCTCTACCACCTACACATGCAACGAACCCTTAATAGCGTGGGTTGAATAAATTTTGAGTTGAATAATTAACATAATTTCAGAGAAGCAATACAAAGTTCAGCTCTGAAAAACGATAGGTTTGAACATCTTGGATTCCAAACTGAAATCTCCTGGTTCTCCGTTGGCAGACTGAAAACCTAGAGAGGTATTGAAATGAGTGGTCTGTGCAGTCTTTCTCTATGAGCTGCAGAGAGAGCAAACTTCTAGCAACCCTCTTAGAAGAGGAGGAGGCCATGAGCAGCCACAGCAGCTAGGAACATTCCTGGGGCTCATCACAGTCTGCTCCCCTAAGAGAGAAGGCTTCCTGCATCTCATACATGATAAAGAATTCCTGAAAGATTCATCTCAAAGTGGGTCTTGCTTACTGTCTTATTGCTGTAAAGGACATCTTATAAATGAAGGCATTTCATTTGGGGGCTTGCTCACAGTTTCAGTGACTCCATGACCATTCCTAGCAGGTAACATGGGGCAGGAAGGCAGGCATGGCCCTGGAAAAGTACCTGAGAGCTTACATCTGATCCACATGTGGCAGAGAGAGGCAAAGCTTAACTGTGAATGATGTAGACTTTTGAAACCTCAAAGCCCTTGTCCAGTGACACACCTCCTCCAAGAAGACCACACCTCTGGTCCTTCCTAACCAGGACTAAAGATTCAACTACCTGAGCTTATCATTCATTCAGTATCCCACAAAGGTAAGCAAATCATAAATCATAGGTTGAGACTTGTAACCAGGAAATCTGAAGTTCAAAATACTCCAAAACCTGAAACTTTTTTGAAACTGTGACACATGATAACATCCACATGTAACAGGTGTGACAGAACACATACATCTATGGAATTTTAACTCTTGGGATCAAAGTTCAAGACCACCCTGGGCTACATAGAGAGTTTGGGACCAGCCTGAGCTACATGAGAACCTGTTTCAAAAGAAAAACAAAAGGTCAGTCCTTTGCACTAAGGCAACAGTAACAGTTCACCTATTACAAACTTCATTTCAAAGGTTTTGCATAGAGAGGACAGTCCCTGGGGCAGCTGGCTGAGAATCCTTTGCTACGTTCCTCTGCCCAGGCCCTCCTGGCTATCACAGCCATGGTCCAAGCTAAATCCTATACAGCTTGCAAATCCTGGCATCCTCCTTGTGATGCAGACCTTTCAGGGCTGAAGAATGGAAGTTATGGAGGCTTCCTCTGGGATTTCAAAAGTAATACCATGTGTGCCAGAGTCAGGATCCCAGTAGCCCCTGGGAGGTGATATCAAAGTATGAGAATGGAGCAGATGCCATGATGGAAAACTGGGGAATGAGAGATGCCCAGGAAAGACACATCAGAGAACAGAGCAAGCCCAAGATCAAGGTCATGTGGGCTGCACTGGCAGGGTCACAGAGGTGGAGCCCAAGCCCCTGGAACTTCACAGCATAACACCATGTGCCCTGGGTGCTGAGCACAGAGCCATGGAACTTAAAGATCACCAGGTGGGTTCAGTCTTCCTTTGGTCTCACCCCACCCTCGCTTGGCCATTTTCTTGTTCCTCTCTTTTTGAATGGAAAACATGTCATTGTGTGTTAGAACCAAGGATCTTTTTATTGTTTGTGTTTGTCTGTTTTACAGGAACTCAGCTGACTGTGTCTTGAGTCTCAGAGGGACCAAGCTGGAAGCTCAACTTACAAAGTATTTCGGTTCCTCTTGACAGGCTACCACTTGATTTGCTTTGGTGATCAATGCCTCTAATGGGGGGAGGGTGCGTTCTATGAGGTCATTCTACTCAGTGACTTTATCTTACACAAATTAGGTTAGTTTTGGTAAAATTGAGCCTTTTGACTCACCTCCTCCCATGATTTATGCCTATTTCTTAAAGGTTTTAAAAGATGGACCTAAGAAAGTTCTATACTCATCACAGGAAATTGTATATGGGGTATAAAATAAAGTCTGCCTGAACAAAAGAATGGATTTTAAAACAGAGCAAGAGCTTTATCAAACAACTACATGACAGCCACCAGCAAAAATGTGATCACTCTGTCTGCCCACTGACAGCTCGCTTGGCAGCCTGCCTTAGCCATCATGACTTCATTTGGCCAGGCCACCCGGCCTCCCTGATGGCTCATTTGCTCAGTTGTCTCTGACGCTGGTAAAAAAAAATAAATAAAAAAACAAAAACAGCCAAGTTCTCTCCTGATGTGTGTCAGCATCCTGTCCGGAGCCACCTCTGTGACGCTCCTCCCACCACAGGAGAGCAGGTCCTTGCCTGTTCATGGGCCATCCTGTCAGTTTTTGAATCTTGACCCTAACTTAGTGTATGGTGGCCACGATGCATGTTGTTTCAAAACTACCGAACAGAAAATATCCACTGGTCATTCTAACTCTGTCTTCTTCAATTCTGAATTAGTCTGGGTTGTTTTAGGTTCGTTTGGTTTGGTTTGGCTTAGTTGGTGGTGGTTGTTGTGGTGTGGTGTGGTTGGTGTGGTGTGTGTTAGGTTGTGTGGTGTGGTGGTGGTTGAGTGTGGTGGGTGTGGTGTGTGTGGTGTGGTGTGTGGTGGTGATGGTGGGTGTTTGAGGTGGTGTGGGTGTGGTGTGTGTGGTGTGGTGGGTGAGTGTGGTGTGGTGTGGTGTGGTGTGGTGGTGTGATGGTGTGGTGTGGTGGTGTGTGGTGTGGTGTGGTGAGGTGAGTGTGGTTGGTGTAGGGGTGAGGTGTGGTGTGGTGGGTGGTGTGGTGTGAGTGGTGTGGTGTGTGGTGTGTGTGTGTGTGGTGGTGGTGTGGTTGGTGGTGTGGTGTGGTGGTGTGGTGGTGTGGTGTGTGTGGTGGGTGGTGTGGTGTGGTGGTGTGGTGTGGGTGGTGTGGTGTGGTGGTGGTTGGTGTTTGTGGTGGTGTGGTGTGGTGGTGTGTGGTGTGGTGGTGGTGTGGTGGTGTGGGTGTGGTGTGGTGGTGGTGGTGTGGTGTGGTGTGGTGTGGGTGTGGTGGTGTGTGTGGTGTGGTGGTGGTGTGGTGTGGTGTGTGGTGTGTGTGGTGGGTGGGTGGTGTGTGGAGGTGGTGGTGTGGTTGGTGTGGTGTGTGTGGTGTGGTGTGTGGTGGTTGGTGGGTGGTTGTGGTGTGTGGTGTGGTGTGGTGGGTGTGGTGTGGTGTGTGGTGTGGTGTGGTAAGAAGGGGAAAAGGATGATCTTTAACTCAGAACAGATCTTGGACCTAAAAGTTGAGGCCGAATGCCTGAGGGGACGGCTCAGGCAGTAAAGTGCACCCTTGCAAACATGAGGCCCTGAATTCAATCCCTAGAACTCACATAAAATAAAGCTGATCATGGCAACTTGCAGCTTACAATCGTAGGTCTGAGGTATGGAGATGCAGTGATCTCAAGGCTCACTGGCCAATCAATCTAATTGGAATGACAAGTTTCAGGACAGGACAGTGAGGGACCTAGTCTAAAGGGAGAGGAGGAAAGGGAGCAGAGGGGGAGGGAAGAGAAAGACAGAGAAGGTAGGACATCAAGGAATGACACTGGAAGTTGTCTTCTGGCCTCCACATACATGCACAACACATGCTCTCTCTCTCTTCTCTCTCTCTCTCTTCTCTCTCTCTCTCTCTCTCCTCGCACACGCACACGCACACGCACACGCACACACACACACATGCTGAAGCCAAGACTACAAAACTCTTAGACAAATAAATCCTCCTGCCATGGGTTAGATGATGCATGTTTTTATCGGTTATATGAACAGGCTGGGTTCAAGGTAATCCCCTCTTGCTTCATTAGGTTGACAATAATATTATAACAGTGTGGTCAGAGGTAAGACACGCTCTGTGCTCATCAGGTCGACATAATAGATTTAGATATAGCGGGCGGTGTGGCCACGCTTAATCAGCACTTGGAGGCAGAGAGGCGATTTCTGATTCGAGCAGCCTGGTTACAGAGTGAGTTCCAGACGCCCGGGCTACACAGAGAAACCTCTCGAAAACAAAAAAAAAAAAAAATAGATTTAGATATGATGCCAAAATCAAGGGTGAGCAAAGAAAAATTGATAAATTGGACTTTATCAAAAATAAAACTTCTGTGCTTCAAAGACCTGATCCAGACCGCGAGAAGACACTGTCAATGACATCTGATAAGGACCCTTCATGGCATATGTTACAACACCAACAATAAAACAATCTGCTTTAAATAGGATGAGGGCTTTGAAGTCTTACTTTTATTTTTCATAGAAAGCACGAATGGTATTAGCATACAGAAAGATGCTCAACCTCACTGTCATCTGAGAAATAAAAAACAAAATACAATATGAGGCCCTCCCCATCCACTAGTGTCAAAGGGCTGAGTGTAAGGACCAAACAGATGTTAAATGGTGTGGACACTCAGGCAAACAGTTGAAAAGTCTCTCGAAAGGTTAGCCATGAATTACCATGCCAGCCTTCAATCCCACTCATAGGCACTCACCCACCAGAGGTAAAACTACCCATGGACTCGCCAAGATTTGCGTGCAGAATGCCCATGGCAGCATCGTTCCTAACATGGCCGGGTGGATAGAAAACAAATACGCTATGACTGAGTGATAAAAGAAATGGAATCCTGATAGAAAGTACAGCACGCTGAACCCTGAAAACAGCAAACCGAGTGGCAAGTGAAGGAAACCCAAGAGACCATCTGTGCATGCTTCCATCGACAGAACAGTGAGATCTGAAGCAACAGAAAGAGACTGTCAGCAGTGACCACAAATCTATGGAAATAGACTGAATTACTCACTTTTGGGAATGTATTTTATAACATCTTAATTGAATCTTGATAAAGCTACCAGGAAAAGAAGAGTGACCTCCAATTCTTACCTGTCCAGTGTCAGGCCTGTACACACATCTGTCCCCACAAATGAACCTCGGCCAGCCCACAGTGGCTAATATCTCCTTTTCAGCAACCCCCCCACCCCAAGGAGCCCTCCTTTCTCTGGCAGCCACAAAACAGACTAGAAGGGTTCTGTTGTTTTGAACATACCATAGTCAGGTATTGCTAGTTTCATATGCAACCAACTCAGTTCGGAGAGATGGACAGACAGACACAGACATTATTACTTCAGAACACACTTGGGGATAGGCAAATTTATTTTTACATGGGATATAATGGAGTGGAAGAAACAATCCATTTTCTTATGGCCCCTCCCCACACTTGACTACATTTTTCACTCCTGAATTCTCCTGAGAGAATGTAATACAATCTTTAAAATTTGCACCATAATGTGATCGAGAGAGGCTGTCAAGAACCCATAGTAAACTGGCAGCCTGCTAATCAATAACCTATTTTCAAATGAATGAGTCTGGCCCAATCCCTTCTCTCTGCCTGCTGGGCTGCCAAGCAAGGAACAGGTGTCTTCTGAGGTGAAAGCTAACTGGTCTCTTGGGAAGCTGGAGGTGGGGAGGTGGGTGGGGGGACACGGAGGGCAAAGCAATCTTATCCAGGTGACCATTAGCTAAAAACTACTACAAAATGAGGCAGAAGGGATGCAGGGGATCAGGGTAAAGAGTTAAACAGCACAAAACTGATTAAAAGGGGAGAAAGGAGGCTTAAATTTGTATGTGAAAGAGATAAAGGGAAGAAATTTTAATGCAGAAAAATGGCTAAAGGCTCAGAGAGATTTCTCACAGAAGCTCTGGGGTCTCTCTGAGACCATTCAAAGGTTGGGATGGGGAGAGATGGAGTGGCTGCCCTCCATACCCCACTGACCCCCAGTATAGATATGAGTCCTGTGTGTTCCCACTCTGGCCAGAGGCAAGTGTGTATGTGACTCTTCCTGAGGCTTGGTGTCTTCCAGAATTTTCTCTTGTCATTTCCATGGTGACGACGGGCCCACAAACACATACCTACTGCAGGCAGAAAAATTAAGCCAGTTTTGCAGACTGCATGAGCAGATGTGAGCAGTTTAAAAAGCGGTCACAAATCCCTTCTTCAAGTCCTGGATCACGTTCAGCAAAGGTCACAGTTTAGGAACTAAAGACCTCAATGACAGCTACTGCACACAGAACACGAACTCCATAAAGTTTTGCTGCAGAGACTGCCTCGCTTAGCCTTGTCAGGAGCCCTGAAGGACATTATCTTCCCCATTTTACAGAGGTGTGGGCTGAAGCACGGGCAGCGTTGAGGAAAGAGCTCTAACAGGTAGTTGGCAAGGAGCCAGGGTGACAAAATGGCTGCCCTGGTCTGCAGTGTCCATCTCGCAGCTGTTCCTGTCAGCAGCCTCCAATATCTCACTGAATGTTCATCCAGTGAGAGAGAAATGTGAGTTTCTCCCACACTTGGAGCTATAGCTTGGCTCCTGAAGGCCAGTATGTTGAAGAACTGGTCCTGTTGCTAGTAGGAGGTGGTAGACCCTTCAGTAAGTCTAGTGGGAAGAAATGAAGTCACTTAGGACATGCCCTAGGGAAGAATATTGAAAGCCCAGATATTCCTCTCTCTCTCTCTCTCTCTCTCTCTCTCTCTCTCTCTCTCCACACACACACACACACACACACACACAGTCACCAAGAGAAGAGCAGTGTCACTTCACCACACACTCCCACCACAATGTGCCACCTCATCGGTCTCCAAAGCTAGAGCAATAGGGTCAGCACCAACTATCACCCGCAATTCCTGAGAACTGAGGCTAATGTCGGCTTTCCACCACGAAGCTGATATTCCCAGGCATGTTATCACAGTGATGAAGTGCTGACTTCGGAACACAGGCCTTCAAGGTTCTGACCTCAAAATAGCTCATGAGAAGACAAAAGTCCCGATGGAGCCAAGTAGTCTGTGGCTGCCTTAGCCCCTGCCTCCTCCAGCAAGAGTATGATCCTCCCCAACTCTTGTAGCTGCCAGTGGTGGCCTCTAGGACAGCTCTGAGCCCACTATATATTCCTCATTATGTGCAGCCCAGGTTCTGGGCCAGGCCCAAAGCCCCCATATCACCTACTCTCTGTCTCTGTCCCCACACACCGTGGTCCACACATGTTACATCCAGGTGTTCACAGCTCATTGCCTCTGTTTCTTGCAGGGCTCCATTCCTCTATTGTCAGAAAGACACCTGTCCATCCCCTGCCACTCCTGTGAAGGGTCACCTTGGTCTTTCTGAGGCTACCTTAGGCACCCCATTTTACCTGCCCACTGTCACATCGAAGGGAACTTTTGCTCTCATGCCTATTACCCTTGCCACTCTTGAAACCAAAGTCTGTGTTTCATTTGGTTCCATAGTTGCAGTGTATACATACAATGTGTTAGGAGCTCACCCACTAGAGAGCAGTCAGATGACTCCATGAGCTAACTCACTCCTTTAGCTCAATCTATAGACTGTCTCACTGCTGCTGGGAGAAGGAGGAGCGAAGGGAATTACTGCTTAATGGGAGTGGAGTCTTACTTGGGGAAGATGACAACACCCTAGAGATGGATGGTGGATACAGTCACATTCTGTGACTGTGTTTAATGTCACATGACAGGAGGACTACAAAGGGTCAGGTGACAAGAGCTGTATGCCGCCACAATTGAAAAGGATGAAAACTGGCCCAGAGCCTGGTCCCATTGCTTGGGGCAGATGCTTAGCTGGTCTGCTCCTGTGGAAACACCTGATCCTGAGAAATCCTAGAGGACCTACTGCATTCAGAGCAGAGGGTAAGACACCTTGCCCACTACCCCACGCCCCAGAGATACAACTGGGAGCCAGGTGGGGATTAAGGAACCACCAGGCACCCAAACCCCACCCCTCCAGAATACCTCCTCCCTTCTGCCCGCCCGGAGCCTGGTCCTTTTGCTTGGAGCAGACACTTAGCTGGTCTGCTCCTGTGGAAACACCTGATCCTGAGACATCCTAGAGGACCTACTGCATTCAGAGCAGAGAAGGACCTACTGCATCCAGAGCAGAGGGAGCTTAGGATCACAGGAACACAGAGACATCTGGAATCTGAGGAGTTCTGAAACAAGCAAGATAACTGGAAAGACAGACTCCAGTCAGACACAGTGAGCACAGGTAACACTAGAGTCAACTAGATGGCAAAAGGCAAGTGCAAGAACACAAGCAACAGAAACCAAAGTTATCTGACATCATCAGAACCCAGTTCTCCCACCATAGCAAGCCCTGGATACCCCATCACACAGGAAAAACAGGATTCAGAATTAAAATCACTTCTAATGATGATGATAGAGGATTTTAAGAAGGACATAAGTAACTCCCTTAAAGAAATACAGGAGAACACAGGTAAACAGGTAGAAGCCCTTAAAGAGAAAACACAAAAATCCTTTAAAGAATTGAAAGAGAACACAGGTAAACAGGTAGAAGCCCTTAAAGAGGAAACACAAAAATCCCTTAAAGAATGGCAAGAAAACACAACCAAACAGGTGAAGGAATTGAACAAAACCATCCAGGATCTAAAAACTGGAAATAGAAACAATAAAGAAATCTCAAAGGGAGACTACTCTGGAGATAGTAAACGTAGGAAAGAGATCAGGAGTCACAGACACAAGCATCACCAACAGAATACAAGAGATAGAAGAGAGACTCTCATGTGCAGAAGATAACATGGAAAACAACGGGGGAGGGTGGGTGGGGGTACACCATCATAGAGGCAGGAGGAGGGGGAAAAGGATAGGGAGTTCCTGGGAGGGAGGGGGGAAAGGGGGTAAGGGGAAAACATCTGAAATGTAAATAAAATTTCCAATAACGTACACTAATAAAAAAAAAAAAAAAAAGGATGAAACCTGAGCCAGGGAGGTGGTTCAGTCAGGAATGTGCTTGCCTTGCATGTATGGCAACCTGAGTTCAATCCCAAAACTCACAGTTGACTGTGGTGATATCTGTCTCTAATCCCAGCTCTGAGGGGAAAGGGGGTCCTGTGCAAAGGCAGGGGTATCCCAGGGACTTACTGACACTCCCACCTGGACTAATGAGTTCCAGGCCAGTAGATAGTAGTACCTCAAAACAAGAGAGATGTCCACCTGAGGAACATTCACGGTTGACCTTTGGTCTATACACACATAAACACACATGCACACACATACACAAAAACAAACAACATGCAAAATTAACATAAATACCACCAGCAGACAAATGTCTAAATGTGTAAACCAAGAACCTGCTCACGGATGAGACCAAGAAGAAGGCTCTGAAAAACTCAGTCTTAGGACACCCAAGTTTGAAGACACAGTCCCAAAACCATAAGGGGAGCTCTAGTCACTCCGGACTCTGTACTTCTCCTTCTAGCCCTGAGCCAGGACCACTGTGGGTCACCTGGATATTTCCAGAGTCGATCTAGATTTGTTGGAGTAAGTCTCCCAGCTTGACTATCAATGGAGGACTCGGGTCTTCTTTCCCTCTCTCCAAGTCTCTCTTTTGAGACAGGATTTTGTTATATAGTCCAGGCAAGGATTGAACTTAACAATCCTCCTGCCTCAACCTCCAGGAACACTGAGAGATACATGTGTAACACCATTCCCATCTTATGCCTTATTTTTTGGAAAAATGCAGGTGAGAAGTGACCAGTGTAATATTCTCCTAGAGCGGTCCCCCTGCCAGCATGTCCCACTGCCTTACACCATTCCACACTCAGGGTAGTCAGTCCTTCTGACCTGGGCCAGGGTTCCCTGCACCCTTCCTCCACCTCCCACCAAACAAAAACCAGCAAACACCCTTCCCCCTATTCCGAGTCTTTCATTTTCTCAGCTAAAATCACAGGACCCGGGGCCATTAAACTTCTATAGGAAAAACCAGAGCCCCAGAGGCTCAGGAGGGCATTTTCCCCCTAGTCTCATTTAAGGGTCATTTTGCTAATCAGAAACAGGCCTAAACTGCCAGCTCCATTATCCATCACCAGGGGAAGGGGGAAACATACACCCCAAGAACCAGCAAAATCAAAACCAAAAGGCACTGCCCCATCCCCCATGTAAAGTGGAGTGAATAAAGGCTGTGCTGACACTGGCTCACACAGACTCATAAAGACCATGCTGACACTGGCTCACACAGACTTACTGCTCACACAGACTCACTGTGCTTCGTGAGCATCTTTGGTTGGCCATTCACCAGTGTGTACCCTATGCAACTGTCACATGAGTGGTAGTCATTATCCATTCCCCCTAGAACTTCTAACTAAGATCCCTTGGCAACAATATCACCAAGAGATAAAGTGTTAACTGAAAAGGAATTATGGGATCAATAAAGATAGTTTCGTTCTTAAAAAAACAATAGCGAAGGAAACGGGCCACCCTCTGAGTGTCTGCATGTAAAGAGTTTGATGGCAAGTGCCACTCAGTAAAGTCCCAGATGTTAAATGTTACATGGCGGATTATCTTCAGAAGTAAACCAACTGTAAAAACCACAGAAGGGATTACTTGAAGGTCAGAGACCTCTCTCCTGCCAGCCCACCCTATCAGCCACCCCTTCTTCTGAAACTGAAGCCCCAAACCACAGGAGGCCTTTATTCTTGGGGGCCAGTTGGGGCAGAGGTCTCCCAAACCTACCTGATGGCTTGGAGAGAACTAAGACATGAGGTGCAATACCACAGCTCTAGAACATTCTGTGCCTCCTAACCTTTCAGGTCCAGGCTACCTGCCAAGAGCACCATATCCACTAAACTCCAGGATGCAGAGAAAGGCAAAAACCCTATGTTGGGCCACAAGGTCACATCTTTCCAGAACGTCTATGGTTCCCTTCCACAACTATGATATTCTACTTCCAAGCCTATGTGTGAGCCCCAGGGCCCTGACACCATTCCTCCCTAGACAAAGAATGCCAATATCTCGCAGGGAAGAACCTTGAGTTCTAATGTCTCAGAGTGAAATGTAAGAGTTACACATAGCCATTCTCCCTAGCCATAGCTCTCCTCTTCTGACCCTGCAGAAGGAGCTGTCGTAACGAGCCTTTTTAATAAACGTTAATAAAACAAAGGAGATCTCAGAACTCAGGTTATGGCCTCTCAGATATTTTAATCATGGCTGCATTGGGTGACTATATCTCCCCTCAAAATTGTGTCTAATTTTTTTGTACTTGTTTGTACTCCCTCCCCCTTCTTTCTTTTCTTGTGCTGAGATGAAGCCCATGGTTTTATACACTCCCAGCAAAGTGCTTCCTACTGAGTTACAGCATACAGTTGCTTTATACTGGGATCTAGACTTGGCTCTCAAGGATCTTAGTCCCTTGATAGGCAGCTGTAGGGAAAGCTGCCTTCCATATCTGCATAAGCAGGAACCCTGGCTCTTCCACAGTCCCTGTTCCGGCCCTCACTATGCTGGCTTACCTGAGCAATCCACCATAACCTTGCTCACAGTATGGTCCTAGCGATCCCCCAGAATGGGCAAGGCTAAACACTGAACCTCAAGATCTAGAAAGGAGTTAAGTTTTAACTAAGAGTCTTATTTCTAACTTGCATGCACATTTGAAGGCGCTAACATATGCAAGTAAGATCTCTCTTTTCTTTTCACCAAGAGGGGGAAAATGGATCTGCACTTAGCACTGTGCTACAAAATCCACTGTGTGTCTCTGTATAAGACTGAGTTTAACCCTATCCTAGGAACACATGACTACAATATTGATGCCATCATCCGAGTCAACACAGATATGCATTTCACAAGAACATCTCTGGAAAGTGAAACTCTGCCCCTGGATCTTCCCGTGGCTACTTCTGGCTGCTGCCTCCCTGTGTGAAGCTCTAAATTCTTTTTCTACTGAAATGCACAGGGGACTGGAGGCTGCAGGTGTAAAGGAATATGAAGGCTTTCACCTCAAGATCACGACTCTGCATCCGGGCTACCTTGGCAGCCTGTGAGAGCAGCCGCTGTAGCACCTGATGTCCCACTTCAGACAAAGTTGCTGTTCTAGCTTTACACCCTGGTGGGAAGTCTCAGCCAGGAGTTGAGAAAGAGGCCTCAAGGAAACTCTCAATTAGTCACAGTCCAGGAGAACAGTTTGAAGGAGACTTTGCAAGGAAAGCATGGGATCTGGACAGCTGGATGACAGTGTTGTTTCATCTGAGAGCAGAGCCTTGGATATATCACATGACAGCAGAGCTCTTATTTTTACGGTTTGAATTGAGAATACTCCCCTCAGGGGGCTCATGTTGTGAATACTCAGTCCCCAGCTTGTGGTACCTTGATGAAGGGAAGGGAGCCTTTAGGAGGCAGAGCCCAGATGACAGAAATAGGTCCCTAGGAGTGGACTGTGGAGGTTATCTTCTTGATTCTGATCTGGCTCCATCTCCCATCCCAGTCTGTCACCTTCTGAAGTCTCTTCTGTATGCTCTCACCTCCATGAAATTTTCCGTGTCTTTTTCATGTGATGACGGACTGAAACCGGGAGCCAAAATCTGTCTTTCCTTCTTAAACTGTTTCTGTCCAGTATTAAGCACACACCTGAGAAGTGTCAGACACCAGTGAAAGGTAGGTGTGTGTCAACAACTCATAAAACCCCACAAGTTCAGAAAAGCTCTTCTGTAGAGAAAGGTAGGCAGGAGTCAATCCAGAGGGCAGGCGGGAGTCTTAATCTCTAACCTTACTCACGGGGTATACTGCTCTAGGGTCTAGAGCCCTCCGTAGTGATGGGCTCTAGATGACCACACTGTGTTAATGATATTAGATGGAAGAAACGTTTCTTGGCCCTCACCTCTTTTTCTTTCTTTTGTCTAGTACATAAATAAATAAATAAATAAATAAAACCATTCTCCATGTCCAGCCCTGATAATTCCTTTTAAAGGAGTGTTAGGCAAAACAAAGTGGGGGAGTAGCCACCTCTCAGTGGGGTAACTTGAAAACCAGCTGCATAAATATAAGATGTATTAACTAATCAGAGCTTTTAAAAGACCCATTTGGTTGGACTCCAAAAAAGTCATACGCACAAAATGTGCTGGCAAATTCAAAAAAGTTACTCTGCCATCGAACATATTGCTGTCAAGGACTCAAGAGTTTAATAAATCATTTTTGGAGTTTCCAGAAAAATGTGCAATGTAATTATAGCAATGTATTAGTGACTGTTATTCAGGGAGCCATTTAATGTGCTAGGTTCACACAGATTTATTTGCCAGCTCTTGTGTTAGCTCAGTGATAGGGGCTGCTCCTCACACTGTCCCAGGCACACATGGAATGCTCGCATGGCCCTGTAGGGCCACTGTAGCTGGTGGCCCAGGCTGTCCCAAGGCAGATGTGGAGGAAAGAGCTGTCAAGCTCTCTCTTCCCAGAAAGTAAATGGATTTTTTTTTTTTAAAGACAGAGTGCTGGAGAAATGGCTCAGCAGTTAAGAGCACTGACTGCTCTTCCAGAGGTCCTGAGTTCAGTTCCCAGAACCCACATGGTGGCTCACAACCATCTGTAATGGGATCTGATACCCTCTTCTGGTATGAGTCTGAAGACAACTACAGTGTACTCATATAAATAAAAACAAATAAATAACATATTTTTTTAAAAGACAGAGTGTTCTTGTATCCTTCTACAGGTGCTTCTCTGGTTCCATATCTGAAATGCCCCCTCCCATTCCAAGGACTGTGACGGGGGCCAAAAGGGGTAGCAAGTGGTGGAGAGCAGGGACCATCCAGCGCACGTCCTGTCTCCTGCTGCATCTTGGTCTTGGTATCTGACTTTGCTGAGTTTCCTCATCTGTCAAGCAGGAACAGCGAAATGCCTGCCCTGCAGGGCAACAGCAAGGGATTTGTCCTAATGTACTCAGATGTACCAGAATGTTCCACGACCTACGGTTGCAAAGCCAGGCAGTTCCCAGGAACATCTCTTCTCTGGAGGAGGGCATGCTTTCTGAAGCTGATGTCACAGTTGAGTCTTTCCAGCATTATATACCCAGGGAAGGCCTTCCCTGCTCCCCGCTGCATTCCCTCACTTGTCAGAGGCGTTCACACCTGCTCCTGAGCACACTTTGTCTGGCACACAGCAAGCACTCATTAAATGTTAGCATCCAAATTCCTGCCTCACATTGCCGCGCCATAGAGACATACAGTTCATTTTATGTAGGTGGTGGCTCTCTACTCCACAGTCAACACCTAGCCTACTCTATCGCAACCTCTAAGGCAGCTTCTGAGCCTACTGCCCTGTGGTTATGAAACATCAGTGGCTAAAATAACCAGAGTCCAATGGTATACAATACCAGACACTTAAGAAGTGTTGGTTCATGTTGGCATAACATAGTGACTCTGCCCTGTGTAAGAAAGATTTTTTAAAAAAAGGTTTGAGAAGTCCATGATCTACTAAATACATACCAACATGTGGACTCCATTTTTATTCTTTCAATGCATGTAGAGCAATTGTCCTTCTGTCCACGTAGCCACCAGGCCTGTGTTTCTTTGGCCTTCATAGTATAAATGTTGTGTGTCAGACTTGGTGAGAAAGACACAGTGCTGTGTAATTCTTCCCAGCCTGGTGGATGCTGGGTACAGACACTGTGGTGAATTGAGTTTGGGGTACAAGGGAGAAGCTACTGTAGCTGAGCTGTTTCCCCTCTCCGTGTGGTGTTGGAGATGGAACCTCGGGCCTCACATATGGGAGGCAATCGCTCTAAAACTGGCCTGTTTCCCCAGCTCATTCCTTCTTTCTTAAAACCTGAGTATAAGGGAGATCACATCTGCCTGTGCAGTAGAGAGGGGCAGCTCCCCATTGTGAAACTGAGGCTAAAAAGCTTGACCTGGGATCAGAAATGTTTTGAGAATCTGTGGGAACCAGATGAAATTCAGCATTGGCCAAAAAAGTGTCTGAAATGCCTGTGTGTCAACTCTCCTGCCTGCTTCATGCTCAGCAGTGAGAGACTCAGAGCCAGCTGTGCTGTCCTCCTCTGCCCTCCAGACCCTACAGGAGTCTAAAGCTTCTAATGCAGGAGACGCTTCCTTGCTCTTCCAGATTCCTCACCACCATCTAGGATACAATTGTGTGTTTTCACATCACATAGAACAGAGACAGTGCAAAGAAAATGGTTACAGTCACTGGAGTGGCCTGAGGGGTCTGGGCCTCAACAGGTGATTTCTTCTGGATGCAGTAGGCTGAGTGTTCATCTGTCCTCAAAAGTCACACATGAAAATGAAACCATCCCCATCCCTCAAATGATGGCAGAAGCATAGAGATTATGTCAAGAGGGTGGTGAAGCTGTCTGTCTTAGTCACTGTCCTAGTGTTGTGACTAGATGCCATGCCCAAGGCAACCATTATGAAGGAAGGCTTTTCAATGGAGGCTTGATTACAGTTTCAGAGGTGTAGTCCATTGTCATCATATAAGGAACATGGCAGCACTCAGGCAAATATGATGCTGGTTTGAACCAAAGGCAGCAGGACGAGGATCTGGACCTTAGGTGTTCTGAGAACTGAAGGAAATGACTAGGTCCAGCCACCTAGCTCACACATTCCACTGTGCAGCCTCAGGTAACTGTCCTTGCCCACCCGTTTCTGACCAGTGATGACAAGCTTGTTCTTTGTGGTACCAGGAACCATTTCTACAATCTTTCAGTGGGCATTCCTGCATCCCTTTCCACTGCAAGGGACAAAATGATGACAAGAGCAAAACCAAGAACATGTCGACAAAGGACTCCTCAAAGATCTCAGAGAGCCAGCTCACAGACATCCGGCTCGCCTTGGAGAAGGGAGTCTTCTGCCACTGCAGCTTTCTCTTTGGAGACCAAAAGGCCATGTCAACGGGCCAGCACTACTGCCCAGGACGTCACCTCCACCTTTGGAGATCACCAGCTGGCTGCTTCCCCTCATCCAGCAACGGGTTCATTGCCCGTCAAAGGACAGGAATTATTTGTCTTGTTTTTACCCTTTTCTTCATCAAAAACTTTAGAAATTTAACTATTCAAAAAGGAATTAATATGTACTGTGTGCACAAAGGAATACCTACTGCATTCACAGAACTCCCACAAAGCAAGATGCTGATAGATCACCAGTGACACGCATGGGTGCAGATCAGGAGACAGACATGGATGGGCAAAATATCAGCAGAAACAAATTCTGTGAAAACTATCGTGGGGACTCGGAAGCCCATGCACCTCTACATGGCCACGTGAGCTTCTTAAGACTCCATGAAGCTCCTGTCGCCTCCTCCTTCTGAACCACCATAAAGGGTGTGATCGGAATCACTGGAAACTACAAGCACCCTATAAAAAGACAAATTAACTCCCGCACGAAGCCCACAGACAGCCCTTGGTTCCCTTCCCCTGGTGGATGCCCCACGCAGGAAGCAGAAGGCCCAATCACGCATATTAAAACCAGGCTTTGTACTGAGTTTACCACCCTGGCTACAAAAAAAATAAATTAAAAATGCTCATAAAGCCACCACAGGCCAGCATGCAGCTGCCACTGGCTTCCTCCCTCAGCCGTGAGACAGCCGTCCTCGGATGAATGCACTCTTAACTGCACAGCTCACTTTATTAGCTGCCTTGACCTCCAATAAAACCTTCAGCCTAACGATATCTGAAACCTGAGACAGGATGTCCACTGAGTCATCGACTCTGTGCTCCCTTCGGGCTCTGAAAGCACACAGGCACACACACACATACACACATGCATGCACACACGCACACTCACATCCATCCATCCACCGCGCACACACACACACACACACACACACATATATATATGCGTACACATATCTCACATCTACATCATATACAGTACATCTGCACATCCCACATCCACACCACAAACACCACACACACCTCTACACACACACATTGCAAATCCACACTACATACACTGCAACCAACCAATCACACACAACTCACATACACCTCCCACACACACATACTTATCTCAGATCCATACCACATACATCACAGACACATACATCACACACCTCTCACATATATACCACATATGTCATACACACATATGTCACATATCACACACACATCTTATATACACAACCATGTACACATACACAACAAACACATATGCACATGCCAAATATGAATGCTTAGGCACATGCACTACACACAGGGACACATCACTCGTATAGCCTGTCACAAAGCACCCTGAGGACTGCAGACCTAATTGCATCAATAAATTTGGGGCTAAGAAGAATAACTGAGCATCCGACAGCTGAGGGCAGAGTCAGCCAAAGGAGGAAGGAGGGTCACTTACGCATCGGCCGGAACACTGAGCAAGGGCCTGTTCCTGGATGCTCTGCTGGTGCTGAACTTAGGTAGGCAGAGAGCACCATGGAAGGATGAGGAGTGACAAGGGGTATCTGCCCAGCGCCTGCTCTCCTGGGATGTTTCCAACCCTACTTCAACCTCCCAACATGCTTTGCGCTCACAAAAACCAAATGCAGCATGCTTTTCACATTAGGCCTCCTCAGTTGTGTCTGGATGAAAACCCAGAATGTTATATTTGAAATAAGAGTTAGCAAAAAGAGTCCCCAGGAAGTAGGTTGTTTAAAGAGACATCCTGGGCTAGTGATAAAGGAGAAAAATGGAATTGAAGGTAATTAAATGGACCTTGATGACCTAGCAAGCAACTAACCTCACTGTCCTTGCCCCGGACTGCGGCATTAGATGTGACAGGAGACTTAATGGCAGGACCTGGACGTGCAGGATGTAAATATGTGGATACTGGCCTAACAGTGGTGATGTGTCTAGAGATTTAACGATGCAAACAGAAGGGGAATCAAGGTGGGAGAAGTCCTGGGCAAAAGAGCTTTTAATTTAATGATGATTCCAGTGTTTAGAGTTCTCATGTTCATTCCTGAATTACCAAGAGAGAGAGAAAAGCTTCCCCACATTATTACTAAATCCTAATCAATAGGACAGATATTCTTAATATAAATGATAAGCAGTCTGTTCACAGTCCATAAGGCTGTACTTTCCCTAAAATAATCCTTAGCAAATTGAACTCCTAAAATCAACTGTCCTTTGATTGTCTAAGTTTATTTTGTTTACAAGCAACAGAGGAGTCAGCAAATAGATTTACTAAAACATGGAGGGGAGCAGGTCAAGTATAACGGCACACTTCTGTGACCGGAAGCAGTAGCAGGAAGATCACCAGGCCTGGTCTACATAGCAAGTTCTGAACCAGTCAGGGCTGCATAGCAAGACCCAAAAATACAACAAAAACAAAAAACCATGCACAACAGGTCTGGGGACAAGCTCAGTGGCAGAGTGTGCTCAGCACCTGAGAGGCCCAGGTTTCCATGCCCAGCACAGAAAGAAGCAAGCAAGCCATATCAGTCTACGGCACCTTCACCAGAGTCCCACGGCATGGCAGCCTGCTAAGCAGCTTCAGGCTCTTGGCTTAACCAAAACCCAACTAAGATGTGCCAGGCCTACCCATCTAGGGTGTGAGGGAGGGGCTCTCTCTAGGTTTGCAGAGACTCGTGGACTTGGGAGAGAATACGATGACTCGAATGCTCAGTCTGTGGGAGAAATTTGCCCAATGTTCAGAGGTCAGGGATTGAATGCCCAACACCAAAGGAGGGAAGAAAAGAAGAAAAAGGAGGAGGAAGAGGAGGAGGAAGAAGAAGAGGAGGAGGAAGAAAGCAAAGAAAGGAGAGGCAGAGAGAGGGTATGGGAGAGTAGGAGGCAGACAGGGAGGCAGAGAGACAGATCCTAAGCCTAAGATCCTGATGCTAACTCTGCTGGAAGCCACATTGTACCTCCAGACAACCCGATTCACCTATCTCAGATTTTACCAACCTCTAGAACTTCAAACACACAACTGAGCCAGCAGGTTATTTTTCTTGAACAGCAGTGATTAGAAGTGGGTCCCCAAATTCCACAGTTTATTCTCTGAATAACCTTCCAGTTAAACAGCCCAACAGCTCTTGGCCGTTGCCCTTTTCATTTTGGCCTCTTTTCAGTTACTGAAGAGGTCTCCCATTGCTGCATGAAGTCACCCCAACCCATGCAGTCAGGGGAGGAGGACAATGACATACCTCAAAAGCAGTCATTGGACATAAATTGACAGCATTTCTTAGGAGTGCGTAGCTGCTCATCACAGCTAATTAAAGAATGGGATTACACCACCTCAACACCCTCAGCTACTGTGTTAGCCTAGAAAAAAGAAAAGTCTTCCATTAAGCAAGTACAAATCTCAGACATCACTCAAAGGAAATTAAAAAAATCACATGGCTAAAGCAGAAATGTGTGTGTAAGGACCATCAAAGATCTGAGAAGCACGCTGTGGGGAGCTCAAACAGCTTCCCAAATCTTGGTGGTCGGTAACAGTACCGACCAGCAATCAGAAATGAAGAATGAAAATAACGAAAGCTGCAATTTAGCCTGTGACACCCTCGACACCCTCAGATACAACCCTAGCAGACGCTTGCCCAGCCCAGAGCCTCCCAGTCTGCGTATAACATTCAAAGCATGCCTTCCCTTTATATTAAAGTTTACAAGGGCCTTGTCTTCCTCATCCACTCCGACCCACAGCTGCTGCCAGTGTGGGAAACGTGGCCAAGTGGGGGAGGGTGCCGTCTCTATTTCCAGCCGTCTTCACAGAGTCTGGCTGGAATCAATGCGACAGAATCAGCAAAGTAGAACTGCAAGGAAAACTGTCTGAGAAAGATAAAACTGGATTGGAAAGCAGATAAGCAGAATTCCTGGTGCTGGATATATCGGCGTGCAGCATGCACAGTCACTGAAGGAAATCTGCTCTCCTTCATTCACCAGAGCCCAAAGTCATGGCTGCACTCCTCCCTGAGGGGCTCGGAAGCAGGCGGGCGGGAGCTCTCAGGAGGGATTTCCATCTATGACAAAGACTCCCAATCCATATTCGAGGTAACCGGGCTAAAGGAGTAGCCACCTTCTCCAGGTAAGCACCTGAACTGTTCCTACAGGATGATGAGGACACGTGGGGGGTTTCATCGACTTGGAGATGAAGGAATGGGAAAGGACGTGAATGGCTCCATTCTCTCCAGAGCTGTTTTCTCTGTTCTGGAAAGTCATTGGAGTATAAGAACACAAAGTGATGGTTCAACCTTATCTCACAATCATATGACCTTCGCTACAACCTGAGAGGCAGGGTCCTATCAATACACTATTAAACAGAATTACTGGGTCCAAAAAAACCAAGTAGCTTTCCCCTGGTCACAACTAAATAAGGCTGGTTTTGTACCGGAGTCTGCTGATCATGGGTCTTTATTTTAATGTGTAAGAGCATCAGGAATGGCGGCCCTTATAACCTCGCAGTGGAGATGCCTCAGATATTCTCAGTTCTCCATCCACCACTGGACTGACATTCACTACCTTTCTCTAAGATGCTAGAAACTGTTCAAGACAAGACTTTCCATAACTTCCTAGTAGACAACTCCATGGACACTTGAGTCCTCGCCTCCTTGATTCCTTCAAAGTTCAGGGCTTACCATCATCCTGGTCCCCAAAACTCTTACTATTTGGTTACATGCTGCCATATGCTCTCCCTGACTTTTTGTCTCCCTCTTTTCTGACCTGGACTGTCTTCTTAATTCCTTAGGCTTCCTGTCCCTTCAGGGCCAATGCTTATGGCTTATGCTCAGTTCGATAATGTGCCCACCTCACATACACAGAGCTCCTAACATCTGCATTCAACCACCTTTTCCTTTATAAGAACTGCAAGATCCATGTCTCCACATCCAAACTCACCCTAGAGAAACCAGCTGGACCCTAGAGACTCCAGCTGGACCCTAGAGACACCAGCTGGACCCTAGAGACTCCAGCTGGACCCTAGAGATCCCAGCTGGACCCTAGAGACTCCAGCTGGACCCTAGAGATCCCAGCTGGACCCTAGAGACACCGGGGCCTGGACCCTAGAGATCCCAGCTGGACCCTAGAGACTCCAGCTGGACCCTAGAGATCCCAGCTGGACCCTAGAGACTCCAGCTGGACCCTAGAGATCCCAGCTGGACCCTAGAGACACCAGCTGGACCCTAGAGACTCCAGCTGGACCCTAGAGACTCCAGCTGGACCCTAGAGACACCAGCTGAACCCTAGAGACTCCAGCTGGACCCTAGAGATCCCAGCTGGACCCTAGAGACACCAGCTGGACCCTAGAGATACCAGCTGGACCCTAAAGACTCCAGCTGGATCCTAGAGACTCCAGCTGGACCCACTGGACGATTTAACCTCAAGCTCTAGATAACTCCAACTAGTTCTGTTACACATAGCCACTCCTACCCCAAGTAGCAAAATCTTTATACTTTGTGTCTCTATCTGATGCATGAAGGATGAATACCTCCTGTCCCTTATATCAGCACCCATATATGACAGATTTCTGCACAGAATCTGTCACATCTTCCGTAACATCTCATTTATATTGCTATCACTTCAATTCAGTCTGCATAATGTCACTTGCACCACTGGGAGGGACTCCCTAATGGGGCTCGAGGACACTGTTGAAAGACGCTCTCTCACAATACACAACTGATTTTCAGTCCCCTCCTTCCAATGTCTGCCCCTTCGCCGTTCCCTCTACCTGGAACATCTCTGCTTCAGTGCGTTCCGACCCATCTTTCTAAGTCATTTCCTACCCATCCCCTAAGCTTCCTGTGCAATTCAGTTGCTGCTCTTGACACGCAGCAGTGTGACTCTCACGGCATCTGTCTCTAAGAGCAAACTGTGTATTGCTCCAGGCAGGAATTTTAATACTTTTCATATTTTATTTATAATATCATATAATACTACACTTGTACATGAATGAGAATCAGAAATGATCATTGGGATATGATTATCAAAGGAAAAAAAAACAATAAATAATGTATTATCAAGTTGAATCCAGTGGTATTTTTTTTAATGCAGTATGACTGAATAGGCTTTATAGCAGGAATTCAAGGAGAGCTCATCACCAGGAAATCAATGATAATAATTTGTATTAAAAGTACTTGATCGGGCTGCAGAGATGGCTCAGTGGTTAAGGCCACTGGCTGCTCTGCCAGAGGTCCTGAGTTCAATTCCCAGCGACCACATGATGGCTCAAAACAATCTATAATGTGATCTGATGCCCTCTTCAGGCATGCAGGTATACATGCAGGCAGAATACTCAACTTTTTAAATTAAATTAAATTTTAAAAAATTAATTTAAAATAAAAAAACTAAAGAAGAACTAGGGAGATGAAATGCTGCCCCACAAGGATCAGGAGCTGAGTTTGATCCTAGCACCCATGTAAAGCATCCAGGCCCAGCGGCAGGCGCATGCCTGTAATCTCAGGCCTGGGTAGGCAGAAGGAGGAGGATCCCAGGGTTTGCTGGCCAGTGTCAGCCCAAGAGGACTGGTGAGGTTTGAAATAAAACACTCAGGCTCAAACATTAAGTCAGAAAGAGGCTAAGGAAGACACCAAACACTGGCCTTCACCTCTGACCCTCACACTCTCCCACTCATGGACACAACACAAAGCACTAAGCAAAATGGAAACGTCTGAGGCATGTTTGCTTGCACAGGGTGGGAGTGCAGCGTAAGTCCATTGTTCTACAATATTTAGTATTTAGCTCTCTGGCCCACTGGGAGATCTTCTGAGTATATAATGAACTGTATAGATCAATTTATT
This sequence comes from Mastomys natalensis, assembly GCA_021653895.1. Lineage (NCBI taxonomy): Eukaryota > Metazoa > Chordata > Mammalia > Rodentia > Muridae > Mastomys > Mastomys natalensis. The sequence goes on along the minus strand of JAJTUV010001402.1, from coordinate 9,805 downwards.
GTTTTCTAAAATATTGATCTATTCAGTATCCCCAAACCTTTTAATAAAACACCCACTTCCCTACCACTGGTTAAAGATGCTACTATGCCCACAGACCACTGGTTAAAGATGCTACTATGCCCACAGACCGAATTTTCAGCTGTACTTGGGCCCTTTCCTATATTTTCTATTGAATATTATTCTGTTTACTGTGTGCTAATACTGCACCACTTAATTATTTTAAAAAATTAAAAATAATTAAAAAAAGAAGCAGCTTTGCAGCGTGTTTGGTAAAGATTAGCTACATAGTGAGTTCAAGACCAACCTGGGCTACATGAAACACTTTTTCAAAAACAAAAAGAATAAAAGTTAATTAAGGAAGTAAAGAGAATCCCTCTGGTGGATGCCTTTCTACTCAGAATTCAATAGTCATTTTTTCTCCAGAGAGGATTCTTGAGAAGGCCCAAAGACAGCAGCCAGAAGGATGATATACAAACTGATATGATATTTTGATAAACACTCCAAACATAACTAAAGACCACAGATGTATCCCATCCTTTGATACCTCTACCAGTGGGCACAGTGATGGGCTCCTTCATACTGATGCCCAGAAGGGAGGAAGATCAACAGAGCCCATTCAAGGAGGAGCTCCTCCACCCAGGGAGACCACTCCACAGGTCATAAGAAAAGAAGGGCACTGTGAGCAGACAACGGTAAAACGCACCAGCTCATAATCTCTGGGGACAGAGTGGCAGGGAAGGCTGATGAGCCACGTATCCATGTGACCCTGAGTACCCAGCCTCAGCTCCTTTTCTTGGGTCAGAATGGAGCCTCAGCAGATCAACAAGGGGAAGAGCAGAGGATGTTGCTTTTCCAAACCCATTAAACTCCAACTGTAATAGTTTCTCGGACTCTACAGAGTTGTATGTTTCCATCTCCCTGGTCCCCAAGGATGATGTTGTCATCTGCAAGCCCAGAAACTGATAACATCTTCAAGCAGCAATTCCTCACTTGTTACTCTAACAGTGACCCTCAAGGGCTGTCAGGGGAAAGTGAGCTTGGATTCCTCATTCTATGTATGTTGTGTGTGCATGTGCATGCATGTGCCCATGGGCATGCATGTGTATGTATGTACATGTGTGTGACTGACTATAATAACTACAATAAGCACCTATAACTTCAAGACAAAGAAATCACACACATCTTTATTTTGCTATGAGACAGTCTGTCATTTTTGGCACACAAAGACAATAACTGTCAATCATCCATCATTGCTCTCACCGTCAAGTTATTAGCTGATGATTGGTATGGTCTGTGACTTAACACCAAAGAGCAACTGACCTAAATTTTAATTGGCTTAATCATTCCAAACCCTGACAAACTACCAGCCTCAGCCATTTAAAAACCTCACATTTGTAATGCAATAATCTTGTCTAGAATGAGTGGGGGGATATGATTACTGGTCAGGGAGTCTTCAAGTGAATTAAGTCCCTCCCAAAACTGACCATGTCGGTACTGCTCTTAAAAGTCTGGCAAAATGAAATGTTGAGGAAGAGATTGCGCTCCGCCTGGCCCCACTGGGAATGTTTTGATAAACTCTGGAGATGTCTCCGAAGGTCTTAAATGATAAATACTCCAGGACTTCTCCATCACTGCTGCTACGTATCAGCTGTTTTGCTATTTCAAGGAGCCAGAGGACATCGAGGGGCGCTGTGAATTCCTGTCTTCTGGGGATATCATGGCTATCTAGCCATGAACTCAGGGCAGCTGTGATTACCTGCACAGGACCTACACAAGGCCAAGACTGGCAAAATTCAGGAATCAACTGGAGTAGATGATCTCGAGGCTCTCCCCACCCCCCATCCTGGGCAGCTGTCGGCAGTGGATATTGCTGGGGAAGGAAGAATCATTCTTGACTCTATTCGAGAACGTGGCCGCTGGTAGGTTTCCCATGCTCCAGATGGCCCTATACCCATGCACATATGGGCAGCACTAACTGGACTTTAGTGGTTGTCAAAAAAATTAAAGAGGGTATGAATTTGGGATGGGATTGTTCGGAGAGGAAAGGAGCCAGGAGGTAATGGAAGGTAAATATGATCACATTTCACTGCACACATGTTTGAAAATAAAAAAAAGTTTGCACGTACGCGTGTGCACCACTTGCATGCCTTGTGCCTCCAGAGGCCAGAAGAGGGTTGGAGCCCCTGGACATGGACTTATAGACAGCTGTGAGCCATCATGAGGGAGCTGGAAATTGAACCCCTGTCCTCTGGAAGAGCACCCAGTAGTCTTAAACATGGAGTCACGGCTCCAGCTGCCCTCCACCCAGTAAGAAAATGTTTTTTAAGTACTTTCAAAATGAACAGGATTCTGAAGGTGCTTTTTAAAGATGTGTTCTTAGAGTAAGGGAAATTTCTTTGGAATTCCTTCATTATTAATAAGTATTTCAAATGTAAAGTCTAGTTTATCTATACAGAACACTACAATGGCTTTAGGGGGTTACTTTTAAATGGAGTTATTTTTCATATTCCTTCCTCTTTTGGAACTGGCAAAATACAGAACTATTTATTTATATTCCCCAAGTCTAGACTTCCTTGGGCTCTGGCTATTTAGAGCCCACGTTTGGTGTTTCTAACCCAGCACACATTCTTCTCTTTCATCCCGTCATTCCTGGGTCACCCTTCTCAGGATGTCTGGCTAATCTTGCTGATATTTCTGGGGCATAGATGGACTCAGAATATGTGACTGAAGAGAAAAAAAATCAGATAGGACCATAGTTCTGGCGTTCTTTTACATAAGAGGTTTTCCTTTGTTGGTATGGAAATGAGCAGATGGCCGATAACCTTTGCCCCACCTGGAGCACCCCTGCTTTCTCCAGGGAATTTCTTCGGCCGATGTGGCGTGGGCTTTCCACAGTCAATTCAAAACTTCTGTCACAGCTATCAAAATGATCTAGGTTAGCTCAAAAAGGAGAGCTTCGTTCCTTGGCTGCTCTTTCTGGCTCGGTGCCTTGACTGTCTATAAAAAAACGAGGAAGGCTCACTCACCAGTACCCAGGAAATGTTTTATATTTACACAGTGAAACATGACAGTGGGGAAAGGACAATCCTCACCTAAAGTCCCAACTCTTTTCCACTCCACCACTCTTCTGTTTTATCTGAACACTTCCACTTAACCAACACTAAAAAGGAAAGGACGTAAACTGGCAAGCACTTTCTTATTGAGCCAGTAAAAGTCAATCAGAAGGGATTACAGCCTGAAATCAGGATGGCACATCTCCTTGCCCAGGTAAGTTGCTCCTAAGAGGATGAATTCAGAGCAGAGTTTTTACTCCCAGAGTTTTAGGATAACCTGCAACAATCTGGTTTATGGCTGAATCTCCCTCTTCTCTTGATCCCTTTTCTAGAAAACCCAAGTTATTGCCATCACCATCTTTCTCTCTATACTTCTTGCTTCTGTCAACATTATCATTTACTGGGTCACCCAGCTACATCCAAGTTTCATAACGGTCTAACATGAAGCCCTATTCTCCAATGGTCATACAACTGGTGTACCCTGAAGCCCAGAGACCATTCTTCCAGAAGCCATATACTCTCAAGAATGCACAGACTCGGCAGCAACTCTTGGAGCACCAGAGGCAGTGTTCAGTTTGAGGGGACAACCAGATGCCCCTGCAGAGACTGTCTAATACTTCATCACCTCACCTCACCCAGCTATCCCCAAAATAAATGGAGGGGAACTCTATAGCGCTTGCTGCCAGCAATGAGCACATTGAGAGAATCATCTGATGGCACAAGGATGAGGAAGTGAACTCACCAGATGAGAATGTAACTGTAGGCATTACAACACCCTGATCCTATAAAACATAAACCTCTGGGATCTTGTCTACTAGATAAATGTCAATTTCATATCTCTCTCTTAAGAATGGAAGCACTTTTCGAACCTCGTCTTGTGACAGACACTCCAACCATCTGAACCATTGGTTTTCCATTGCGTGTTGAAAGGAACATTAAAAACAGGATGAAATTCTAAAGAATTAACTTTAAAATATATTGTATTAAAATGTGAAACTGACTCACTAGGGTTACAAAATAAATCGGTGTGCAAAGACCCAAAGCCAAGTGATGGATTTCAGGACATGCTCTTCGACTTCTGACTTCTGTGTGACTATGCAGACGGCTTTTCATACTACCTAATACAAGTTAATACTCTATTTGTGAAAATATTCCCCAAATATGGTTAACCATCTTAAGTAAACTATGAAAATGGTTTTTGCTAATTACCCCCTCAAAAGCATGTCTTTATTTTCCCAGACTCCTTTTCTCCGGGACAAATTACATGTTGGGGTCACAATGACATCCCTTGTTCTACTGAAACTTAACTCTTTCAGGGCCTGCAGGCTACAGAGGTTCTGCTCATAAACCAGCACCTACAGTTTCCTCGTCAAGCTATCGCTGAGAAGAAATGCCTTGTCTCCAATGGACAGGGCCTACTATGCAGAAGGCACCAGAGAAGTGGCAGCTGTTTGACTAAAATGTTGCAAACATTAAAAATGTTATAGGAATTGTATCTAATTAGAAGGTGACAGTGCTTAACATGTACACAATCCCTAAAGTTATTATTCCCAACGACAATCAGTCAAATTAAGGCTCCGTAGCTCACTTCCTAGCAAGGAGCTAACCCTAAGCACCCTGATTCCTGGCTAAACCCTGCAAGCTCCCTTATACCTAATGCTAATGTCTTGACGCAATTCTGGCAGCTGTGAATGATGTTCGATGTGCAATCAGTCGGTGACTGTCCCCATGACTCACAGCTCTCCCCGCAATGCCCCTGGAGGGTAGGGCACTGATACTTGGCATGTCCAAGACTTGGCTGTATCTGGAGCCATCACCTCCCTCTACAATACGATCAGTTTCACGTTACTTTTATTTCAGCCAATAAATAAAATCTGAACATATATTGCACTGCCTTCTAAGCAATGTGAAATGAATTTTCCAGGTGGCTTCAACAAAAACAAAGGCCCCATCTCTCTCGAGACCCCATAAATCACCAAGCACGCAGTTAAGCTTCAACCTTTGCTTCCCCTTGTCTGTGTTCCTACACCACTTCCCTTTTTAGGACAAGAGTTGGTGCTTCTTTACTCTTGCACAAGAGGAGCGTTCAAACAACATGAAGAACCCCTATAAGCATGTGACCTCAATGTTCTGAGGTAATTTTGGTGGCCTGTGACTTAGTAGGATTATAAATATCAGCCACAAAAAAAAAACAAAAAAAACAAATATCAGCCACTGTCGCATCTCAAGCCCCAGGATCTGTCAAATTTGTATCTGTCAAAGCCTCTCTCACCCCATTCTGCAGCCCATTCTTTGCAATACTCAACACAGATGAGAATACATGATGGACTGTGGAGCCACAGAAGATAAGCTCTCTGCAGACAAGGATAGCATCCACCAGGACCTGCTGTCTTAGGGGCTGTACTTTGAACTGGGTGAGAAATCAAGGAATATTAATGGGAAAAAATCAAATAAGTCTGTGTTTGGGGAAAGGTGTTTAATTGGGACAGTATACACACAAGGCTGAGGAAGGCTCCTCGACCTGAGATTTACTCTTCGGTGTCCTGGAAGATGAATGAAGGAACGACAAAAATGCCAAGCTGACAATAACCCAGAGCTAATTATTCTCGAGATAAGTTCTAGATTTATAAAACCAATTCTCCTGGTGGCGATTTTTCACATTTTAAATTTTACAGCAGTCTGTGGCTGTCTGTATAATTGAACTCCGTTATACAAAAATATCCATGTGTGTGTCTGTGGATAAGCAGAAAAGGCAAGCAGATGTGGTTACTCCTAAGCCCCACTATTTGAAATCACAATATTTCATTTCAAAAGTCACAAAAATAAACCAGAAAATGCCACTGAGCAAAGTCGGCAACCTCCTGCACAGCAATGCAGTTTTCTTGATGTTTCTCTCGAATAAAAACTCTTTGAAGTGGAAGAGTAAATATTATCATGTGATAGTACTTGGACCCAACTGTGCAAATACAACTACATTGTGTTCCGCTCTGGGGGCTCCAGGCTGGTCAAACCACGCACAGGGGGTTGCTATGGAAGAACCAACGTGCTTATTAAATAAGCCCAGGAGCAGGCCAGGATGTAGCTCAACTCTTAACAGCGAGCCACCTCTTAATCTTCCTCACGTAGACACATGGAGTGTTAAGAGAGAAATGCTGGCTTTGGAAAATGTGTTTCTGTGATGCAAGGAAGGTAGAGCTACAAATAAGCCATGGGAACCTGCAACTGCCCACTTTGGCATGCTGCTGCAGAATAGCAGACAGGGTAGGGAGAACTGTAGGGCTAATCCACTGGGGGCATCCCCGTGAGCTTGAGCCGCGAGGTCCGGTGCTCAGCTAGAGGCCTTACACCCGGGCGCCCCGAGGCAGCATACTAAGGTGGGGCGCAGCTTCCCGCAGAGCACCCGCAGTAGCTCACCTTGCCCGGGAGGGGTCCCGGCAGCAGCAGCTTGAGAGCTTGCCCTCTTCAGCTCCACCAAGCGGGCGTTACAATTCTCGCACCAGACGCCCCGGTCGGAGCCAGGGGAGGAGCCGCCGCCGCTGCCCGAGCCAGGGGAGCCGGTGCCGAAGCCCGGCGAGCCGCCCAGGGAGCCCGGCGAGCTGGTACCGATGCCCGGAGACGCGGGTCCGGGAGAACCAGTGAAGGAGCTCGGGGACGACGTGCCCGAACCCGGGGACGGGGTACCCGACGAGCCCAGCACAGAGCCTGCTCCCTCCGGAGTGGGCCGGCTCCCGGCGCGCGACTCCTCGTAAGCCTTGCGGTACCAGCTCTCAGGAGAGAAGGGCGCTGAGGGCTTGGTGGGCGAGCACATTTCATTCACCTGCGGGAGAGACACGCGGCGTCAGGCCCTGCAAGGCCACCGGTCCCCCGCGCTACGGAGGGCTGAGGGGGGTGGAGGTGGCCGCCGTCCTTCTCCCACTGATGCGAACCTGCCCTCCATCTATCTATCTCCATCCTTCAAGTGACCAATCCTTAAGGGAGTCCTGTCTCACCCACCCTCGCCAGAGTGACTGCGAGCAGGTCCCCCTCCATTCCTCCTGGGGTTCGCAAAAGAGCTTGCGGGGTGTGGATATCCTGCAGTTTCTGCGAGAACACCCAGAAATCCAGTGCCCCACTCATTCAAACCCGATACCCACCCCAGCAAGGACCTAGGTACACAGTCCTAGCACACCCTATCCTAAGGGGTGGGTGACTGACTTCTGGATGTTTACTCATTCGGGGTACACCCCCCTCCCAGGTCCCGCAGGTAAATGAAAGGGGCTCCCCGTTCCAGAGCAGCGATTCGAGGGAACGGCAGAGGAATTCCTGGGAAACGCTGCCCCCTCGGCTTAACTCTGCCTGTAAGTCCCGAAATACTGCAAAAGTTAAGGGTGTGAGGAAAGGGAGGAACCAAGGGCCGAAGACATTCCGGTACCCAGGCGAGCTACAGACCAGCCTCCACGCACGCACGGCCCCGCCGGCCGTGGAGACGCCGCTGCACCGGAGAGCTGGGGACCTGCATCCGCTGTCGGCTCCCGGGAAGCAGAGTACACCCGCCCAAATGAGTCCCTGGGAACGCATCTCCGCGTGGACACCGCCACAACTTACCCCGTATTTCTTGCCCCTTGTGGAAACCGCAAGCCTCTCTTTATTTCCAGCTATCGAATTCATGGTGGCTCTTCCAGAGGAAAGGGTCTAAATGTTCTCACAAGGCTACATCCAAAAGGTCTGCCAACCCAGAAGGAGTCCCCCCTCGTGGTAGGGGTTGGTCCTCAAGTCAAGATTTCTTAATGGAGGAGGGGGTTGGGAAGAATAAAAGCAAATGGACCCCAGAAGTGATAGCACCAATTTGCAGCAAGGGTTGGAGCGGCTGGTGGTTCTCAAATAATGGGTCTTCTCATCTCTCTGCCTCCTCCAGCCACGCGTCCTCTCTTCGCGGTCACATCCAGATCGCTAGCATTTTCCACCACCCGGCCAGCGCGTTCTCCTCTTGCGGGGCCGAGAAGGAGAAGGACGGCGGCGAGGACGCAGGGCGGCTGCAGGGAAGGTGGGCGAGCCCTCGCCGAGCCGAGCCGGCGGTGGGAACTTGCCTCCTTCCCCGAGCTCGCTAACTGAGTTCAAAGAAATTCTCCCAAAATATAAGGCTCCAGACTCGGGGAGGAGCCTCGGCGTGTCGCCGAGCCAATATGCGCCGTCCCGTTTTCTCCTGACAGTTGCGCGCAGGGCAGAGAGAGGGCGGCTGTGCGCGGCCGGAGAGCAGCCCGCGGTCAGGACGCGTGTGTGCGCCCGGGCGCAGCGCGGAGCCCAGGGAGCCTCGGCCCCGCCGCCTCGGAGCCCGCCCGGCCGCCGCCGCCGCCGCCTCGCCCGCCGCGATCCATTTACGGCGCGGCGCTCGGGCCTGGCATCGCCAGGCGCAGCCGGGGCGGGGGTGGGGTCGTAAATCTGGCTCCGGGCGGGGAAGTTGCTGGCGAGAGGCCCGCGGCCCGGGGCTCCGGTGCTACCCACCGCGCGAGCCTGTAGCTCGGAGCCGGCCGAGCTGCGCCGAAACGCAGCGCCCGGCCTCCCCGCCCCCCTCCCCGGGAGCAGGTCTCTTCCTGGCAAGGCGTGCAGGTCTGCCTTTGCAAAGCCGTGCAAACGGATTGAGTCACAAACAAGTCCGCAAACAGGCCGGGGCCAACCCCCCGCCCTTTGTTCTCCCAGACCTGCCTGGCAAACCTTGTCTTGATTCGCCCTCCTAGCCCCAGCGGGCCAGGGGACCCTCCTCCCCTGGATCCCGATTTGAGCACCCAGAGCGTTGAGCCCCCCGCCCGCCTACCGGCCCAAGCCCCTGTTAATGATGGGGAAACCTCCCGAGACCCGCACAGGTGAGCCCGGGACCCAGCCTGCAGCTACCGGACCGGGGAAACTGAGGGATTGGCGGCGCCCGCACACCCGCGGGAGGACTGCGCGGGCCTGGAGAGGGGGTGTGGCGCAAGCTGCTCGGCCTCGGGGACGGGGGTCCGTCCCCTCGCCTCCTTGCACGATTGCCTGCCAGGACCCGGACCTGTGGGATCTCCAGAGCACCCAGCTGTCGCACGCTGTCTGATTCCCGTCCCCCACCCCGCTCCGCGCCCCGGAGCGCAGGAAGCCGGCGTACGCCGGGCTCCACACGTGGCTGCTCCGGGGTGTCATTTTTCATTTCCCGGGAGGACATTTCTTCTGGTGAGCCGGCAGGTCTATTTTGTTGTGACCTTTAATTAACACCCCGCGAGACGCCTCCCGCAGGACCAGCCGGGCGCGGAGATCACGTGTGGTGTAATGGCATCTCGGTACCTCGGAAAGACCTGGCCTGGGGCTAGGCGGAGGCAGGAGGACATTTCGGGCTTCCCTAGTCCCTGTCTTCCTTCGACATATGCACGAGGAAGGAGGGGGCAGAGGACAACAATTGGGGTGCTGGAACCCGAGGCAACGCCCCCCATCCTGTCTTCCGTGGGAACCTTCGGCGCCTCCCGGTCACCGCCATCCCCGCCCAGCGCCCTCTGCAGCCCGTGCACCCGGGATATTTCATAGCCTCCAAAGCGAGGCGAGAAGGTCAAAATGAAGATGTTGAGAACACTGTGGAAGTTTCCATTACGTTCCTACTTCCAATTTCAACGCGATCATATCTGCCGAAGACCTTAGGGGGACGGGTAGCCTCTAGGCAGCCCACGCCGGCTACAACCGCATCTGTATTCTGCCTAGGCGCGGCAGAAAATACCGTCGCCATTAGCTACGCGCGGCTTATCAGCCTCAAAGCA